>OU342741.1:47733563-48138148 GCA_910589775.1 Avena eriantha
GGTCATTGCATGTGTGTTATTTCCACAAACCACACATGGATCAACCACTAGAGTCATTGCATGTGTGTTCTTCCACAAACCACACATGGATCGACCACTAGAGTCATTGCACGTGTGTTATTTCCACAAACCACACATGGATCAACCACTAGAGTCATTGCATGCGTGTTCTTTCCACAAACACATATGGATCAACCAGAGTCATTGCATATGTGTTTTTTCCACAAACCACACATGGATCAACCACTAGAGTCATTGCATGTGTGTTCTTATACTAAAACCAACACTAGAGTCATTGATCGTGTGTTCTTTTCACAAACCACACATGGATCAACCACTAGAGTCACTGCATGTGTGTTATTTCCACAAACCACACATGGATCAACCAGTGGTCATTGCATGTGTGTTCTTTTCCACAAACCACACATGGATCCACCAATGGTCATTGCATTTGTGTTCTTTCCACAAACCACATGTGGATCAACTAGACTCATTGCATGTGTGTTCTTTCCACAAACCACATATGGATCCATTTGAGTAATTACATGTTTGTTCTTATACTAAACCGCAAACTAGCACTAGAGTCATTGCATGTGTGTTCTTTTACACAAACCACACATGGATCCACTAGACTCATTGCATGTGTGTTCTTTTCCACAAACAACTTATGGATCAACCAGTGGTCATTGCATGTGTGTTCTTTTAACAAACCACATGCGGACCCATTAGAGTCATTGCATGTGTGTTCTTATACTAAAACTATCACTAGAATCATTGCATGTGTGTTCTATCCACAAACCACACATGGATCCAACACTGTCATTGCATGTGTGTTCTTTCGACAAACCACACATGGATCAACCACTAGAGTTTTTGCATGTGCGTTATTTCCACAAACCACATATGGATCAACCAGTGGTCATTGCATGTGTGTTCTTTTCCATAAACCACTTATGGATCCATTACAGTCATTGCATGTGTGTTATTTCCACAAACCACCCATGGATCAACCACTAGACTCATTGCATGTGTGTTCTTTCCACAAACCACACATGGATCAACCACTAGAGTCATTGCATGTGTGTTCTTTCCACAAACCACATATGGATCAACCAGTGGTCATTGCATGTGTGTTCTTTTCCATAAACCACTTATGGATCCATTACAGTCATTGCATGTGTGTTATTTCCACAAACCACACATGGATCAACCACTAGAGTCATTACATGTGTGTTATTTCCACAAACCACACATGGATCAACTACTAGAGTCATTGCATGTGTGTTATTTCCACAAACTACACATGGATCAACCACTAGAGTCATTGCATGTGTGTTATTTTCCACAAACCACACATGGATCCACCAGTGGTCATTAGATGTCTGTTCTTTCCACAACCACATATGGATCAACCAGAGTCATTGCATGTGTGTTCTTTCCACAAACCACACATGGATCAACCACTAGAGTCATTGCATGTGTGTTATTTCCACAAACCACACATGGATCAACCACTAGAGTCATTACATCTGTGTTATTTCCACAAACCACACATGGATCAACCTCTAGAGTACCAGTCATTGCATGTGTGTTCTTTCGCAAACCACATATGGATCAACCAGAGTCATTGCATGTGTGTTCTTTCCACAAACCACACATGGATCAACCAATAGAGTCATTGCATGTTTGTTCTTATACTAAAACCACAAACCAGCACTAGAGTCATTGTATGTGTGTTCTTTTCCACAAACCACACATGGATCCACTAGACTCATTGCATGTGTGTTCTTTTCCACAAACAACTTATGGATCAACCAGTGGTCATTGCATGTGGGTTCTTTTCACAAACCACATGTCGACCCACTAGAGTCATTGCATGTGTGTTCTTTTCACAATCACATGTGGACCCACTAGAGTCATTGCATGTGTGTTCTTATACTAAAACTAGCACTAGAGTCATTGCATTTGTGTTCTTTCCACAAACCACACATGGATCCACCACTGTCATTATATGTGTGTTCTTTCCACAAACCACACATGGATCAACCACTAGAGTTATTGCATGTGTGTTCTTTCCACAAACCACATATGGATCAACCAGTGGTCATTGCATGTGTGTTCTTTTCCATAAACCACTTATGGATCCAATACAGTCATTGCATGTGTGTTATTTCCACAAACCACACATGGATCAACCACTAGAGTCATTGCATGTGTGTTCTTTCCACAAAACACACATGGATCCACCACTAGAGTCATTACATGTGTGTTCTTTCCACAAACCACATATGGATCAACCAGTGGTCATTGCATGTGTGTTCTTTTCCATAAACCACTTATGGATCCATTACAGTCATTGCATGTGTGTTATTTCCAAAAACCACACATGGATCAACCACTAGAGTCATTGCATGTGTGTTATTTCCACAAACCACACATGGATCAACCACTAGAGTCATTGCATGTTTGTTCTTATACTAAAACCACAAACCAGCACTAGAGTCATTACATGTGTGTTCTTTTCCACAAACCACACATGGATCCACCAGTGGTCATTGCATGTGTGTTATTTCCACAAACCACATATGGATAAACCACTAGAGTCATTGCATGTGTGTTATTTCCACAAACCACACATGGATCAACCACTAGAGTGATTGCATGTGTGTTCTAATACTAGAGCCAACACTAGAGTCATTGCATGTGTGTTATTTCCACAAACCACACATGGATCGACCACTAGAGTCATTGCATGTGTGTTATTTCCACAAACCACACATGGATAAACTTGTGGTCATTGCATGTGTGTTCGTTTCCACAAACCACACATGGATCCACCACTAGAGTCATTGCATGTGTGTTCTTATACTAAAAGCAACACTAGAGTCATTGCATGTGTTCTTTCCGCAAACCACACATGGATCAACCCGTGGTCATTGCATGTGTGTTCTTTTCCACAAACCACACATGGATCCACCAGTGGTCATTACATGTGTGTTCTTTCCACAAACCACATATGGATCAACCAGAGTCATTGCATGTGTGTTCTTTCCACAAACCACACATGGATCAACCACTAGAGTCATTGCATGTTTGTTCTTATACTAAAACCACAAACCAGCACTAGAGTCATTGCATGTGTGTTCTTTTCCACAAACCACACATGGATCCACTAGACTCATTGCATGTGTGTTCTTTTCCACAAACAACTTATGGCTCAACCAGTGGTCATTGCATGTGTGTTCTTTTCACAAACCACATGTGGACCCACTAGAGTTATTGCATGTGTGTTCTTATACTAAAACTAGCACTAGAGTCATTGCATGTGTGTTCTATCCACAAACCACACATGGATCCACCACTTTCATTGCATGTGTGTTCTTGCCACAAACCACACATGGATCAACCACTAGAGTCATTGCATGTGTGTTCTTTCCACAAACCACATATGGATCAACCAGAGGTCATTGCATGTGTGTTCTTTTCCATAAACCACTTATGGATCCATTACAGTCATTGCATGTGTGTTATTTCCACAAACCACACATGGATCAACCACTAGAATCATTGCATGTGTGTTATTTCCACAAACCACACATGGATCAACCACTAGAGTCATTGCATGTGTGTTATTTCCACAAACCACACATGGATCAACCACTAGAGTCATTGCATGTGTGTTATTTCCACAAACCACACATGGATCAACCACTAGAGTCATTGCATGTGTGTTTTTTCCACAAACCACACATGGATCAACCACTAGAGTCATTGCATGTGTGTTCTTATACTAAAACCAACACTAGAGTCATTGCATGTGTGTTCTTTTCACAAACCACACATGGATCCACCACTGTCATTGCATGTGTGTTCTTTCCACAAACTACACATGGATCAACCACTAGTCATTGCATGTGTGTTCTTTTCCACAATCCACAAATGGATCCACTAGTGGTCATTGCATGTGTGTTCTTTCCACAAACCACATATGGATCAACCAGAGTCATTGCATGTGTGTTATTTCCACAAACCATACATGGATCAACCACTAGAGTCATTGCATGTGTGTTCTTTTCCATAAACCACTTATGGATCCATTACAGTCATTGCATGTGTGTTATTTCCACAAACCACACATGGATCAACCACTAGAGTCATTGCATGTGTGTTATTTCCAAAAACCACACATGGATCCATTTGAGTCATTTCATGCTTGTTCTTATACTAAAACTAGCACTGCCCCCAATGGATCCATCATTAGACCGAGTCTTCTAGAAGGCACGCCATAACACAGTTGTTCTGCTTGACGATTGTTACATACCGTTCGATTGGTGCGCTTGGACGATTGGGATGGTCTTCGCGAGCCGCAAGCCGACGACATCCGCCAATTCTCTGGTAGCTACCTTCATGGTAAGAAATAATTTTACAAGCTTTTGAACTTATCCTACACATTCCTGCTATTCGCCAATCTAACTGCTGATCTTTTTTCCGATTTCTCGACGAAGCTCGGTTGTGGCAGATGTGGGATCCCAAGAATCTGGAGATCCTCGCGCGCAACTTCGCAGCGGCGTTCCCGCTCGTGTGCTCCCACCCATGATGCTTTCACCGTTACTCCTAACGCGAGCTCCCGCTCCACGAGCTCGCGTGCCCGCACGGCGCGTGCGCCTGCACGGAGCAGGGCTGCAACTACACCGGCCCGCCAGTAGAGCTCGTCGTCCACCTTGCAAATGGGCACTTGATGGAAGTGAGTAGGATCTCGTATGGGCAAGCCCAACTTCTCCAAGAGCAGGTGCCGTTTACGGACTCGGCACGCTGCCTGCTAATTTTCTAGGGGGGCGGCTCTGTTTTCGTCCTGACCATCACCGCCGGTGTTCCAGGAACCAGAGTCAGGCCCACCGTCGTGGGTGCTGTATGCGTCAGGTCGGTCTCGTGCGCCTGACGCGTATACACGGTGCGCATGTGGGCGAACGCCCAACCACCGTCCTCGGATAGCATTCTTGTGCTAGCCGAGGCGCCGAGCTGCCCGATGCCACGGGAGGTGGAGTATGTGGACCTAAGGTCGATCCTATGCGTGCCATCTCAGTACCTTGTCGGTGCTGGACCGAACAGGCAGATGCATTTCTACATTTGTATCGAGAAGACCGACAAACAAATGTAGTACTTGTGCTGTCGTTACTGATAGACTTAAGCGATGCTTCTCACGTGATTAGAGCATACGTGTTGTGCGAATGTACCCTAGTTGTAATTTTCAGTACTCCTTAATACTTCGACGAGTTATTATATTGGTCCAATCAGCTTGTTGTTGTCACGTTGCAAAGTCCGCTTGCTCTGGACAGACCGGCAATACCGTGTGCTCCCGCTCCCACATGTCAGTGTCACGTGTTCCGAGGGCCCGCCTGCCAGTGTCCTTCCCCTCGAAGCCACTGTCCCAACTTCTCTTCCATCCTGCCACTCCCGTACGATGGTTGTAATCTGATGATTTTCGTTGGATTGTTTACAAGTAATCTACGTTGATAATGCAACATGCAAATGGCACAGACACAATTTCTAAAGTGGAAGCACTCACACGCTGCTATTGCACATATTTCTTAATATAGCTCGACAAACACATTACAATAACTGTACTCCCATTAAACATAACCGAAATTGCAATCATCCTAAACAACATCTAAACCCACATCACACAGCTGTTGTCGGAGTCCACCTCGATTGGTGACACCACCGTGCCCTTCCCGGCGACATCCACTCCCGCCCGCGGCTTGCCCTTCGCCAAGGAGGCAATAATGGCATTCTGCACAGCTTCGTCCCCATCGCCCTCCATATCGGAATCGACAATGACGAAGGTGACGGGGTTGGCGCGGACCGAGCGTCGTCGCGCTTGGCGGCTCCTACTCGAGATCGACGCCGCATCAGTCCTTCTACATGTAGGAGGGGCCGAGCTCGCATACGTAGCGTCGTCGCTCCTCTCAAGAAACCATGGCCATTTGATACTGCGATGGTAGGATCTTGGGATGGATCTGCCGCGGCGAGCCCTACCGGAAGCGGTGGAGCAGATGGATCTGCCGCCGCGAGCCATGCCAAGTTCCTAGGAGGGAGTAAGATTGTGGGCCAGGCGTGTCTGGTTCCTGAGCAAGACCGCCCAGTGATATGTACGCGGGCAAGGTACCAAAAAATTTCGTCTAATGCGCGCGACAGGGCTTTTGAACCACGAAGGCGCGAGTTTTTTCTGACAAGTCCACACGCTAGGTCCCCCACCTGTCAGCCGAATGTGGACAGTAGGATTCTGCCCAAGTTATTAAGTAGGGATAAATCACGCTTCACCACTACCCTGACATCCAAAGGCTCCTCTTTCCTCTGCCCTCGCTCCCCTCGCTCATGGCTCGCAGCCCATGATGTTCGTCTCGGGCGGAATCAGGGTCGGCTCAACGCCGTCAGGCGGGTGCCCCCATCAGGTACCGGAGGGCGCCCTATGATTACTACCCCGATATGTTGTGTTTGTGTGGTGAGAAGATGCCGATATGGATTTCGTGGACCGACGAAAATACTACAGGAAAATTCAGCAACTGCAGCATCAGAGCGGTAAGTTCCTACTGTAGGTACAATGGTAACCCGGATCCGGAAAGTGTAATGTAATTCTTTTTTTGTTTCCTTCGATCTACTATGCAGGAAGGGAGGGGGACTGGCTGTGACAAGTTTGTGTGGATCGAAAAGCCACTGACAGGTTTTCACAGAGAGCTTGTCCAGGATCTGCGTGATGCTGTGTGGGACAAGAAAGAGGAGATTCGTGCGATGGAGCGAGAGATCCGGGAGCTTCGCCAGGTGTAGGGGAGGCAGGGGCAGGGAGGTGGTGAGACAGACGGGCTCAAGATTAGGCCATATAGTGGACACAATTTCCTCATTATCTGGGCATTATCTGTTGCATTTGCAGTTTATGTTGCCATGTCGTTGTTCAACAGCTGAAATAAGTTGCTGCTTCATGGAGTGTAGCGGCCAGCTTAAGAAATTGTTTTCCAGCCCAGAAACTTATCATAAGTGTAATGCCAACAGCAAGGATTTATTAAGCGCCTATAAATAAATCATGTTTGTGCCACTAACACCCATCGATTTTGGAGAGGATTTAACCGCTCAGCTATCGCGATTGTTCAGATAGTAGTGGCACAGTCACAGTTTTGGATTCAACTAGTGGCCTCGGCCGTATCAAATCCTAAAGTCGCGATACATTTTACTCCGAGTACGAGAGGCAGATTGTTTCGCCCGACAAGTTCCACGCACACAACTCCAGAGTTTAACCGAACTACATATATAGGTTCAAGTTCAATACATCATTAGGTTGCTACACTGCTAGCCCTCTTTCTCTGCTTGGGTGCCAATTTTCTTCCTCTTTCCTTCATGTCCACTGGCTTCTTCATCTCCTGCCTTCTTCCTCTTCCTGGGTGCCAATTTTCTTACCTTCACGTACCCTGCATCTCCAGGCCGAGGGAAGTCAGGCCAATCAGCACCAGAATCTTGTCCGGCATCATCACTCCACTCGTTTTGGTTTTCTTCCCGCAGCAAAATCACTGAGTCGGCTGTCTTGTTTCTTACCTTGCGCTTCCTATAAAAAACAGTACATGGATTACTACCTTATATCTACAGACTATAAACAATTTTTTGTGTGTGAATGTACCATCTCATACCTAGGTTTGGGAGCATTAAGGGGACATCCAGCTGCTCTATGGCCTATAAAATGGCAGGTCTTGCATCTGTTTTTTCCCTTCTTTGTAGCATAGAAAGTCGAACCCTTCTTCTCGAGAAAATTCTTAAACCTATTCACTTGGGGTCTTCCTCTACCCCTTTTTGTAACTGGCTGGCAAATCTCGAAAGACAGTTGGACTTGAGACCACTGAGATGGGTCTATACATGGTTCGACGGATCTAGCATACGCAGCTCTAAACTTTTCCATAGAGTAGTAGTCTGACAAATACTAATCCAAATGTGGTAGAGTTCCTTTCTTCACCAAGAAGGCCAAGGCGTGATCGCAAGGTTTCCCGGTATGCTGCCACTCTAAGCAGGTGCATTCTCGCAGCTGGATGTTCACAACATCCTTTTGCCACTCTTGGACATATCGACCACCTCACAACTTCTGCTGGTTGACGAGAGAACCTTAAGATGAGCAAGTCCTCGGATTCCCTTGTGCAGTTGTTGTACAACTAGCGATAGCATATGTCCTCTAAGTCTCCTATTGATCTCTCTCCTTATATTTAACAACTTCATGATCATACCACGTATGTTGTCCATCAATATATGAACAGGACACACTTTTATGTCCTTCACCCAGTTATTCAGGCATTCTGCAAGGTTGTTGTTTTTGTAATCAACTTTGATGTCAGGGTTGAATTGACTCCTCTTATATAGCTGCGAATGATGGATTGCTAAGTACTCTGGAAGTTTAGGGGCTTCGGTAAAAATCTTGCTCATGAAATAATCGCAGCTACTAGGTTTGTAAACTCTAGCAGCAGGAAACATGTAACGAAATACGCTGCCTGCGTAGTGTGAGTACAAGTTGAGCATCATATGGGCATGGCATTCTCTATCTTCAGCTCGCGGGAACACCTCCTTCACTGCATTCGTTAGCCCTTTGCATGCATCTATGGATATAGCCAATGGATCCATGTAGCCTATTGATCTCCTAAGCTGCCTCATAAACCAGACCTAGTTTTCCTCCGTTTCTGTTTCAAACAGCCCGAATGCCACTAGGAACATCCAGTTGTGACCATCAAGTGCTGTGGCAGATGGCAGGCAGCCTTTCCATTTGCTAGTTAGGACAGTGATGTCTACACTCAGATACGGCCTACAGCCGCCCTTGAATCCATCGATGCAAGGTTTAAGCGCCATGAAAAATCTTTTGAAATATATTTTACCACCTTCTGATTCGGTGTCAATCTCCACAACACTCCCCGGACACCTAGCTTGTACCTCCGCCTTGAAGTTGTACAGCATCCTGAAGCTATTTGTCCAATCCCCGTGCAAGACCCCCAGAGCTTTCTCTTTACCTTTCCAAACCGTGTAATACGGAAGGACAATGTTGTATTTAGAACCGAGGCTAGTCTAAATATTCTTCGCGGTCTCCTTAGGGTTATCCTTTAGTTTTTACATAGGTTGCATAGCCACCCACTCCGTATCAGCCATTGAGGATTTCAGTTTGCTGCCTGTCGGACACATGTGTGGAGGGCCCATTCTGTTCACCTGCAACACAGATTCATTTAAAAGATAAGCGGAGTCGACTAGTTTCCAGAAAGATATCGCACATCAATTGTAGTTATAGAGTGAAAAGATAGAGAGAGAGAGTTCTAATGGTTTGCTGCATTCATTGCCCCAATACCCTAATTGCAGTCGACGCAGGTAAGGATCTTGCTGTGATCCTCCATGGACAATGTACCTCGGCCCGTCCATTCATCCATGTTAACTTGCAAATGGCCTCATACCTCTCGGCAGTGTTCTTCAGTTGATAAACGTCGAACTCCCCCTTGAAACAAAAATGCTGGAACGACATCCTGAACTCATGCATGCTCCTGAACTCGATGCCGACCGAAATTATAGGATACTCATGGTCATGTTTCATTTCTTCTACTTCAACACCCAAATCATCGACTGGAATACCAGCCTCATCGTTAAGTTCCTCGTCTATTTCATCATCACCAGATTCTTGATCCTCTACAGTGCCTGCTTCTTCATCTGATTCAGAATCTTTGACATCGTCTCTAATGCCTAGTACTACACACATCATATTGACTCCCATGGGTGGGGCTGCACCATCGTCTCCACCCAGATAGACAGGAACATTGCCCCAGTCCACCTCACCGGCAACTCTGTTTTCTCCAAGACACTCGGTTGGTTCTGCTGCAACCACATGGGGTGGTCTTACGTTTGCACGCATCCCAGGTACTTCAGTGGACAAACAGCAGTCAGAATCAATTTCATCTTGAGTGTACAGAACCCACTTGCTCTTCCTGTGTACATCCTCCTTCCTGATGTAATCTTTCCTGATGGTATCAGTAGGGCTTGACATCCGAGTTCCATTCCCCATCGAACTAGGCCTTTTGCTGCCGCTCTTGGGTGTGATCTCCTTACTGCCTCCCCTCACGGGTGTTGGCTCCAGGGTGCTGGCATTATTGCCTGACCTCTGCGGCGTGTTCTTCTTCGAATTAGCCCTTTTGCTGCTACTATTGGGCATGTTCTCCTTCGTGCTGGCATTATTGCCTGACCCTAGCGGCGTGTTCCGCTCCAAATTAGCCCTTTTGCTGCTACTATTGGGCGTGTTCTCCTTCATGCTGGCATAATTCCCTGACAGCGGTGTGTTCCGCTCCAAATTAGTGTTTTTTCTGCTCCCACTGGGTGTGGTAGCCTCTGTGTTGGCCATCTTTGCCTCTTTGCTACCACTCCTGGGAGTGTTCACCACCGTGCTAGCCCTCTTAGAGTTTTTGCTGCTACCTTTCGGTGTGGCATTTTGACTGGATCTCAGGGGTGTACTCTGTGGCATGGTGCCTTTTGTCGTGTGACTCTTAGGCGTCCTCTTCTCTGGCATGGTCTCCTTGGTGACGTTCTTCTTCGGGGTTCCCTTTCTGGGGATGCTCTTCTTGCTCATCTTTATGATGCTCCTCTGTAAGACTCTCCTCTGTTCGAAGCCACCCTTAGTCGCACCAGCCCTAGTGATGCCACGGATCAGGTCATGCATGCCTTCTAAAAGTCCATCATCTCTATTGTCGAGTACCAATTCCTCTCCAACCGTGAGCACTACCAAGTGGAAGTAAACTTCACCTCTATAATGTTTCCTTGTAAACGGTACGACTAAATCCCTGGTATCTTTCACTTCGATAGCCTTTTTGCTCCTGTAACCATAATCTAACAAACGTGCTTCCTGGGAGGACCCCCACAACACCTTCACACGTAACGATGCCATCAGGTCAGATAACTCTACCACTTCAGGGTCGTATCTGCCAAGGATTACATCAAACTGGTCATTGAATTTTTCTGTGCCATCATCTAATTTTGCAGTATAATCCGCGACACCGATACGAACGATTACTTTGCCATCATCAGGTTCTTCAGGATAGAAACCTCCGAGAGGTTCGAGAGATGGAGCGGCACCATCAGACACAGCCCCAATGCCACCGCCGCCATCACCAGCGTCATCGTTAGCCCGATCAACCTCGGTGGAAGTACCAGGACCAGGAGCAAGGAGAGGGCCCTTAGCAGCGGGAGCTACATTACATGGTGGATAGGCAGGGCCCCTTCTAACGGCAGCCACAATAGGATCAGCTGCTTCCATGCCACCTCGACGATCAGGAGCAGCCACAACAGAAGTGTTTCGAGTGCTAGCAGAGTACAGACCATGAGCTGGCTTCAGACCAGCAGCTCGCTGAACCCGAGAACGGGTTCGAGGAGGAGAGAAGGAATCAGCCTTTGCAACAACAGTGGGGCAGCCTCCAGAAGCCTTAGTTTGCTCAACAGCGGCAGGGATTGGGTCAACAACGTCCAGATCAACAACAACACGAGGACGACCAGTACCAGCAGATTCCAGAGCACGGGTTCGCACAACTTGAGGACGGTTTCGAGGAGGAGCAGCACACAAGGTGGCGGTCTTGGCAACAACAGCGGGGCAGCCTCCGGATGCCTTAGTTTGCTCAACAGCGGCATGGATTGGGTGAGCAGCAGCCACAGCAACACGGGCACGGGGAAGGGGACGACTAGTACCAGCAGATTCCAGAGCAGAGTTTTCCACAACGGCAATACGGGGACTCCTACGAGGAGGTTTCCTGACAGAAGCATGTCGCGGACGAGGAACCACATTTTGCTCAACAACAGCAGGGGTTCGAGTTAGACCTCCCTGTCCAATAATAGTTGGGCGACTCCCAGTAGTAGGAGCTTCCTCATCCACTATGTTACACACCAGCATAACCACGCGAAGCCTAACATGCTGTTTCATCAACCCAATTAGCTGACTGTCACACGCTATAGGAACCTTGAAGCCTCGTTCATCAAGGAGGCTGAACCGTGCAGTCTGCTCCGGCCTCATTTCAGCAAGTTCACGCACAGCAGCAACCAAACCAGGGATAGTGCATAACTGCACAGGCGCTACTTCCATCTTTAGATTCTAAGCCTCTTTCCACGTGCTCTTCCCATGTGCTAATTTAATGAGGTAGCTGCAGATGGTGACCAGAACCGTGTAGTTGGGTTCAGCGGAGATCCAAGTTGATAGAAAATTGGAGACAAAAGATAAGAATTGTTTGTCAACGTCGTGCTAGCAAACAATTCTATGTTCGATATATCTCTGTAATGCCAATAGCCAGCTAGCAGTTATAGGTAGTGCGAATAGCAAAGAGAAGAGTAGCTCACCCGAAATTAGCCAGAAGTACTTCTTCCTCGGCAAATGGATCTGCCATCCTCCGCGCTGCTCAGCTCGTCGGCGGTAGAGGCGGGCTAGATCGTCGCAACGGCTGGCACGGCATTCTGCATTAGAGCTCGGTAGCAGCGAGTAGGCGCAGCAACTTGGCGCCGGAAGTCAAATGCCCAAAGAGATCATTCTGGTTGGAGAGGGGATTTCGATGCCGCCGGTGCTAGGGTTCATGCGAAAGGAGGGAGGGGGTGGATTTGTGAATTTGGTCAACACACGATGCTCCTTTAGTATCTCATTTCGCCTACGTGGTTGCCGCGTTGGCGCTCGCGTCACGGAAATATTACTGACATGAGGGTCCTAACCGTCTACTTCACAGGGCAGTTTCACGGCATGTTTGGATTTGGTAGGGGTGAGACGAGTTTGCATCGAAATGGCCCCTGTCGGTAGTTGGCGGCCCAACTTTTCGAAACGCGGTAATTTCAGGCAACTTAGGTACCGCCATGCGCTGCCCTGCCAACTTTGGTATCGCAGACGAACAAGCCCCCCAACAGCTAGTAATCAAAATTACATGGTATTGGGATCATCACAAGTTGGCACTCAAGCCATTACAATAATTGACAACACATATGGCTCTAGCCGTGTTGCCCTACTCACGACACACAGGTCATGAAAAATACATACATGCATCACATACATTTTTGGGCCATACTAATCACATACGTCCTGCAAAAACAAGTTGTGCATAGAATCGCACTCTACCGGATCATGTGAAATCATAGCACCTATGAACCTTAACGTGATACAAAAGGGGCTACGACTAAGGGGGGTCTAGGGGGTCTCCCCCTGCGGGGTTCGAAGGGGCACCGCCATTTGTGAAAAAAGAGAGATCAAATCTATACAATTTTCTTTAAGGATTTTGATCAGAAAATCAAATTTACCATAAACCGACCATAGTTCCAATTCGACCAAACTCCTTTGATCACAGTACATCGATTCAGATCTAATTCCCGATTCGATCAATCATATTGATCTTCACGTGATTCAAAAGGATTTATGTGTCATTGTCTACCCCGATGGCGGAAACCGACCGGTAGGGGTAAGTCGTTCGACGACCTTAGAATCACAATCATGGAAAATAAGATCATAGATCAATCCAGAACCACCGCCATACAGACGATCACATCATCCATATCAATCTACATATCACCATATGCAAACTTCCCGAACCTATGACTGGACATCATCGGCTCTGATACCACTATCGGGAAACAGGTAGGCTACACTAGCGTAAAATCAAAATTTTCTACCGCGTCAACCAGGAATACTATTGTCATAGATCACGGGATTACCGCTAGACGCGCAGATGCGGAACTCGATGAAGCACGTCGCGACAGTGTAGATGTTCTATGTCTCCTCCTTGCCCTTGTCCCACGAGCAGCTCCCCTTTGCGCGGCTCGTCCAACTGTTGTAGATGCAGCACCTCCGAGGTATCCACACGTCCGGAGTGGAAGCCATCACACGCCATACTGCTAGGTCTGCACGTGCAACATAGGCGGAAGAGGAGTGGCGGCTGGGTGGAATGCTCAACCCTATTCAGCTCGCCCCACTCTCTCTTATATAGGCATCCCTGGTGGGCTTCTACATTACCAGCCCATTAGCAGCCTAAGCCTGGTCTAATTCATAACCAATCCTCATTAGGCTTCCATCCCCTAAAGTGTGTGACCCTATAGGTTCATACACGTATAGTCATGACACGAGTACACTTTCTCCGTCAATAGTTGGTAGCAGCCTCTAGCAAGACGTGCCAACTCCTAAACGCGTATAAAGATCATTCGGAGGAACCATCACAAGGTTGAGTACATGTCTTTCCCTTTGCCTCACGATATTTGGTCTAGCTCCAAGCTGACCTCTCTTTCTCGATACTGTGATTCGGAATCCCTTTACTAGGTTAAATCTTAACCATATGTAGCACAGCCATGCCTTTCTGGATCCGATCACTCGAGGGGCCCAGAGATATCTCTCTCAAGTAGAGAGGGGCAAATCCCATCTTGATTGACCGATGTCTTGCAGCATGTATCAGGACAAACCCAAAAGCTACCTTTATAACTAACCATCTATGGAGTAGTGTTTGATAGCCCCAAAGTAGGTGGATCCACATCTCAAGTACATGTGACAATCTTAGGTCTAAGGACAAAACGTACACGATGTGTAGAGAGAGCTGCAAGTATTATTGCTAGTCTCAAGTTGGGTCAGTCCAACCCCATGTTCATAACATGTGTCCACATCATTGGTTTGACATCTCTATGTCTATGACTTGCGAAACATAGTCATCAACCAATCAATGTGCTAGTCTAATATTCACGTGTGTCCTCACATGAACTCCGACTAGGGACAATTATTAGATAACCATACAAGTAAAGAGTTTGACAAACAATTCACATAATTGCCAATCAATACAAGTTGCCTGGTATATGGATATTCAAGGAACATTATAATAACTCATGGATACACATGAAATACAATCATCTCTATGATTGCCTCTAGGGCATATTTCCTTCAAAACATTGCCAAAGTATCCACCATACCTACCTATTAGCATCATTTGCTGCTTCCGTGCATATTCAATATGCCTTGTTTTCTTCCAAATAAAATGTTTGCTTGTTATGAGAAAGTTAGTTAGTAAAGCTCTCACGAACTTGATGGCACACTTTATTTTCTGCACTTAATAAACCTGAACCATTGTGACTGTCCATGAAAGTTATATGCTTGCAAATTATAGGCTGGGGATTAGCTGAACCGTGCTGTCACGGGGAACGCTTTCAACACTTGTAAATATATACCCAGTTGATACCATGCTCTTTTGTTTGCGGATGTCGTCGGTGTGAAATAAAATAGGAGCTTGTAAGTCCATGGAGTTATGTATGTGTGTTAGAGAAACGCTTGGGCCGTCGGTCTAATCCATGCCGTCATGGTGGAAACCTGCAGCGTAACCATAATGATATCTATGAAGCATTCTTCTTATAAAAAATAGAGTTAGCTATTGAGAAAAAATAAAAAAAGAGAGATTTATGAAAAGAGGAAAGAGAGAAAAAAGCACCATTTTCCCATGATAAATAAGAAGATTGTTGAGATACTCATTGTCTGCTTGCCTTGTCATTTTGATATGGGGATTCTTCCGTATCATCGGGAAAGGGGTACCTCGTTGGCGGTTCTCTATGATACACACGTATTTACGATGACAAGAACTTACGGGTAACTAAAGTTGAGTAGCATGAGGAGCGGCCCTCGTACTCAAGGGACATGGGATTTTCAGTTTATAGTCTGTCAAGCATATAACTTAGATTGGACCTCACTTTCACCTTAACCACATTAAAGATGTCTATGATAGGGGCAATGAGAGCTCAAAGCTAACAAGTACCATACTTTCAGCATTTGGAAGCCTTTCAAATTATTCAAAACCTTTTCTTTTACTTGTTGAGTCTCCACATATTCTTTGAGCACCTTCTTGAGAGCATAGTTGTCATTCTTTGTGCTTGTCTCATTACTTGATTACTTGTGTTATGACTTTGATGCTTGTATCTTTGAAATCTTTGCTTCTAGTCTTCACTTGAACTTCAGAGGTGCCTTGGCATTCATAATCAAAGGCAAGCGAGATACCACTCTATCATACCTTGTTATGAGCATTGTAATGTTGCTTATGTTTATGCTTCATGCTACTTATTATTTTTGAGTTGGAATCTCTTCATAGCTTGCAATTCCTATTAAGTAAACTTAGTTGCATACTCCTTATTATGAATTGTCTAAGTAGTTGATCACATGCTGAGAATATATACATCATATGAAACAATTGTGTTCGTGAAAGTTCTTTTATCGCACTCAGTTTTCAACTGAATTGCTTGAGGACAAGAAATAAGCTAAGCTTGGGGGAGTTGATACGTCCAAAACGTATCTACTTTCCCGAACACTTTTGCTATTGTTTCTCCTCTAAACTTGTGTGATTTGGATGCAACTAACGGGACTGACGTTGTTTTCAACAGAATTGCCCTGGTGTCTACTTTTTGTGCAGAAAATCAACTATCAGTAAAAATCCCGGAAAATATGCCGAAAATCCTATTTCACCAGAAGACTCCAGGAGCCAGAATACGAGACGGAGGGGGGCTGTGCCCAGGCCACACCACCTGGCCGCGCGGGCAAGCCCAGGCCACGCTAGGGGGTGGTCTGGCCGCCCTAGACACCCCCTCGGTCTCCCTTTTCGCCTATAAGTTACCTTCTGACCTAAAAACTCAGGGGGGTTCGACGTTTTTCCAGAAGGAGTTCCGCTCCGCCGCCACCACCAGATTCCACGAAACAGCACCAGAAACTCCGTTCTGGCACCCTGCTAGGGAGAATATCATTTTGCGGCCCGAAAGTTGGGGTGGCCAGGCAACGCGGTACCCAAGTTGATTTTTATCACCGCGATTCGAAAAGTTGGGGCGCCAATTGCTAAGAGGGGTCTTTCGAGTGAATGATGGCCAAACCCAATATTTTCAAATCGCGCCCGTTAAGTCAGGATATTCTGTTACACTAGTTCCTGTTGTGCCCCTCCTTCGCCGGTCACTCTTCTTAGCCACCCTGCACGTGTCGTAGGGGCAAACCCATTACAGTACTTTCCTAACTCTCGACACTGAATCTTGCTGCGGCGGCGGTCCCTTTTCTTCCCTTTCTCGACCCTAAATCTGCCGGCGGCGGAGGACCTTTTTTCTCCCTCCCCCGACACTGAATCTGGTGGCGGCGGCCCAGCATGTCTTGCAAGGCGAAGGTTGTAGCTACGTCGCCGACTGAAAAAGGACCGTCGGGGGCTCAACGCGTAGCAGCGGCGAGGTCTTGAGCCCCGGTTAGCGAGGAGGCCAGCAAGGATTCTGCTCCCAAGGTACTTAGAAGCAGCGGGTTGAAGAGAAAAGCAAGGCCGGCGGCTGATTGTTCGGCTCTGGTGGGCGGATGCAGCACTCAGATCTCGAAGAAAAAATCCGGGAGAAGAGCGAGAGGTGATTTTTTCTTATCTGTGCCTTATCTTGAAGTATATTAGTTATGGCATAATAGAATCGAATGAACTAAAATGTTCCCCTTTTTAATCAAATTAGGCATAGCTTTGATACAAGGGACCTATATGAGTTCACAGTTCATGTTTGGCAGTACACTGCAAAGCTTGATTTTGGTTGCGAGAGGGTTGTGTTTGGGTAAGATGTGCATCTTCTTGTGAATTGCAAAGAGGTTGTGTCTATTTCGCAGCTGGTAGATATGCTTGCCGCTAGAATTCCCTGGGGTTCTAGACAGAGGACAAAATTGGTGTGGCGCAACATGAATGATACCTATCAGCAAATTGAGCACTCCCATGAGCTTCAGATGGTTTGGGAGTGTTGTGCAGTTGATCGTAAGGTGAAAGTTGAAGCGATGATTGATGATATGTATGCAGATGCTAGAGATCTTTCTGCCAAAGCTTCTGCTCCTAAAGAATACAGACCAATAGATGCTGATCTAGATAAGTTCAGTATACGCATAGAGGTGGATTCATACATGGCAAAACTTGATGAGGGAGTTAATAAGCCAGTTTCGCCATGTACTGTGGAGATCACTGTCGATTCCAAAAACATAACTCTTGATGAAATGAGAGAGATGATCGGTAAGGAAATCAGTATTGGCCCTAAGCAGATGGAAAAAATCCGGTGGTGGCATCACAAGAAGCAGCAATTCATAGATGTTTTGGATACTAAAGATCTTATGCAGATTATGCAGCGAAAGAAGCGAACCAGGAAGGTGTTCTTCCTTGGTACCATTTCTGATGTTGTTGAACAGGTTATAGTGGATATAGATGCCCCTGTAGTGGCTGAACAGAATGAGGTGGTCGATGTTGAGGAGATCTGATGAGAGCTGCTACCCTGGGCTTGTCATACGGACCGCGGGGTTCCCCTGCCTATATTTGTAATATTGACTGTTGTTGCATTTAGAGCGTGCTTCTGTGATTATGTTTGTTGAGAGATTGTGATATGATGTTGTGCGAGCTGTTGAGATTTTCGGACATGTCACTCACTGAAACCATTGTTGTTGTAATAAGACATAAGTACATTATAGTTGACATGATTATGTTTCTTAAGATGATGTACCATACTTGTTTCTGTTATTATGTTTGTTGGGACATTGTAATGTAATGTTTTGTGAAACCATGACTAGACTAGTGATGCATAAATACATTGTAGTTGACATGATTATGTTTCTTGAGATGATGTACTGTACTTTTTTCTGTTATTTTGTTTGTTGAGAGACTGTAATGTAATGTTTTGTGAAACCATGACAGGACAAGTGATGTGTAAGTACCTTGTAGTCGACATGATTTTGTTTCTTGAGTTGATGTAATATACTTGTTTTTGTGATTACGTTTGTTGAGAGATTGTAATGTGATGTTTTGTGAAACCATGTTGTGGTTATGTTTGTTGGGAGATTATAATGTAATGTTTTGTGAAACCATGACTGAAGAAGTGATGCATAAGTACCTTGTAGTTGACATGATTTTGTTTCTTTGGATGATGTAATATACTGGTATGTTTTCGTTAGGCAATGAAATTGGGATGGAGGGAGTGCAGGTTTAATATTTGAAATGAGAAAGTGTGAAGAGAATCCATATCAGGCAGGAGACAGTAATCCAGGGAAAGGGCATGGTATCCATTAAACTATTGTAACATGCCAATTTAGTCATCGTTGCAGCGGTAGAAGGGTTGCTCTCTCTCTCTCTCTCTCTCTCTCTCTCTCTCTCTCTCTCTCTCTCTCTCTCTCTCGCCGACGCCGTCGCCGTCGTCGTCGCCTGCAACGACGCATTCGCCATGCTGTCCTTGAACGGCGAGATGACCAGTCGAGTAGCGACAGCCTTCTCTCCAACATCGAGTATTCCTTCCATGATGTGAGTTCCTCTGTTTTCTTGGGCTAGGGTTAGGAAATGGTAAATCTCTCGATCTGAGCTACGTATGTGCATGCAATCGTGTTCGAGTTCAGCTTTGCGTTTACCTATAGGTACCAAGGACGATCTACGACTCCGAATGGGAGGGCCTAGATCTCGATGGAGAAGTGCCATGTGACCATGGGCTAAAACTGAGGAGATATGTTGCATTCGAATGCAGTAACACTGGGAGAAGGTTTTTGGGCTATACAAATCAGGTTTGTTTACATTATGTGCAACTGTGACATGAAGTAAAATGTATCGTGCATGTTCATAACACTATAGTGTGTGTGTTTTTAGGTTGGCCCGGTGTGTAAAGCAGTAGAGTGGATGGATCTTGAGTGGCCAGATGCACTTAAGAAATGTTTGGCACAGTTATGGGAGATGTATGAGTTTGAAAGGTTGGGGAGATTTACTGATGTAAGTGATGCAGCTGAAAAAAAATTACAAGCTGTCGGTACGAAATAAGGAGCTGGAACAAGAAATCGAGAATTTGTAGTCAGAGCTAACTAACGGAATCGATGGGAGCTTGGTTGTTGGAACTGCAAAGAAGCTTCAGGATAGTCACAGGTTCTGATTCATAATGTAGAAAAGGAGAGGGATCAGCTCAGGGAAGACAAGAAGAAGCTAGAGTACTGCATTGCGGATCTGTTGAAGGAACTGAAGAAGGCGGGCAAGGGTGAACAAGGACAGACTATAGAGGATAAAGGAAATTCGAGATGAATAATTTATGTTGTACCAATGCCTGAAACTAGTTAATTGTAAGACTTGCAGCTGCGCTTTCCAAACTAAGCCAAACTCAGTCCTCGAGCAAACTAATTTCAGACAAACACACATATCGTGCATAGAGTTAAGTTCACGCTTACAAAATCACCACTGCAGAGGATAAACCAGGCAATCCAGTACTAAATAGACATATGTTGTGTTCAAGCGAGCCTTGCCCGGAGCTGCCCGTTTTCCTCCCTAAGATTGGCCAGCTCCTTCAGTACTATGTCGTGCTTCAGCTGTAGGTTCTAGCGCTCCGTCACGGATTGGAGAATTTTGTCCGTAGCCATACGATTTTCCTTCAAGATCCCTTTCATGATCTCCGTCTGCTTCCTAGCCGAGGCGCGGCCTTCACTGTGTAGCTTCGCCCAGTCGGTGTTTAACTCCTTCAGTTTCTAGCACTTGTCAGAAAGAACCGCGACTTCAGGGCGCAGTTGGTCAAAGGCCAGTTTCTAGGAATTCCGCTTCTCCCTTTGGATTTCTATCTTGTCATTTAGCCAGGTCGCCAGGTCCTGGTCGATCTTTCGCCTCTTTCCCTGCAACAAAAATACATAGTATGGTGTGTTCAGTTCACCAGGACAAGCTGGTTAGTTTCCATAATTAACTGAATCGACTTGTGGCACTGTCATAATTTCAAGGAAGAAGCAATCTAGGACTAATCAACATTTTATGAATCGACTAGTGGCACTGTCATAATTTCAATTTCGAAGACAAATAAGATTTATCAGCAGTTTAGTGTTCTATGGGTTTTTCCCAATATCACCAAATAGTAGTGGGAGAGTGGCAAACTCATAATGCAGAAACCCATGTCCAGATACATAATGGAAAGAGAACATGGTGTCCATTCATGAACATGAACACCAACACATGTCCAGATAGATAAGGAGTTTCCCTAGGATTATTATTGCACCCTATAATGGGAAGCAGACATGGGCATTGCTCCCTGAACCCTAAACATTACAAAAGGAGAGGAGGACGAACTGGTATTCATGTCCCTGCTAACGGGAATCAGACTTGGGCATTGCTCCGATACGCCTCCAGAAATACCCTTAGCTCCTCGTTCCCTTTTCGAACACCCTCGAGTACGGTGATCCCTCTGCTCATGTCCGCCTTCATCTCCTTGACTACATCCAGGCAACGGTTCCTGTCATGGTAGGCTCGGATGGTAGCCTTGGTTTCCTCGACGCGTCCTCTGAGTGCCTCGCTGACTTCGTCCTGCAGGAGAATGCACCTTTCCACAAGATTCTTCTTCTCCTCCGTGAGCTCGTTGATTATCTTGATGGCCTGTTCTTGCCTGATCAAGTTACGGTCGAGCACTTTCTGCAGCCTAACGATGACATGTGCAAAATCTAGTGAGATCTCCTTCTGCACAGATAATTGCTTGCGTAGGCTCTCATTAGCTTGGGTGAGGGAGCGTGCAAGATCATGTTGGTTGGCAATCTTAGAACTGATCGCAGCCACCTTCTCATAGTACTCGGCTTTCGATCGATGCATCGTTCATGTTAATTGAAATAGGAATTCTACAATTACACTCCAAGTCCCAGGTGAATACTAATACAGATCAAAAAAATCCCGTTGAATCTATTGGCCGCAGTGTTAAAAAATGGACCTAGAGATCTATTCATGACCACGATAAACTAATCTTAATCGCAAAAAATCCATAGTGAATCTATGAACAGCGGTATTAAGGAAAGACCAAGAGATCCAGTCATATTCATAAAAACTAATACAACTCGCAAAAGAAGAAGAAAAACCAATGCGGGGCGGACAGCATCTAAGAAATCCACATCATAACTGGGAGAAATAACAGCGTGGAGATTTGCTACCTCGCTGACACATGGAACGGGGCCGAACGGCTCCTGCAACGCCTCCATCATGGTGGATTCGGGCTCCACGGCCAACCTATAATACGTAGAAGAAGAAGAGCCAGAAGAAGAAGAAAAATAAGAAGAAGCTGATTAAGATCATGATGGAGAGGGAGATGGAGAAGAAGTAGAACAAGGAGACCATACCAGGAGGAGCCCTCGCCTGCTAGAACATTTGGCACCATTGTCTGGGGAGATTGGGCCTCGATGAGAGGCTGGGCTTGAGCGGCTGGTAGAGCAAGAAGTGCCTCGCGGAAATTTCTCTCCCTTTTCTCCGCGAGGATCGTCGACCAGCCTCTCCCCCTCCTCAGTGGAGCCATGGCTTGCAGGGTCAGTGTGGCGGCGGCAGGAGGAAGGAGATAGTGATTATTAGTGTGGGAGTACTTTTCATATGATTTCTTGGACTAACCTATTAACAAGAGCCACAGTGCCAGCTGCCTGTTTTCTGCTGTTTTTGGTTCCAGGAAAGTCAGAAAATGAATATTCTCGGAATTGGACGGGACAAAAGCCAAAGTGCCTATTTTTCCGGAAGTCATAAAGTACTAGAATACGAGACGGAGAGGGGCCAGAGGGCGGCCACACCACCTGGCCGCGCGGCCAGGCCTGGCCTGCGCCAGAGGGTGGTGTGGCCAGCCCAGGCACCCCCTCGGCCTCCCCTTCCGACTATAAGATGCCCTCAGGACGTAAACCCTAAGTACCCCATCAAAAATCCACGAAAGAGTCTGTAGCCGTCGTCATCTCCATCCCTAGATCGGGAGGGATCTGAAGCTCTTCCCGACACCCTGCCAGAGAGGGGAATTCACCCCGGAGGCCTTCTTCATCACCATGCAAGCCTTCGATGTGATGCGTGAGTAGTTCATCCTTGGACTACGGATCCATGTAGTAGCTAGATGGCTGGTTCTCCTCCTTTGTGCTTTCATGTTTAGATCTTGTGAGCTCCGTTCATGATCAAGTTCATCTATTTGTAATTCTGCATGTTGTGTTTGCGGGGATCCGATGGATATTGAGATGCTATTTCAGATTGATTATTGATTCTATCATGTCTTTGTTATTTGTGATCTTGCATGCTTTCCGTTGTTAGTAGCTAACTTGGATAAGTAGTGCTAGCAACTCCAAGAGTTAGTATTTATGCTCGATAGTGGGCTCATGCCTCTGGTAATCTGGGGAAGTGACAGAAATCCCTAAGGTACTAGATGTGTTGTTGCTACTAGGGAGAAAACAACAATCCTTTGTTCATAGAACAATCGTATTGTTTACTTTACACGCAGTTCGTAAAGCAATAATCTGTTGCTTGCAACTTAATACTAGAGGGGGTTTGGATGATAACCTGAAGGTGGATTATTAGTCATAGATGTAGTTGGATGCCGGTCTATGTATTATGTTGTAATGCCCAATCAAGTCTCAAAGGAGTCAAGATGATTAGTATATGCATGTATTGCTTTCTCGATGTTTGTCAATTGCCTCGCTGTAATTTGTTCACCCAGCATGTTATCTATCTTAAGGAGAGCCACCTCTAGTGAACTATGGATCCCGGTCCATGTCTCTTACATACAATCTACAAACTGTTTACTGCTTTGTGTTTACTTTCTGCAAACTTTTACTTCTTTCCATTCGATACGTTTAATCCTTTGTTTTCCGCAAAACACGGTGAGATTGACAACCTCATCGCAAGTTGGGGACAAAGTTCTGTGGTTGTGTTGTGTAGGTCTCCACGTTGCTACTAGCACTAGTAGTGTGCCCTTCCAAAGCTCATCTAGTAACACCTTTGGGGTGTTTCCTTGCTCCTACTGGTTCGATTAAACCTTGGTTTCATAACTGAGGGAAACTTGTTGCTGTCTTATCATACCTTCCTCTTGGGGTTCCCAACGAGCTCTACATCAACACCGCCATCAAGCATTTTTATGGGCGCCGTGCATTGAGCCATCAGCAGGGGTAGGGAATCGATGGGACTTGTCTTTATTGTGATGGACACTTCAATGGTCTTCGGCGCCGCCCAAAATCCAGTATATAATAAGGGGAGTGCGGATGGTCGTCATGGGAATCGGCGCGCACATCTCGTGTGCGTGTGTCACGTCTTGATGGGGCAATAACGCGCGCAAATGCTGCACGATCACGTGGGCACGTCCAATTCCGTCGAACTCCACGTGACAGGCACGCACGGGATATTTACAAGTCTAGAATACGCTGTGCCACTTTTGTTGTGATCAAATTATGTTCAGTACACGAGATATTACACTTTTTTTGATAATCGACAAATGCATGCGTGGACACGACGCACGAAACTATTGCTCGTCCTTGATCAGATCGGCACCCCACTCTGTGTACCCGCCATCGACCATTCGAAGCAACTACCTCGAGCACGATGCCCCCTCGCCGTGGCAATGGCAGGTCAAAGCCGTCCACTAACCGTCCTGCGTCCCCGGCTCTTCGCTGCATCGTCCGTGCTCGCGAGTCGCCTGCTGAGGAAGCACGTCGTGTCCGACCGCGCCAGGATCCATCGACATCGGCACTCGAAGACACCGCGACGTCGAAGTTCGTACCGGCCGCGCAGGAGGAGCGTGGGGTACCTGCAGCGCCGGACGAGCGTAAAGTAGCAGCCAGGACGGGGGCGCATTTTGCACCGGCGAGTACGGACAAGAAGAGGAACGAGAAGAAGACCAATAAGAAGAGAGGAGATAGCTATTTGGACGAGTCCGACTCGGCCAATGAGGAGGCGTTCATCGATCAGTTGGAGGCAGAAGCGGAGGAGAGTGACGTGGACCCGTGGGACTACGAAGAGGAGGAGGAGGACTCCGACGAGGAGATAGCGCGCTTATTCGAGGAAGGGCGGTGTCGAGTCGTTAGAGGAGGGCACCGACGGCGGCGATGGCAGGGACCATGGCGTTGACGAAGACGAGGACGAACCCGAAGACGAAGACGATGGCTTCTTCGAAATATGATCATTTATTTTTTTTATTTTATAGATAGATGTATTTTCACTTGTTTATGGGGGTAAAGTATCGGTGGCACGGATAGAGAGGTGGCACGGATTGACCATGCATAAAAAAAGTGGAGAAGGGAGGGGTTATCCTGCCCGTTGGATCACATGGGATCAATGGTTGGTGGAGACAATCCGCGTGACATCTGTGTCAGCCAATCAGGCAATAGCACCCAAAGTGAGCACATGTTTGGGATCTCCACACGTTTGGGCTTTTGTGAGATTTGTGTGAGAGAGAGAGAGGGAAAATATCTTTTCACAATCCGACTATGGATCCACCAGTACCATTCAAATGTCATTGCATGTGTGCTCTTTTCACAATCCACCTATGGATCCACAGTGTCATTGCATGTGTGTTCTCTTCACAATCCACACATGGATCCACCAGTGTCATTGCATGTGTGTTCTTTTTAGTAATAACAACTAGTGTCATTGCATGTGTGTTCTCTTCAGAGACCACACATGGATCCACCAGTGTCATTGCATTTGTGTTCTTTTTACTAACAACAACCAGAGTCATTGAAATGTGTGCTCTCTTCAGAGACCACACATGGATCCACCAGTGTCATTGCATGTATGTTCTTTTCACTAACAACAACTTGAGTCATTGCATGTGTGTTCTTTTTACATACCACATATGGATCCACCAGTGTCATTGCATGTGTGTTCTCTTCAGATACCACACATGGATCCACCAGTGTCATTGCATGTGTGTTCTTTTTACTAACAACAACCAGAGACATTAAAATGTGTGTTCTTCTGACATACCACCTATGGATCCACCGGTGTCATTGCATGTATGTTCTTTTCACTAACAACAACTGGAGTCATTGCATGTGTGTTCTTTTCACATACCACATATGGATCCACCAGTGTCATTGCATGTATGCTCTTTTCACATACCACCCATGGATCCACCAGTGTCATTGTATGTGTGTTCTTTTTAGTAACAACAACCAGTCATTGAAATGTGTGTTCTTCTCACATACCACCTATGGATCCACCAGTGCCATTGCATGTGTGTTCATTTCACTAACAACAACCAGAGTCATTGCATGTGTGTTCTTTTCACATACCACATATGGATCCACCAGTGTCATTGGAATGTGTTTTCTCTACAAAGATCACACATGGATCCACCAGTGTCATTGCATGTGTGTTATTTTCACTAACAACAACTAGAGTCATTGAAATGTGTGTTCTTCTCACATACCACCTATGGATCCATTAGTGTCATTGCATGTGTGTTCTTTTTAGTAACAACAACCAGAGTCATTGCATGTGTGTTCTTTTCACTAACAATAACTGGAGTCATTGCATGTGTGCTCTTTTCACAATCCACCTATGGATCCACCAGTGTCATTGCATGTGTGTTCTTTTTACTAACAACAACCAGAGTCATTTCATGGCTGTTCTTCTCACATACCACCTATGGATCCACCAGTGTCATTGGATGTGTGTTCTCTTCACAATCCACACATGGATCCACCAGTGTCATTGCATGTGTGTTCTTTTTAGGAACAACAACCAGTGTCATTGCATGTGTGTTCTCTTTAGAGACCACACATGGTCCACCAGTGTCATTGCATGTGTGTTCTTTTTACTAACAACAACCAGAGTCATTGAAATGTGTGCTCTCTTCAGAGACCACACATGGATCCACCGGTGTCATTGCATGTATGTTCTTTTCACTAACAACAACTGGAGTCATTGCATGTGTGTTCTTTTCACACACCACATATGGATCCACCAGTGTCATTGCATGTGTGCTCTTTTCACAATCCACCCACGGATCCACCAGTGTCATTGCATGTGTGTTCTTTTTAGTAACAACAACCAGAGTCATTGAAATGTGTGTTCTTCTCACATACCACCTATGGATCCACCAGTGTCATTGTATGTGTGTTCATTTCACTAACAACAACCAGAGTCATTGCATGTGTGCTCTTTTTACTAACAACAACTGAGTCATTTCATGACTGTTCTTTTCACATACCACATATGGATCCACCAGTATCATTGAAATGTGTGTTCTCTTTATAGACCACACATGGATCCACCAGTGTCATTGCATGTGTGTTCTTTTCACTAACAACAACTGGAGTCATCGCATGTGTGTTCTTTTCACATACCACATATGGATCCACTAGTGTCATTGCATGTGTGCTCTTTTTACTAACAACAACCAAAGTCATTGGATGTGTGTTCTCTTTAGAGACCACACATGGATCGACTAGTGTCATTGAAATGTGTATTATTTTCAACTACCGCCGTTGGCCACAAACAATCGGGACTCGGAACTAACCAGCAACTGCTCTGGGCTTCTAAAAGACCCGATCCCCGATTGTTAGGCACCGTTGGATCGGGGTGTGTGGACGATAGTGATGTCCTTCGCGAGGGCGATCCGCGAAAAGTCTGTTCTGCGAACTGATTGGTCGTGGCAACTATGCTGGGCCTACGTCCTTGCCCTTATCCCCTTAACCTCGGGGCCAAAAATCAGATCGTGTTCCTTCATCGCCATGGAGAGGGAGAGGCCCAAACTCAGCTTTCACGAGGCTCAGATGTTCGCCCACTATGACATACTCGCGCCGCCGTTAGCGAGGATTCCGGCCGGCTTCGAGCTCAGCTACGCCGGGGTTCCTATTGCGCTGCTCTTGCGCGACAACGTGTTGGCGCGGCAGATCGAGGAGCGCCGCCGCCAACTGTTGGAGCAGAAGAGGGCAATGGCGCGGTAGTCGCGTACGAGCGCGTACTGGCGAAAGCTGTTCAAGAAGGAGCGGGCTGCGTTGATTGAGCTGTGCGGAACCCACCGGCGGGAGATCCACCCGGATCTGCGTAACCCCGAAGGGAGGCAGCGCTTCTGGGCAGTGTCTGGGCGTACGACCTCCACCGTTATCGATGCAGCGCGCCGTGAAGAATCCATGAGGAGGAGGAACGCTGCCGGGAACGTCGGCATCGATTCCGACGCGGAGGAGGCTGGCGGCGACGCGGACAACATCGTCAATGATGGAGACTGTGGGAGCGTCATAGTCGATTAGGGCCACTTAAGCATAAATTAAATCTATGTACAGTATCTTAATGCGCTCTTTGGATCTGGGTCACCTGAGTCATGGTCGATTATCATCATAATCTATATATGTTGGCCATGTATTAGTTGTCTTTGTCTTTGAAACTAGTCGATCGAAACTCATTCGATCCTGAAAATAAAGTTCGCGCGTTCTCTGGCATATCTGATGGGACAATACCCTGACTCTGCTCCTAGCACTTGATTGCACAGCCGTAATTTGGAGTGCGCCTGAGGAGAAGGGATCGAGCGTGTTGTAATAGTGTACTACTCCTATCCAGATATAACTGACTTAGTTTTGTTAGATATTTAATAAATGTGTCTATACCCAAAACATGTCTAGATACATGTTTTAGCTTTCTCTGTCTTTCAAACTAATCAAAAGTCGTCAAATTCTGAACAAACAAAGTCATTGCGTTCACACCTGATGGGACAATACGCTGACTCTGCTACTTGATGGCACAACCATAATTCTGGAGTGCGTCAGAGGAGATGGGAACTAGTAGCCACGTCCAAACGCAGGTAAAAAATTAATGTAATAATATTTTAAAAATGTAATCTGGTCCACATGACCCCATCACAGACACGTTGCACGCGCCAGATATAAATAAAGACGACACGGCTAGTTTAGTTTCAATGATATAATTCAACATACGACGTTACTGTGCCCGCATCTTTCTGCTCCTCTTATTAGTCTGCTAGCCCACGCCGCATTAAGCATCAGTTGATGAGGATAAAAAAATGATAAAATGGCAATAAAACAATTTTTAAGCTTACCTTTCATCCGGAGAATCGTACAAAGATGAAATTGGCAGGGATTTATTATTTCTCCTGCAGTTAGTCGAAAGATCCTCAAGAACATCCTCAATCACCCCTGCAACTTCTTCATATTCTAATACACCTCCATTATTTGCCCTTTCCTCCCCGTTCCGCTTACCCTTTTGTTTCTTTTCACACCCTTTTCTCGCCGGCACCTCCACTTCTTCATAAATTGGCTGCTTACGTACGTTTTCCTCCAAGTTCTCATCACCGTCTTCGCGCTGCTCTTCCGCCAATTCTGGCAGAGAAGCCTCATTTTCTGCCACCGGGGTGTGAACAGGGACAATAGCATGTGTAACTGGGTTTTTGCACAACCTCTTGATATGGCCGAATCCGCCACAACGTCCGCATTTCCTTTTCCTAGCTCCCATCCTTGGACCTTTATCGGTGGAGGCTTCGATCCTTAGCTTTATAGGCCTCCCAGGTGGCCTCCTAAGAACTGGTGGTTGTAGTTTGAACCCTGGATCAACAATCTCCCAATCATTTTCATCGGCCATAGGTGGTACGTTTTCTGCATAAGTTGCAGCAAACTTGTCCACGGAGAAATAGTTGTCGACATAGTTCTCTATTTCAGCCCTGCTGCCTCTAAGCTTTAAGATGAAGTGAATTGCATGGTGACATGGCAGACCAGTAATCTGCCACTGCCTGCATGAACAAGTCTTGTTTCCAATGTCTACAGTGTACCTCCGTTCACTTCCATGTTTGTATTCTGCTTAAACCTCAGCCAATGTTTTGGAACTTCTGACCACCCTCATCTTTATCGTTCTCATTGCCCTGGTTCTTGCATTCAGTAACATAACCACCTTTGGAACTATTTTATGGCCTTAAAAATTTCTTGCACAAATTCTTTGCCTTAAATCTATCTTCACCATTATGCATTGTCTTATTGCATCCAACAAAATAACAATTCCAAGTGTCTTCATGCCCAAAATCTTATCATTGAAACTCTCTCCCAAATTATTGCTTACAAAATCCACCTTGCTTAACTCACCAAACTTGCTTTTGGCCCATAGCTTGGTGTGATGTTCCTCAAGGTATTTTTTCACCTTTGGCACTACATACATGTTCTGCAAGTAAGTAGCATGCATGCTTGGGATGTATGTGTATGCTGATCGCCACAAGTCCTCTTCAAAGATCTTTCCTTTGAACTTCTTCGTGAAGTTAGTAGCGAGGTGTCGCATGCATTCCCTATGCTCAACCCCAGGAAACATAGCATCAACAGCATTCTCAAGACCCTCGGATGCACCGGTGTGTATCACCAAGCCTTCAGGGTGACCAATTACTTCCCGTAGTCTCTGCATGAACCATGTCCAGCTTTCATTTGATTCACCCTCAAGAACAGCATAAGTTACGGGTAGAAGCCAATCTACTCTAGCAATGAGGTGTTAACAGTAGTCATTGATGAATACCGCCACTCCCAAATGGAGCTCCGTCGCCTGCAAACCATTCTCACATGTAAGGAAGCTCTGGAAACCCTGCAAAGGAATCAAGCACGAACAACTGCAACTGAAGGAACCTCGAAGGAAGCCGCCCCCAAGAAAGGCAGAAAGTGCACCACCGCTAGTCAATACCTCCGTAGGTTCAAGCCCCTCAAGAAGGCGCAGAAAACCTCCACTGATCTGCCAGAAGCTAGCCACGACTCTCCAGATGCACCCTCTGAGTAAACACCCGCGTTGCAATACTCGCCCATCTAGCAATAGCGTAGAGTCATGTATCGTCCCTAAATGTGTTTTGTAATGCCTAAGTACTATTAGCACCCTCTGGTGTAGATTTGGTTGGTATGTAATGACTTCCTTGATTGCTATGCTTGCTTGAATTGTTCCTTTTTGTGTGTTTTACCCAAGCCGTTGCATCAGACCCAACCCGAAACGACTGCCACCAACCAGACCTCCCCCCCCCCCAGGATGGCCATGGAGACAGGAAGCTCGAAGAAGGCATGTAGCTGTTGCGGAGACGAAAGACACCAAGCCAATAGATGCTCCGGCCACTGCCCTAGCTGTGGAGAACCTCATTCACCCAAAGTTTTCCCAACTCGACTAATCACTTGTTTCCTCTACGAAGGTCAAGACCATGTCCCCGTCCAATGCCCAATTTATCCCCTCATTGGCAAGGCGTACCAATCTCTCGATGTCAGCATAGAAAAGCCGTCAACTCAGCCACGACGAAAGAAGATCCCCTGCTTCACGTGTGGACTATCCGATCACTTCAGCCGAGAATGCCCCGAGAGAAAATCCGCCAAGACTTCCGCGAAAGAGAAGCTCGAAGACATCCAAGGTCCCCTCCCTCATAAAAGATGGTCACCCTACCGCTCGCTGCCCCTCAGCTCAAGACTGAATATGTCCCTCGCTTCGATAGGCGACAACACCCCGTGGAAGTAAAAACCAAGAAAAGCTCCTCAACTCACTCCAGGACTCCCGAATGACGACAAGTGAAACCTGTAATAGACTAGCCCCAGTCCTCCTAGAAAGACAGCTAGGATGCCACCCTTCCCCTATGTTGTCCTCCGCTACCTTAAGAACCGTCTTTTGCCAACCATATAAGGATACCCTGACTTAAGACTCCCAGACCTACTTTAGTCGAATCCTAAGGGGGAAAGACTGTGTCTTTCCCGCATAAATAGAGTACCCCTCCGAGAAAATCCAACCGTGGGACCCGAAGACACAGATCTCAGAGCCCAGACTTATCACAGACTTGGATACAACAACCCACCTAAGTGAGGCGCCGTAGACCCTTACAAAAATAAGATCCCTCCCCGCAATCATGGTTGAAGCCAACTCGACCCTCGAGTTTCAAGAAGATTAAAGTCCAACCTCGCTGCCAAGGTGTTTCTGTTCAAAGACAAGGTCGACAAGTTAGCCTGCAAGAACCACCTAGCACTAACTAAGACAAATCCCCTAACCGGACTCTACCGAATCCTGGGACGAGATTCTTTTAAGGGGGAAAGGTCTGTAACATCCCAATTTCAGCAACCCTGATTAGTTGTCCAGAATGCAAAAATCAGGGGGAACAAAAAACTTTTTCTTGTGCTTTGGTGTAGTGCTTGCTTGTTGTTTGCTTGCACTTGTGCTTATGATGTATATCTTAGGATACTCCTTACCTCACCCTCAGTTGACAAAAGCTTTTTACCCAAAACCATCTTGGTTTACTTTACATATTCTCAAATGTTCTGGCATTTCAAAACAGGAGCCAAGATGCCTATGTAACCAAAACTATTTTGGTAGCTTCTATTAACAAAACTATGGAGAGATATATACTACAATCTCCTTATGTTTTCAAGTCAGAACACTCAACTAATCTTATCTCTAGTGTTCCCAAAACCTCTTTCCAAAAGCATTTGAATTCTACTCTTGGTAGAGATACCAATGAATCTCACCTTATTCAAAACTCAACCTCTTCAAAATGCCCCCAACCTTACCTCAAGCTGATCTTGATGGTAACCCTACAGTAGTTGATTTGTTTATAAGATGAGTTGCCTTGATCTGCTGATTGACTTGTTTGCTTAGGAAGTAGTCTGAGCCACTCTAGGAGCTCATCACTAGGATCAAGATGTTTCCCAATCATCAACCCCTAAGCAAGATTGCAAACCTAGATATGATCCCTAGCCATTAGGTGATCATCTAAAACCCTTAACCAGATCAATTCTGAGGATTTCCATTCTAGATGTTTCCAAGTCCATGGGGACCAACACCAAGCATAGATCTCTTCTACTCACTCTACACTTCCCTATCAACCACTTGTTAATGCTCTGATACCTTGCAACTCCTCCATGAACATTCCCTCTCATACTCTAGTCTGGAAACAGTTTCAACATCACCTTTTTGAATGCCTCCTTTTCTCAAACCATGTGCATTCTTGGAAATGCACTTGAACCATATTGTTAACCATCCTAAGGACTACCAAGACCCACATTGGCCCCTGGTTAGATCCTTCTCCAAACCACTTGTGCATGATGGTTTTGCAGACAAGAAAATAACATTTCCTGCAAAACTAGCCATCATGCCTACTTTGGTAGAAGCTCACACCCCCACCCAGACCTCTATGGACCAACTCTCTGCATGGTTGTGCTCTAATCATTAATGTATATCAGAAACTACTTCACTTGCTCCAAAGGTATCTCTGTGCTGCTTAAACCCACATGGTTTATAAGGCATCATGACTCATATTGCATGGCAGCCTTAATTTCAACAAAGTTTGCCATCAATTCTAGATCATCCCAAATGCTATTAATTCAAAATCCTCCTGCCATGATCATCTATATGACTTGGTTTACTCACCCATACATCCCTTGCACCAAGGTGAGCTCTAAGCTCCAAGATGCAAGCCTGTTTTGGTGGTATAAAAATAACATCACCCTAGATCATCAACTCATTGTTTTCCATCCCTTTCAAGTTGGAAATTTCATTCCACAAGGTTGAAAATGCTTGATACACCTTGTCTACACCCTCTACATTGATCCTCAATATTTATCAATAATTATCCATAATTATTATGGCCCCAAAACTATTTAATTCCTTAAATAGTCAAAATCTCCAAAACTCCCTCCCTAAAGGAAAGTTTGGTTTTTGCCAAAACACCTCTCTAAATCTTGGCTCAAGTAAGTTCCATATATCATACCCTATCTATCCCTCTCAAAAATAAATAGTTTTGAGAAGCTTTATTATTTCTTTTTGTCCATTTTCTTAAATGGCTGAATTGGAATAATAATTGTTTTAAATACTTTTAGGCCTCAATAAATCTTGGGAAAATTCCCCTAGGTGTGTATTCACATTTGGGACCCTCCCACATCAAAATCCATCCTTTTCCAATGGAAATTTATCAAATGCTCTTCTAAAAATCATTTCTGTCCTTTTTGAGTAATTGGATTTAAGTGGACTAAAACGCCACATAAAAATCTCAATTAAATCCTAGGAGTCTACCTTGACCTCATCTATCTACCAGTACCATTTTCTCCTCTGGTCCAATGCAAATATTTGGATCTCCTTCACAACCAACAATTGGATCAATTTTGGCAAACTAGCAAACTACTAGTCTAAACCACTTCCAAATTTCACCAAAGCTTGATCAAAGCTCATCCTTAGCACCAGGACACACCACTGGTTGACCACCACTATAGCTCCACCCCAACAAATCCCCATCTTGCCCTTGTACTAGTAGAAGGAGAGAGATACAACCCCAAATCTTACAAAGATCCACTTCATTTAATTACCATTGATGCCACCCCCCTCCCTTTCTGGTCTAGCACGCCCCCTACCCCTCTCCACCTCCCCTTGGACCAATCCCTGGCCAGCATTGCCCTCCCCCTTGCCCAAAATGGTAATTCACTACATCTACTCCCTCCTCTTGGTATATAGGCCAGCAACCCTTCCCCAGCTCGCCCCTGCCTCCATTTGCCCCCTCACACCTCCCCTTTCACCTCCCCCAGCTCCACTCTCCCTCCCTAGCTCTGTGCTGCCCGAGAGAAGGAGAGGAGGAAGCTTTGGCCTCCTCAAGGAAATCGAGCAAGGCACCTCCTCCCCTGCTCCATTCTCTCTGCATGTCAGCTCATGAGATCCCCTCCTCCTCCTCTACCTGACGGTGCTCTTCTTTTTGCCTAGGACCCTCTCCTCCGTCGTCGCCGTTGAGCACCGACGAGATCATCCTCGGCCGCCATTGCATGAGCTACTTCCCAGCGTCAAACCACCTCGTGTTGCCCACCGATCTGCTCGCCGCCGTCGACCGTGTCGCCCTGCACCATCCCCGACCTTCCCCGAGCCCTCTGGTGAGCACCCTGCCCTTGCCGGCGCCGCCCTAGGTTTCCGTCGCCGGCTGCTCTGTTTCGCGTAGACGACGAGCCAGAGCCGTCCATCGCTCTTTAAACGGACGACCGAGATCCGCCAATACCCCTTCGACCTCCCCCTCTCGCTGACTGCATGGCCCCGCCTGGCAGGTTCGAGCGTCGGCTCCCGCGCACCCCGCTGAGCGCCATGGGCCGATTCCCCTCCCGGCCGGCCCAGTTCTCCCAGATCCGGCCCATTGCACATCTTTTTCTTTTCCTTTTCAACTAACCTTTTTTCCCAGAAAAGCTCCTACTAGGTTTAAATCCAAATAAATAGTAAATAAAGTCCAACTGCCTAGATCGAAATTTTTGGTGGTTCTCTGATGTTTTCCCAAACATGCAGAGGCAACCCCATGTCCAAAATAATTTTATTTAATTACTGTTAATTATTCTGCTAGAATGTATCTGGAACACTAATTAATTTCCTCAGAGAGTTTCACACCTCCATTTGAGATGAACCAAAGTCCCACTGGGAGGTATTTGAAATACCTATCCTCTAGCACAAGTCCTGTGCCAAGGTGAACAGAGGTGTGCCTGTAAGAAAAATAACAAGAATTAAACTGTATCTGCCTTAGATAAATTCCCCAGGTCTAACCAAATGAGGTATTGACCTGATTCCAATTCTCAGTACCTCCTAGGATGAGTATCTGTTCAACCCTAGTAGATCAGAATTTATTGAGCTCTGGTTGAATTTTAGTGATTTAAATACTTCTGTAAGGGGTATTTTCCACTAAATAAATCACTCCAGGAGTTTGGCAACTCTAAAAAGGGTGAATCCAATTCCTAGAGAAAGTTATTGGACATTCCTATCACATGCACTTGGAACCAACTCCATAGCTCATGTAGAATTAATCTGGTGAAATAGAGAAGAATCAGACATAACTGTCTTTGGGAATTTCCTGAGGGCATTCTGGTAATTATTTTCACTTGATTCCAACTCTAGATGATTCAGTACATCAAGTACTACCTAACCATCCAAGGAAATAATGTTTGGAGCTCCAGAAATTTTCTGGTGAATTATTTCCTCAAACTAGAGTTTAAACCACTATAAAAAGCATAACTAATTCTAGAAAATTGATAATCAAGTGAAACCACTTGTGTGGGTTTTTTTTAACAAGACCCATCTGAGGATATCACTTTTGCACATTGGTATCCTACTGACCACCGAACCCTAATCCAAATGCCTTGTCTCTAGCTTTGACAACTATCTTCTAAGAGAAAGCACCTTAGTGGCAATTTAGTAAATTCCACTATCAATAACCAACACCTCCAAAAACTCCCAAGTTTAGTAGTATTTTTATGTGTGTTGCTGTATGGTTTGATGTTTCCTTGTTTTGATTGTGGACTTGTCTGCTTGCATGTATACCCGATGACGACGGTAGTATGAGTGTCTGACGACAAGGAGGAAAGGACTTATTATTATTATATATTTGGGTATTCTTGGTCATCTGAAGAGGTCCAGGGACTTATTGCTGATCACAGGCAAGCCACCTTTTCCCGAACTCTGATATATGTCCTACTCTCTTTTACCTGTTTTGTATCCTTTTTATAAATTGCATTATCTACCTGCATATCTTGTTTTATAAATACTGCGATAGTAACTTGGCTCCTCCAAGTTACGACTTCGTGTCCTTCGAGGCACCACCCCGATGAACCTATCATTTTATTCCCTTTAGACCGAGAGTACGATGGTTAGCATCCTACCTCCTTGGAAACCCCGGTTTTGAGAAAATAAACTGTTTTGGGATTTTTTCCCCACTACAAAAGTTTCAAAACGGCTTTGTAAAACCCTGGGAAGAGGCATCGTTTCCAGTGGAGGTTTTAACAAAAGAAATGGTGATGAGAAGTGATAAGATGTTGGGATGTTCTACGCCTTTACTGGAACAATTTTTATCCGCGCAACCACATTACCCCAGGTGCTGGGGCTTAACTCGTAGTTTGTCCGCATTAGCCGAGGCAACTTCTACCATGCTTATAGGGAGAGATCCCTAGAATTCCGGGCAGGCGCCACCAGATCAAGGATCTGAAGCCTGTCGCTTGCTTCAGCAAGAGTGAGCCTGAACTAACAGGAGTCCGGTGCAACAATTGGGTCTCCCGTGGATGGTATAACTTAGGTAGTATGGAAGGAAGTGGAGTCACCAAATTTAAGGTGTACGCCAAGTTGCGGCTTGGGTATGCGCGTGTACGGAAGGAAGGACTATGGCTGGGAGCCACATACTCGTTGTCGGGGAGAACAAACCCAAGAGGAAAAGAATGCCTTTGCTAGGGTAGACAAGCGAAAGGTTAGGTTTGATTATCCGGACCCCCCATCTACAGTGGTAGTGGGCCGTGGTTGTATCCCGGCGGATGTATTGATTCTTGTGGGGAAAGTGCGCAAACTCTGCAGAGTATAACCTATTAGGATAGCCGTGTCCACGGTCAATGATGGTTGTAAAGGTGTTGGCTAGGAGTACCCAAACTGTGCTTGTTTGGGAAACAAGTACGAAGAGGACGAAGGTTCCGGGGGAACCCAAGTTCGAAGGCTTTGTTTTGACCCGAGGAGTCTGAGATGTTTAAAAAGGGTTTTTACTACAAAAATGTTATCAAAACTCTTTTTCAACAAAGATATGGAGATGTCTTGATTTATAAAACAGAAGCATGTTTTCAAAACTCTTTTTCAACAAAGATATGGAGATGCCATAACTTCAAAAGTTAGTTTAGGCTTTTCAAAAGCAACCCCAGATAGAGCTATCTCGCCACAGCCAGAATTGCATTTTCTTTGTTCTCTTATCTTGGTGGTTTGCGAGTACATTCAAAAGTACTCACGGTTGTGTCCCTGGCTATTTACTTGACCAGACTTTCAGAGTTGTCGACCTCGGAAGATTCTGGTGACGTCTAGCGAGCTAGCCCGTCTTCCCAGTCAGCTGCCTGTAGGTTGAGGCACGATTGGGCTCTGCGCTTGGCAATGTTCCGCTGCTAATGATGATGTAGCCATAATGGCATTTATGTAAGTCTTGTATTTCGTTATGTTTCGGATGTTGTAATGGTACCTATCGGTTATGTTCCACGGCTCACTGATCATGGTAACGTGGATGTATGCATAACAGGGATTTTCTCTGATGAATAATCTGGGGAGCCCACACTAAGTATGTTGTCTTAATTGGTTTCCTGCAGATATCGTGGAGCAAAGGGGCATGTTCAGAACTTGACAGTAATGGTGACCTTGGTTGGTGTCTTTAGAACCTACGGTGTCATATTTACTCATGAGTTATTGTGAACACCAGTTCTAAATTGATCATGGCCAAGCGGAACAAGAGACTAATGTCTCATAAAAACTTTATATGAGATTGTTAGGCTGGTTTTAGGTCAATTATTATGCTTGCCCAATTTTAATATACAATATTGTGGGGTCTTGGTGTAGTTTCTCCTTTTGCTAGAAACAATGTAGTCACTTTGAACCTCAGTTGTATACAAGTCATATTTTGTTTAGAATTAATCCTCATTACTAGAAGAGAAGGAGTTGGCAATGTAATAAGAAGTACCAAGACAGAGATACCAGCTGACATGATCAAGGTCCTTGATCATTATGAGATGGCTCTCACAATATGCCATTCCCATTCCTAGACTAAAAAGTAACAACCGTGGTAGAATGAGGGGCGACTGTATCTAAATAAATTATTATGTACTCATGTAGTATATGTATGCTGGTTTGTGCTATGTTAGCAATTTGGACTATTGCTTGCCAGAACCATTGATTGTTTGTGTTCTAGATCATATACGCGTGTTGCTCTATCAAGTGGGTAATACTAAACTTGAAGGATCTTTGGTTCCTATGTCGCTTTAGGTAATTGATTAATCTCGGAAACTGAAAGAATGATCCTTATTCCTACTATAGTCTTCCACTTCATGGTCGGCTGCCACACACTTCGGACTCTATCGTCTCAGCAAAGGTAGATCCAGTGCTCCAATCCACGTAAATTGATGCATGATTTCCTCAATTTATTTTTATTTTTCAATGGTCTTGCGCACACAACCTTTTAGATGAAATGGAATGGCTAAATAAAAACATTTTCGCATGTTGCAGGAATTATTACAGTTGATGGAAGAGGAGATAGAGTTTGGATGGAGCAATTATTGCTACATCTCTTATTTTGTAGGTTCTTCTACCCTTACCTATGTGTTGTATTTAATTTATGGTTTTGTTTTCTGCATACTTGAAAATTTTGAGTATATATCCAATGTGTCAGGTTTTAAACCTGAACAATCATGGTAAAGCTAACATGGACGGTGCTCTGAGGAGAACACACGACCAGTTCAGATTTGGTTTGTCGCGTCACCCCTCTCAAGCAACGACCATGGTGGTGCATGCCTGAACTGAGAGTAAGACCTGACCATGAACTTGTATTGCAGATTTTTATTATTAGCTTCCTGAGAGAATCTGATCTTCCATTTCCCAATTGCCTATTTGTTGTAGATGTAGTATAGGCTGGATCTTGGAACTGACAAGTTGCAGTTGTAGTTATGTATCTCAGGTGCACGTGCATCATGCTTTCCATGCCTCGCCTTCTCATTTTTATGTACAGTAAGGTATTGGTTTGCTGCTTATTCTTTCGAAATGGATCCCCTTTATGTACTCTGTTTCTGTGATGGTTTCCTGTTTATATTTGTTAGTGCATGTGTTCTTTAAGCTGGCATTGTTAATTCTGGTCTTCATCATCGACCGCAAGGATAGATCATGTACCTCAGAAAAGTATCATAGTGAAGTTACTCATTTTAGTTGACTGCAAGCAATATGCCCCATCTCTAAAAAATTTAGATATGTTATAGCTTATCTGATTGTACAAAAATTGGTATTTGAGCATCGATCAGTTTTTGTTAACTCTTGCACATCTGGTTACTATCCTCTTACCAAGTCTAGCAGTTGAGTTAATAATGTGTCTAATGGGTAGGTTAGCACACTGCAGGTTAACTGCTTCATCAAATGACTATGTTGTGGAACTAAGGTTCTTCCCTGAGGTACTTCCTTTGCTCCTGCCCATGTTAGTATTTATTCATGCTATGATCCAGCCAAATGGGGAATGCTCGGTTCTGTTTATGTAAATATTCTCCCTGCTATGATCAGATCTCTTGATGCGATAATAATATCAGTTGGCCTACTATGAAGCCACGAGATGCTGTTAGGTAAAAACAAATAGCACTAAAATAGGCCTAGGTTCAGTAATACTTTATTGTGGCATGTAACTCAGCCTCACTATATATGTCACAAACTGACTTACTAATTAAATGTATGTGCTGCATTTCGTCAGTAGCTAGGCCTATTTCCGCATCTTTAGAATTTCACCTATAATTGAGATAAATGGGGAAATGCTCCAGCAAGTCTAACTGAGTTTCTGCACAATATCATCTGCAGGCTTACTTTGCAGAAAACGCCGCTGCTCTGTCCTCAAGAAGGTCGTCACCATGGGTGACAAATGTACAAGTAACTGTTATATTTTTTGTTCTTCGGCCTCCTTTTATTTAAAATTGCAGATTATTGATGGTTTATGCCGAAAGTTTCCTAATATGAAGATCAAAGGTTAAGATCATGCAATCTGTGTTATGTATTTATTGTTTAAGTGTATCAATTGAATCATATTAACATTCTTCGTGGTGATGTCTGGTGTTTATTTTGGGATACTAAATATAGCTTCATAGTATTGTTTTTATTTGAACATCACATGTGGTGGTGCTATATTCAACCTACCACAAGTTACCTGATATCTTTCTCTATCCATTGTTGGATTTTTCAGACCTGCCATGTTTGTGTAATTAGAGAAGAAATATCTTATTCTGAATGGTTATTCTTGTTCCCTGGTTGAACCACATAACCTTTACACGTGTGTTGCAGCCATTTTGCTTCTCCCCAATCCCTGCAGGCGAGCCTCTCCCACACTCGTCCTCCTCTCGCTGATTTCTTTCTCTCACCGCTCTCACTGCTCGCCCCTGGCACGCCCACCACCCCGGTGAGCTCGATCTTGTCCGAGCGGCCACCATACGATTTTCTAGGAGCCAGGCCTTTTCCTCCTCTCCTTCTATTCATCATATGATACCTCTTCCATGTATTCAGTAAAATGAAACGAATCATTGTTTATTCTTCTATTTGCTGTTTGCTTATCAGCGGTTTCGGGGGGTCGCATGCCAAGACGATTTTCCTAGACAGTTTTTAGGTACGCAAATTCCTCGAATCAGGCTTTCGCCCCGCTATATTAATATAGCAAACCACCGATACAAAAGAGATCACTGTTGGAGCGAACAGCACAAGGCAAGCCCAAAAGAACAACAAAAGAAAGAAGAAAAGAAAACAATGCCGACAACGACGGCTCGACGAAAACGACAATGTCACGCAACCGCTGCACCCACCGGAGGATGACCACCACGCTCCTCGTACCAAGCAACACCTCCAAGAAAGAAATCGATGATGCCGACGTTGTTGCCCGGACTAATCCTAGGGTTTCCCCCGGTACGCTACGAAAGTAGGGAAAGGGAACACCCGACGCCCTTTAGGAAGGATGGTGGCACCCGTAGGCGTCACTGCGTCGGGGCCGGCAGGACAGACAGGGATTTCGCCCGACCCCAAGACCACAACCCCGGGCAAGCCGGAGCACACCACCAACCACGCCGCCCACCAACATGTGCCACCACAGTCTTGCCAGCATCATCGCCGTCTCACCACGACACCCGCTGCGAGGTCGGACGGACCAAAAGGAAACAACTGAGGGTAAGGGTTGGCGGAACCATCACCACGCGGGAGGGAGCAACCTCCACCGTCAGAAACGGTAACCGACCGGACGCCACGGTCTGAGCACACCAAACCACAAGCAACTAGAGGGCGGCAGAAGCTTAGCCACCCGGAGGACTTCCTCCACCGCCAATGGCGGGTGCCGACTGGACGCAGCCGCAAGGACACACCAGGCCGAAAGGCCCGGCCGAGCCATGGAGGGGCTCGTAAAGTCCTCGCCGCCGCACTGCAGCACGAAGGGCACCGCCGCCGCTACCCTCGAAGAAGCCATAGGTCCGGCCGGACCCGAAGGGCCTGTGAAGCTACCACCGCCGTGCTGCAGAAGATGTGGCACCAGCACCGCAAGCCCCTGCCCAAGGCGCTCCTGAGTCCACCAGAGACACACCGGCCCGAACCAGCTCGCTCAGACCCAGATCAGGCCCAAAGGGCCCAGATCTGGGCCGAACGCCAGCCACCGCGGCTGCCCCGCCGCCAAGGGAAGCAGCCCCGCCTCCATGTCGCCCCAGCCCCTGCCGAGATCGCCGTCGGACGACCAGCACCGCCGCCAGCCGCCACCCCCGGCGGAAGCGCTCGCGCGCGGGAAAGGAACCGCCGCGGCCGCCAGCACACCACGCGCGCCGCCCGGACGGCGCCCACCGGCGGCGGCGGGAGAGGAGGACGAGGCGGGGGAGGCTAGAGAGGTGGGCCGGCGGGAGAGCCTGGCCGCCGCGCTCGGGGCGGCGGCGCGGGGGGAGGAGAGGGCGCCGCACCCGCTCCTCGTCTCGTCAGAGGGAAACTCTAGTCAGGTACGCAAATTCACTATGCCTTTATGGCCTTCAAGGTTATGTTTGCTTATTACCGAATAGTTACTTCTCGTGTATTGGCAGATTTCATTGGAGTCATCTGTCGTACCTCAAGCATTGCCACTTTAGAAATGCCTGGTAGAAATGTTCTTGCTAGCAGGCAACATACAGTCTTTGCTGATGGCAGGTACTATTCCTATGTTCCCAGCTTAGATTTAACTCATTTTTATGTCGTTTAGTCCTTTCTTGGTTACTACGCAAGTTTCTTTTTTAATGGCAATGAGATCAGGGTCACTATGGGATCGGCTGCTTTCCGGTTCGATAGACGTGTCATATGTTGTCTTGGTCAGGAAGAATCAGCTGTTGTCATATTTGTTGGTATGAATGGCCATACATATGAAGGCATGTGTTATTTCCCCTTTTACAATTGTTCTGCTAGATATGTATTTGACGGTTCTTGAGATTTATGGATAAGTGCTATTCTTTCTAAACATAGGCTTGATAGAATTAGTAGGCTCATCTGCGTGTAGGTGGTATATCCATGAAAATATTCTTCGCGCGTCGAGTAAAAACAACAATATTACTATTAGATTTGAATAAGGTATCATTTTTCCTATATCTACACTGAATGTTCTCCTCTTGTGTACAGGCTTCAATATTCCTTCCAGCCAATTGTACAGCTGCCCGCCCTCCTGAAAAATGAATTTGCGAGTGCTGGTCATGCTCAAATATCCAGCAAGACCTCTCTCTGTAATACTGAACACCGACTTCTTCCAAAACCAGGTCTTATTTCTGTGTTCTTTTTATACAAGCCACTTTGTTCAGAACTTACCTTTGCTTATGCTACATTGTTGTTACAGGATGGTATGTTTCGGTATACTATTAAGATTTGGAGGCTCACGCCTGGGGCAGTGGTGGTCCACCTCTTGCACGTAGTGCGGACGCGTGGCCACACCTGCTGCTTCGTCTATGCAGCATTGTGAATACACATGCTCAAACATCAAATGTGCTTGCACGGATGTAATCCTGGAGTAAGCATGGCATGAATCCTTTATCTTATAACCTCTGGTATTTTAGTTCGGTCTCAATAATACATGAATATTAATTCTGTATTTCGTTAACTAGGTATCATTTATACCTACTCAGCTCAGATGGCGCGGGTCAGTCTGGATTTGCATTGTTTGGAAGAGGTGCCGATGATACCTACAAGAAACAATTATCAAGAGAACATTCCAGTTAGCAATCTAACCGTTGCAGCTACCCAAAATAGACATACACCACCTGATCTAGCTGCCATTTTCTCCTGGAAATACATGTTAGCAATCTAGCTGTTGCTATCTAAATACAAGTCGTATGTTACTTATAGGCTCTATTTATGTTTAAATATTTTTCTATTGTTTTCTTATGATTTAGACTTTTAGAGTTCGTTTGACCTCAATTTTTTCCATCCTTCGCCACTGCCCTGTGGACTGGACAGACGAAAGATCAACTTGATAAGGCAAGTTTGATTAAACAAGCAGTAATGCACCGACCACATCAAGGATTCCACGGGGCTAACTCCAGGACTAATTAGGACGAGTAGTGCAGATATGCATCACTTTTGGTTTTGTAAAAAATAAAAATATATTAGCATATTTCCACCTGATTGTTACCACCGTTATAGAAAATACAAATAGGTATGAATTCCACGGGATTGTGCGCCAAGGTGTATCCCTAAATCTAGTAATCGTTAATGGCAGACGCAACATGCCAATAGGGGGCATCTCCCGAGGCCGGCATGATGATGTTGCTCATGCCGACGGCGTTCTCCTATTTCCTGTTGCGGTGGTGGCCGTGAGTATCATGCAAAGGCTACCGGAGTAGAAGGAGAATTACTCTGTAATTTTCGTGTTGGTTGTTGCGAGTATCATGCAAAGGCTACCGCCAATGGTTTACCTTGCACACCATATCAAATCCAACATTTGTCTCAACAAACTGCTTTTTGAGATCGCCATTCAGTGAAACATGCACACCAGCAATCCGTTCAATAAAGACAATTAGCTTTTGAGAGACTCTTGGCGCACCTGAAAAATATGACCATTTGATGTTACAACTTATAGTACCTTGGTCTTACAGTTATTCTGGACAAGAGTCTCTGCAAGCCGTGTGTCATCTGAACTGGAAGTCACTCCTGGTAATAAAGAGCAGGAGCAAAGTTAACAGAACCATGTATTACCTGTTTAAAATAATTACTCCTGGTAATTGTTTTAGTTTCTTCGTGGTAGCACCTCCTATGATGACCAGGTCATCCAAGTTAAGATTGCGGCACATGGCTATAGAGGCACATGTCCATAGCAGCAAATCGAAATTCCTGCCTAGCAAATCGAAACCACCTAAACGGGCAAAGATGTGTACGTTAGTCGTCCTTAAGAACTAAAACATCCACAATCATGTTAATTCCAATTAAGAGGAAAACATTTCATCAAAGAATCCATCACAGCTTTTATCACCTAAAAACAAAAACCATGAACCACAACAATTTTACTCTATTATTCAATTTTTGAAAGCTATAAATTTGACACTAACAAAGAGAATAAAAAGGTGAAAGCATACATTTGGCGTACATACACAAAGTACACGGCCAACCAGATATTTCACTATTCTGTACTGAAGGAAGAAGGCACGGTGGCAGCGACAACAAAGTTAGGTGAGGACAATCTCCCAGTTGAGCCCCGATGCCCCAAATCCTAGTCCAGATAGAATATTATGTATGTACAAAGCAAGCTCTGGGATGCGCACGCCTGCATTCTTGACAATAGTGGTCACCAAGCTTTGAAAACAAAGTACAGGAGATCCTTGAACATGAATACCTTCCGAGCCTCAACTTCCACCCAGAATTCCATGATAAACGGCAGCGGGATCAAAACTAACATATTTAGAATAGATAAAAGGTAAGGGATAAAAAATACCATATTTAGAACAGATAAAAGGCAAGGCAGGGGATCAATTAGTGGTACCTATGGAGGATTATTATTTCCAACCCCAGATGACAATTTTGATATTGTAGCCATTAGGTACATGTCGGGACACACATAAGGTAACTACAAAGGAGGTCTGCGAAATAAACATATGAGGCAAAGAATCATCACCGAACTTACCTAGCATCTGAAAGTAACACATCTTTTTTGAGTAAACTAAGAGCTTTGCCGAGAATGTTGAAGACATCAAGATAAACATAGCACAGATTGTTCCAATTACATCTACAACTAGAGGAGAAGAATTCAGAACCTTTGATGGTGTTAGAAGCATCATATAGAAATTAAATACGCATAGATTAATCCTACAAATGGCTCATCATAATAATATTTGGAAAAACACTCGACAAGCTGTGACCATAGAGCTCACATGTCCAATCGGTAATTATCATCTTAAAACACCTGATACCTTTGTGCAGGGAACATATGGAAGATACTGAAAACTTTGATATTGTTTGGTAAATTTGAGTTAATGAAATCCACAAGAGAATTTCCATCAAGATCCTTCTTCCATGATAGATATGGGATTTCAATCTATCTTGGAGATATCATTGTAGCTAGTGAATGAACTTTCTAATTGCATGAAAACCTTTCTAATAATTGACGTCTTGCGGCCACAACATAGAGCATGTAAACCTTTCTAATTGCAACAAACATAAAAATAAACCCCACCCTGCTATAGACCATGCCCCTTTCCTGTAATTAACTCATACTACCTCTGTTTGGGATTATTAGGCCTAAGGTCCAAGTTGCTAATACCAAGACACTTTATAACTCTCTCTCATTAATCTATACATGCACCAATAGTCTTAGATGCACGAGAGAAGTGAAAGAAAAAGGAGAACATGCATTGGACGAGAGAGACTAATAAATGAGATAGCCTTATAATCTCAAACAATATAAAAAAACTCTCCGGACCTATAATCCCGAACAGAGCTAGTATTACTGAGCATTTTAGAGTATTTTTTTCAGTTTCACCTTTGGAAAGGACAAAGGGTGAATAAAACCAGAGGTAAAAACAATATATGCCACTTCTGCAATTTCTCGATGACGTTCAACACCAACCAAACATACTGAATACAAACTTTTAGTATCATGTATCAAAAGCACTACAACATTGTGTCACTCAAGTTACACCTGCTGAATCACAATAAGAATTATTCAAGTAATAATCTACACAGATTTTGTTGTACAGATAATATGCAATCTAAAATGGTCAAACCAAATGATCAAATGAGTATGAAATAAAATATGATAGCAATCTTTCAAACACCTTGTAGGCATAGGTAAGCAGAATCCGAACAAACATAATTTGCTAAGATTAAACCAAGAGAGAGAGAGGTGAATCATCAGGAAGATAAGATTTTGGGTACGTGGAGGCACAACTCTCGCTGTTCACGTTCCTGCTCCCGTTGAGCGCCTAGGAAGAGGGACCGGTCAGAGGCCTCCACCCCACCTCTGCACCTTCGTCTACAGCCAACGCTCTTTCTTGGCCGAGGGCGATGGACCTGCCTCTGCCCCTATGTTACCAAGAGAAGGAAGGAACTCACATAAGTGGGAAGAGAGAGGATCCTTGGGCTGCTCATGGACAGAGATACCTAGGATGGACGCGAGGACGACGGTGACGATGATGAACAGCACCACACTTACACCACCCTAAGGACAACTTCGATCCTGTGCCCTCCTAAATGCCCCCTTACGCCCCTTACGTGAGGTGGAGAAGAGATGGAGCTCGGCCAGCTGCCCAACCACCATCTCCTACCGCTGCCGCTTGACCTCCTGCTCCTCCCTACACCGTCTTCTTTGTCCGCTCGAGCGACGTGGCGGCCAGCAGATGGGCGTGGACTGGGAGGAGATTGGGGGAGAGAGGACGTGCTGGGATTGGGGACAAAGGGAGAGGCGAATAAGGGCATGTACAATGCTAGGAAAGTCATGCCTTCTTTTAGCTTTCCACATCATTTAGAAAAGACACAATATATACTTGTACAATGCATTATCTCTTATTGCTATCTCTATTAATGAATGAGAATTAACTATTTTTAGTAAAAAATTGTTTGGTTAAGGGAAGACATATGACACAATGGAGAAAATAATCTTCTCTTATTTTCTAAGAGATCATCCCTTAGCTAAGGGAAGACAACCTTCTCTTTCTTATTTCTCTCTCCTCCAACTAAGCAAAAATTCAACGTGGCAAGCAAGGGAAGGCTGATGCCACCCCATTGTACATGCCCTAAGGTTTGGACCACCCGCGTGGAGCTCCTACACTGCCTCCTCTATCCGCTCGAGCGGCGCAGCGACCAGCAGATGTGGACTGGGAGGAGATCGGGAGAGAGACGACGTGCTGGGATTGGGGAAAAAAGCGAGAGGCTGGTAGGGTTTGGACCAGGCACGTGGAGCTTCTTTTATATAACATGGTGAAATAAATGGATAACTGAGATGCATCTAGGACCCCATCCGGTCAGCAAGCTCAAATCATTGTGGGGAGCCCATGGACCTCCACCATTTATACTTTTATTTTATATTTATATATGGGAAACGATACGGTCCCTCCCAGGGGATCTCGCGTTTCCATCCCCGGTTGTCGCTGTCGCTAGAGATAAAGCGAGTCCACCCTACAACTGCTCCGATTCCTCTCCCGTCCGCAACCTCTGCCCACCTCACGCCCCGGCGGCCTTCCCCGGCGGCCTTGTTGTAGTCTTGAGCGCCGTCGATGCTGCTCCCCGGAGCGTCGCAAGGACGACGACCGCCGCCCCATGCTCTACGCATAGCAAGCCAGCCGCCTCTATTCCTCTTCACTCCCGGCACCTCCGCGACCGGCGACCTCCCGTCACCTCCGCGCTCGGCGACCTCCGCCCAGATCCGCGCCCGGCGACCTCTGCCCACCTCCACTTGCGTTGCTCCTGAAGGCGTCCGTCGTTGCTCCCGACGGCAGTAGGTGTTGCTCCCGACGGTGCCTCGCCTTGCTCCGCGGCCACTCCCCCACGATATTTTCGCTACATGTGGGCGCCGATGATGCTACTGGAGGCCACCGACGATGCTACATACGGTGTTGAGGTTTGCTACGTGCTACGTGCAGCCGGTGGCGGTGCTACCTGTGGCCGACGACGGTGCTACCAGCGGCGTCAAGTTTTGCTATATGGGGCCAGCAACGGTGCTACATGTGGGTTTAGGGTTTGCTACGTGCGCTGGCACGACGCTACGAGGCCCTGCAGCAGTGCTACGCGCGGCGTCGGAGTTTTGCTACGACGACTCTATTGTTTTGCTACAACAGTATAAAGGTTTTGCTACGAGATCTCCGACGATGTCCAAGTTTTTATGGTAGCATGTATTTTTTGCTACAACCATTTTTTGGTTTTGCTAAAATAGCGTAATTATTTTTGCTACATATTCTCCGGCGAAACTCCGGCGAGGTCTCCGACGAGAGCTATCTTTTTAATTTTTGTATCGGTAACGAACCGTTTTTTGCTACATGTAGCAAAAGCGGCGTTTTTTTTAGCAAAAGCGTGATGTTTGTAGCAAAAGCAGGATTTGGAGGCTTTTTTGGGACACGTGTCAAGCATGGGAGGGGGGGGTGTCTGGGGAAATATCCCCCCGGGCACTGCCCCTGGCCGCCGCCCCCAAGCCCCGGTGATAGTAGTGTAAATCCCATGCTAGCTTAACTTCGAGTTTAGGATTTCTTTTGCACAATCTTGTATAAATTAGATGAACTCCGACGAACTACCATAATCTAGTTTGAATTACTGGCGCGAATAACGACTGCTTCGTGTTTGTGGTTTGCGATTACGGTATCTGTTCGGTCTCTCGCCTGCATCGCTCGATTTTGGTGGATGCAGCACTATCCCATCTACATGCGGTATGGACGGGAGGTCTGCTAGAGTGCTCTTAGCGGATCATTTCTTTTACTTATGACTAGCACAATTGCCCGTACGTTGCTACGGGTCAAGTTTTAATAAATATTTATTGTGCCATAAAGAATTTCTCTACCGTAGGGACGGACATGTTTGCATATTTGAATGATTATTGTCCTTCTCAATCGAGACCACCTCTTGATTATCAGAACTGAAAATCACCCTATTAGATGTAAGAGTTTGAGCTAGCAAAAGCCATGATTTAGAGAGGCGCACAAGCTTACTGAATTTTTTTCTTACTCCACGTCCACGTGTAAACATAATTTAAGGGCATATAAAGAAATAGCCACATATTATCAAAAACATAATTAGAATCTACTTTGTATAATTGAACTGCAATTCGTTAAAAGGTCTAATTAACTTACAGATGAACTCAAATATCACCCCTTTTTGGTCAAATGTGTCGCAGCACTATGAGGGCATCAAACCTTCAAGTAGAAGCAGCTGCAAATTGTAGCAATGATCAACATTACTTGAGTACCCCCTGTCCAATTATTATGAACCACAAGAAGAACATGTATCAGATATATCACACTGAAATTTTGGTACTCCCTTCGCTCCAAATTAATGTTCTCAAACTTGTTTAGATTCAAATGGATCTAGACATGTTTTAGTGCTAGATACATTCGAATCTAGACAAATCTAAAAACAATAATTTGGATAAGAGAGAGTATGAGGTTTCAGTCATCATCTATCAGGCATTACAGTGAGAGATTTATCCACACACAAATACATCACAGTACATATCCCATAAGCCCATGGTAGAAACAAAAACAAAACAACCATCGCACGCATCAATTCTTTGAGCATATTCATATCCGAACGTGTTAGCTAAAATCGAATGGCAGTATTCGTCCAAGCATTATCGCAAACAAGCTGCGAGCAACAGACCAAAAGAAGGAGATAAGGAGCAGGGAAAATCAATCAAGCTGTCCTTGCTCCCCGTTCCCCTTCCTGCTGCGTGCACGCCTCCTTGCTCCCGGCGGCCCGCTCCTCCCAGTCGACCACATCCGCATCCCTCTGTTCACTCTGCCTCTCGCTGCTCCAGACCCGCTGCGTGTGATCCGACCCTCAGTTGAACGGAGAGCGCACCATATGTAACATAATTTGTTTAGGCTGGGGATTTATTATTTATTTGGAGAAGCAAATTGCCGGACTGCAGGGAGATCGGGGAGGACAGTCGACGTGCGCAATGTGTGGGGATCCGCCCAGCAACCGGAAAAACACAAATCAAGGGATATACCGAGGCAGCAAGAATGATCCTGCCCATCCTCCAGAGAGGATCGATTAGGAGATCTTGGCGGTCGGGGCCGGGCGCGGACGTCCTCGCGGCGGTTGCAGTGGTGGAATAGGAGCGACAGGGGTTGGGAACATAGGAGGAAGAGTAGGAGCGACAAGGGTTGGGTAGGTAGGAGGAAGAACCTGCAGCCCCCAAGTGCGAGCTGCCTGAAGCCCCGCCATGGTCGTGTCCCGGCGCGGCTCCGAGCTCGTCGCGTGGTCCACAGCTGCTGCAGCTCTCCCCCGCGCGACGGCGCCCTGTTCAGATCAGCGAGAAAGGCAGGTGAGTAGAGAGGAGTGTGTCGGTGGGGAGAAAGAGGGGAATAAACAGCCAAGCTCTCGTCTAGGAAAACGACCGACCCGTGCACTGTGACCTGCGTGAATTGGAGCAACGCCGGCGGCGGGGGCTTTGCAGCTGAGGGAGGCTTCGCCGGACGCTACTCCATTCCCCACCTCGCGAGCTTCCTCTCCATCTCTAGACTCTCCCTGGCGTCGCGTCGTTTGCTCGACAAGAAAAACAAACAAATCGTTATTTGACTCACAGGTGGCAGTGGTGGGTAATTGTCCTAAAACTACAGGGGCAAAATCGTCTAGAAGAATATTGGTTGACAGAAACATTGCGTTCTTTATTATTATTAGGTATAGACTAGTAAGTTTGCATGTACGTTGCTACGGGAATAATAAATAAAACATGTAAATACAATAATCGACTAATTGAGTTTTTCATTTTTTTATATATCCACACATCATTATCAACGTGTAGTCAGCGGGGCGTGGGGACCAAGGTCACCCTCTCTAGCATCCTTGATGTTCACCTTCACCGCACATCTCGCCTCTCTATAGTTTTTTGTGGCCGCCTTCCTCACAACGCAAGACGGCCTTCTGAGTTCCCCATCAAGCCCTATGTTCCCTCCAATCTGTTGGCACCATCGTCCTAAGAAATTAGAGGTCCCAGTGACGCACTGGTACAATTTCTTTGATCAAGAGCACCGAAAATTATAAAAAACCTAGTAACCTAGTAAAAACAATGATGTGGCCAATGTTTCTTGCAAATAAAAAAATTGAAGAGGTCAATGAAGTTGAGTTTCTCTGGAACATGTAAGTTCTAACTATACATAATGCACTGACCATAGCACAAGATAATTTTGAATATTCCGAATAGTCATATTTATTATTACCCCCTCTTCACGCATCCTGTATCTCATGTAAGCTTTTAGAATTATATCCATGCAGAAATAAACTATGCATCACAATAGCTTGAAAATTAGATGTTGTAATTTGGTAGTCAGATTATACGTTTAATAACAACTACATGACAATTGCTAAAAGTACTCTTACATGACAAAAGACAATCACGTCGTTTATGAACTTTTATATGATTCTCAATCGATCAATGAAGCAACTGGAGCACTTCCACAATTCATTATCAGTGGAGATTATTGGCTGATTCATTGGGCTGAAAGGATGAGGTGAAATAGTAGCACATGTCACCAAAATGAAAAAGGCCAATCCCAAATCTCCAGTTAAAGGCAAGATGACATAATTTTGTAATAGTCCCTTCGATCTAAATTAATATTCTTAGATTTAGTCTAGATTCGGGTGTATCTAATCATATTTTAGTGCTAGACAAATTTAAAAACATGAAAAATGAGATATATGCTAAGTCCTTAAGTTGTGAAAAAGGTATACACACAGGTGTATTAGACAAAAAGAAAGTATAGACTCCGCTGACTACTACAAAGGCATCGGGAGAGCAGCGGGAGAGTTTTGTTGGGCCATACCTGACCACCCTAATGCCGATGTGACCTTCATGGTATCCCTCTCGACATGCTGCAAGATGTCGCGGGTCGGCTCCATGACAGCACATATGAACCCTTTGCGTATCCTCCCCTCAGACGAACGGACCCTCGGACGTATCTGCCATTCTGCCTCCCATCCGTGTCCGCCTCATGTACCCAGCCAACATGCGGGCGATGTAGGTAGGATAGCATAAGAGCACGAAGATGACGGTCTTGCAGACGCCGTTGACGTCGTGCTCCCAGAGGCCATCTAGATCGACGTCGGTGTGCCGCACCAGGCCTTGTTGATGACGTGGAGCAGGTCAGCGCCGTGCCCGCTCTCCGTCCAATCATCCAGTGCCTGTCCATGTGCATGTCTAGAGCGTTGAACGTCGCGACGGCAGTGCAACCGACTTATTTTGCTCGTGGTGGTCGATGACGGCGAGGGAACATGGCCGTTGAGGATAAGGGGAGCATCTTCTCCGACCGATCTTTCTCCTCAGGTCCCTACCGGAGGAGGAAGAGAAATCGTGAAGGGGTTTGCACGAGGAAGTTTGGATGCCTAGAATCCCTGTGCAAATCGATCTCCATGTTTGCTGCTGGATAATATCTTTGATTCGTTCGATCGATTCTGTCTCTCCTGTCCACATCAATATTATCCCGCAATTTTGCATCATTAGCATCCCGCTTGCCACGTCGCCCTCCACAGCGGCATATGTGCGCCACCTAAACCTTAGGTGATCCTAGGGGTGTCTGGTCTAGCCAGTTAGAGAGGTAGGAGTGTCATGACGGAGGAATAATAAAACGGGGATTGATCGTATCTAGAACTGACTCTGACGTAGCCATCCAACACTTGGACCTTTCTCTTCTGTCCGCCATGGTCAGGTCATTGTTCTCGCTCGATCTCTCCTCAAATCTCTGCGTATATCAGATAACTTGTAGCACTCAGTTTTGTCCGTAAGTTTGGATCAACATGATGAGGGGCAAGCCATGGCTCCCATATTTATTGCCTCAGATATGATAAGTGGTAGACTTGGTTCTTTGTTGGATACTCAAGTTTGGATGGGTTTCTTGTATCCAATTTCAGTACGACACGCTTTGAGCAGGACTGTCTGGCCGTGTTATACACAGAATCTATCCGGACGTACCGCGCGAAAGGCAAAGTGAGGATCTAACGTTTGAAAAAAGGACACTGCGCAACCTATGAAAGCGCATAGAGGTTGGACCAAAGCGCAAAGTGACGGACGAAGAGAGAAACACTCCGTACTTTATTATTAGGTATAGATATAGATATAGACTAGTAAAAATGACCGTGCGTTGCACCGGAAGAACCGAAAACAAAAACTCTATAATAAACTGTTTTCATTACTATATCCGCGCAATAAAAAAACTATCTGTGCATTGCTACAAATAACTAAAAAACTTTTTTTTTGGCATGTGCATCTTGTACGATGCTTGAACATCGTGTAGAATATCAATGCATTTCCATGGTCATTCCTTGCGATCACTTTTTTCATGACTGCCAAGCAACCAATTTTCTTCCTAAAAATCCAAGTTTTAGTGTTAATTAGGCTATTGGCACGTATATGTACACTTTGTCAAAAAGAGTTGGGCCTATCCCAAGTTCACAAACGACACCATACATTCTATTTGTACCATCGCCGCTAATTGTGAACTGGCCCAAAATTACTTGAACCAGCCCTCAGCCCGAACTGACGCAGATTCCGAACTTGAACAGCAGAGCGAGTAGTGTTTTGCTCATTAAAAAAAAAGCAGATCAAGTAGTGAGCGCCGGCGGCGTCTCTCCGGCGGCGGGCTTTCCCGGCAGCAGCGGCGCACCTCTCGGCGGCTCGTTTCGTCGTCGGCAGCGGCGATTCCATCTGCTTCAGAGCGAGGAGGGAGCGCATAGACTACCTGCACCGGCGACGTACCTCCCGGCGGCGCGCTTCCCCGGCTGCAGCGGTGTACCTCTCGGCCACGCGTTTCCTCTGCGGCAGCGGCGATTCCATCGGCTTCTCCTCCATGGTGCGCTCTCCCTGCACCCTCTCTTCTCTCGTTCCCACTTCTTCTCTTGCTGTTCCATTGTCTAAATCCTAGTCTTTGGAATTCTATAGCGCTAAAACGATTGAGCGGGGATGGATGTTGCTGTAGACTTGAAATTTCATCAGAATAATCTCCCCTAATCCTCTTGTATCCTTCCAATTGTACGAATTTTGTTGCTATTTCTACATGGACAGTGGTCGTCTGTTTTCCCCAAATTTCGGAATGAACTTATCCTCACTCTGTTTGTTTTTAGCTGCAGTTCACTTGGAGTTCACGGTCATGGTAGAAATCAATAACTTAGCAACCTTGTAGTGTTATTTTTCTAAAGCCCAATCTTTCATTGGTATTTTTCTAAATTGTGGATCTTTGAATGGTAAATAGAAATCTTGTTGTTTTATTATGATTATAGCTACGTGTAATAGGCAACCATAGCTGTGTTTTAATTATGAATAAACATCAGACAAATTTTCAATGTATAATTTCGCTATCTTTGATATATATTTTTTGAATCATATAAATCTCCACAAATTAGCTGAAAGACATATGGTGGTCGGTAGATTGTACCAATGAATAAACATCAGACAAATTTTCAATGTATAAGTTCGCTATCTTTGATATATATTTTTTGAATCATATAAATCTCCACAAATTAGCTGAAAGACATATGGTGGTCGGTAGATTGTACCAAGCATAGGCATAAAACTTGATATACAATATTAGCTGCAGTTCAAGCTTCATAAGTTCCAAATGTATGGCTCCTTTGTCATATCCACTGATCTTGTTGATTTTCTCCACCGCAATTCGCCTCCTGTAGAGAAAGTATGGTTTTTATTATCCGTTTATATGATTGCTGAAACATACTTATTGTTATTTTTTTCCATTGACTTTGTGTTGATATGTTAATATTTTATTTAAATAAAATTGAAATCATGAATGACACATAATAGTGGACGTTTAAAAGTACCTTTGAAATGTTGCATAGATCATTTTGTTAGGACTTCTGTGTACACGATATTCTTTGTGTACGTCTCGCTTGTACTGATTTTCTTCTCCTTTTTCTTTTTCTCCTTTTTCTTCTCCTTCGTCTTGGCTTCCTCCTCCGCATCATGTGTACCTATTAATACCTTTATGTTTGCTGTCGCGGTCGCTCTAGAAAGCGCGACATAGAGTTGACCATGTGAGAAAACCGGGTCAGGTAGGTAGACCCCTACATTTGGTATTGTCTGACCTTGTGATTTGTTTATTGTCATCGCAAAACTTAGCCTCACAGGAAATTGTTTTCTCTTGAAACAGAACGGGAACATGTCATCGTCTGAGGGGCATAATGGTATTCTAGGCAAGAAAACTCGATTTCCAGAATGTTGTCCTAGCACAATTTCTGCATCGATTGCATTTTTGACCAGCCTTGTGCCGTTGCATAGGCCATTAGCGGGGTCAATGTTCCTGAGTAGTATTATCGGGCAATTAATCTTTAGCTTTAGTATATGTGGAGGCAATCCGTTTGGGGTCAGGGTGTTCAGGAATTCTGGTGGATAGTAGCCATGTGGGTCTTCTTCTACAGAATCGAAGCTGTGGTACACCATCTCCTCCCCTTTGAAGCGATCAATCATTTTTAGGTTGATTCTGTCTACACAGTCGTTTTTTGTCGCTAAAATTGCTCTTGAGGTGATGTATTTTGTATCATCTAGGGCAGCGCCAGCCGTTCTGTAGATATGGCCAATGAGTCTATCCAGGCCATTATCCTCCGTCTTATTTGGCACGCATATATTTTTTGGTAGAAGTATTTCGTCATCCTCGTTTGTTCTCAGTTCCGTTTCCAATGCGTAGTAGATATTCTGCGAACCCCGGGTCGTTCTGAGCCCTCATGTTGCGTATAAGCTTCATTTGTCTCATGCATTTCCATAGATCTGACCTGCTTAGTGACACGTCCACTATTTGTGCTCTTGTACCCTTTCGGACAACTGGCAGCGCTTGTCTAAAATCTCCTCCAAATACGACCGTTTTCCCACCAAATGGAAGATCTGGTCTGTCCATTATATCCCTCATGCTTATGTCTAGCGCCTCAACTGCCTGCCTCTTAGTCATAGATGCTTCATCCCAGATTATTAACGATGCTGCTTGGAGTACTTGAACCTTGAGTGTGCGGTTCTCCCTCCAGGCATTATTGATGCGGCAACACCGGATGTGGCTGTCGCTAGAGCGATCTTTCCCTGTTCGCGTACCGAGGCCAGGAGCGCTCTGTAAAGATAAGTTTTCCCTGTGCCTCCCGGTCCATCGACGAAGAATATGCCTCCTCTTGGGCTGTCTATTGTTTGTAGGATTTCATCGTAGACTGCCCTTTGCTCTTTGTTTAGGTTTTCATGTAAAGATTTGTCCTCAGGGTTTACCTCTATTGACGACTCCTCGGTTATCTCTCGAGGTACGCCGTCCGTCGTGTCATGTTGTTCGTCGATCTCTGGCAGAGGAAACGATTTGATGTCTTTTCCCATTGATTGTAGCATGTCCCTGATATTTTTGAGTACCAATTGTTCGACCGTATGCTTGCATTTGCAATTTCTGCTGTAGTCTTCAGACATTGCCTCTAGGTGATTGTTCCATAGGCCACGGACGTCGCTGGGCTCGCAAAACACCAAGATTGTTGCGAATAGCCTTCGTAGCGATGATGGCATCCGAAACAACTCCGCTTCTGTCATGCAGTCATCTAGTGTGTTGTCTGCCTCAATGAGTCCCCTTTTTTCTGCAGCTTCACGGAAGTTTGGCATGAGTTGCTCATCAACTGTCCTTAGGTCTTCGAAGCTTGTGGCGCCTGACACATGGTTTAGGAGAACTCGGAGATAGTATCGTTCGCCTTCAGCGGGATGTGCTGCGACGATCCTCCCTACTTGGAATATAGATTTCCGTTTCCTCTCTTGCCAAAATTTATCACCTGTTTGCCAGGTATAATGTTCTGGAAAGTCCCTGTATAGTATGCCTCGTGCTTTCTCATGTAAGCTGTTTGCTTCAAAGTATGCTGTCAACATTGACCTATCTGTTCCATTACGTGTGATAACATCGTTGATATTTTCGTTGGCACTATACGCGACCATGTGCATATTTGGGAGATGTAGTTGCAGTTGCAGGACAGCTGGGTGTATTTTACTTAGTTCGAAGTCATATATTCTCCACAGTGCTTCTGGAGGTGTCACCCACCGTGCATCTCTATACTGTCTAATCTCATCGATTTCGGCTTCGTTTATATTCTCAGTCACGCTTACTGATGCCCGGTCATGTCCCTTGTAGATGTACTTGAACAGGTATTTAACGGCTATAATGCTTGAGCATATCTCAACATTAATATGGCAGTCGAACATCCTCAATAGATATGGGTTGTAAGGGACTACCCATCTGTTGTCTAGCATGCACTTTCGAACCGTTTCTGTCCGGCCGTCATTACGCCTCCTATACACTTGGTAGGAGTCCTTGCCTTGAATTGTATTTTCGTTGAACGTCCTTGGATAATTGTTCTTGCATGTCTTGCGATTCTTTGTGCATGGACAGTTTCTATTCAGTGCACCGCAAGGACCATGCATCATATGCTTGATTACCATTTTATATAGCTCTGGGTATTTTTTCTTGTTAGGTAGCTCAGTGGAGATGATTTTGTCATATTGCTCTGGACACGTGTACTTGTATTTTCCGGTCATGATCAGCAGGAAGTGAGCATGTGGCAGTCCCCTCTTCTGGAACTCTACAACATAGGTATATGCCGTCACCGTTCCAAGGATGCCCTTCTCAAATAGCTGCTTCTTCATTTCTTCTAGCTTTGCCCTGAAAACACGGACGACAATATCTGGGCGATCTTGTGGAGTTTGTCCACGCTCTAGTTCACGTGTAATCTCTTCCCAGTTGGGGTTGCATGTCATCGTGAGGAATATGTCCAGCTTTCCATATTTTCTAACTAAAGCCATTGCATCTAGATACCTGCGTATTTTATCTCGTGGACCTCCAATAAATGATGACGCAAGAATTGTTCTTTTTCCTACCGCATTTCCGTCTTGTTCTCCCGCTCGAGTGCTATCCAGAAGGCCTTTGTATAGATCTGCCCTTAATTCTTTCTGATGATGAAACATGTAGTCCAGTCTGGAGCTCTCAATCTTGATGTATGTATCTACCACGAACTGTTGTAGTAGCCTTCCTCCATACAATACTGGGTTGAATATGTTTGGTCGTGTATGTAGTTTATAGCAATAGTATTCTTTCATGGTTACCCACAACCTGCTGGTTGCATCTGTTCCAAGCATTGCGACATAAAAAGTTTGTGTCATGGTTATTAGTGTACCATATAATAATACTGGATTTTGAAAACATTAAAAAGTTAACTTTTTACCTGGGTTATCGTTATGATCATCATCGTTAGCTTCTGCTGCAGCCCTTCTCACATCTGCCTCTTTTGTTTTTTCTTTTGGTATCTTCCTATGCCAACCTAGTTCACCTCTTGGAAAGAACAGAGGATACGATAGCGGATCATAGCACCCATAATATGGTTTAATGCTCTGTATTTCGATGCTGTTTCCATGTAGTATCACATTCTTTTCAAAAGACTTTTTTATTTCATTTCCTTCGACCCACACCGCAGCTACCTCCGAAGTGATTGGCACGTTGTAGGTTCTCTGGTCCAATCTTTGATCAAGGTTCAAGATCAGCCTGTAGTCATCAAGGTTTTCAGCTTGTCCCAAACTCCTAAATTGTTTAGAATATGGGTTATCGCGTAGAATGCCTGTTATTGTCCCGACTACTTGTTTGTCTTGCTCATATGTTTCTTTGCGGCAGCGGCGGTACCGATGTTCTAAGCTTGGATCATCGTCATAGAAGTATAGCTCCAGATGCTTCGGTTCTGAGCGACTATTGAAAAATGAATGTACATTGTGATATATCTGACCATGAGCCCGAAAGGTGTAAATACCAGCCGTTCGTATGTCAGTTGTGTATCTGTCAAGGTGGCAGTATAGAGTAGTAAATGAGAAGTGCCCGTTGAAAAATCTTATATTGTCCCGAAAATATCTTGCATCAGAGTCATTGCTTGTCCAAAGTCTCATGAGTTCAGGTGGTGTCTCTGGATTGGCAAGTTTGACCTTTCCTTTCTTGCAGCATAACCCCTCCGATTCATACTCAAACTTCTTTGCACCGCATCATTTGCAATTTTTTCTAGTCCCGAGCATGTGTGTGCTTTTTGGCATATTTTTGTAGACGTCATCATACGGATCAGGCTTGTTATGATCCTCGTCCTCGTTGATTTCGATTTCCACTTCTGTTTCCCATTCTGGTGTTATTTGCATCATCAAAAGTATAGTAAATTAGTAATACTCATGCAAATATATCTAAAATTGTATTGAGCATACCTTGTCTGGTGAACATGTACTCATCCTCGCTTGTGTCTTGTTCATATACGACTTCATCATTACCTGTGCACCAAATTAGATTTTGTATTATTTACTTTACCATGTTCCACAAGAATATATATGAAATTGATAATCTTACCGTGATCATCATCATTGCAGAATGATTGTGCCGGTGCATCTGTGTCTATGTGTGTTGGACATGCCGAAGAGGATACGTCTGTCCATGAAAGATGGTTAGTTGTTCATTCATTTTACTTCTTCAGGGAATATATGAGTATATTGTATAGATAAGAGTATTACCGTTAATTATGATTTCTTGCTGCTTTATAGTTATTATTTCACCGTTGCCTTTTTCCATCCTTGCTAATATGAGATCGATGGCCTTACCATGTTCATCATCATTGCTGAATGGTTTTTCCGGTGCATCTACGTCTTTATTGGGTGGACATAATGGTTTGCGGATTCCTGTAGAGGAAAGTAGTTTTACAAACTGTTCTTTTTGTAATGTTTGTACTGTATGAAATGTAATGAAAAGTATTACCGTCAATCAAGACTAATGGATTCTTTATAGGTTTGACTTCATCGTTTCCGTTGTTTAACTCAGATGTGTCTTCTTGTGATGATACCGATTTAGTTTTCCTCTGTTTCTTCGAAAACTCCTCGTTACGACGATGTAGCAATGTTTGTTTTTCTCCTGGTGTCACGGGATTTCTTTGTCTTACATTGAAGGTATATTTATGAACTTCCTCTTCTGTTGCTACATATGCAGGGTTTATCATCGCATTAGATTCTTTGCACGGCGTGTTGCGTCTCAATTCACGGGTAGCCGCACCTTGTTCTATTTTAGCCTTCTTTTGCTCTGTCTGCAAATTTGCATATCTCTCCCTTTCTTGTGCACTTCTTTTTTTCCTTTGTTCTGGTTCTTTTGTTTTCTTTTGCTGATATGCTTCACGACGTTTTTTAAGCATTTCTTGTTTTTTTTCGTCGTTTATCTGTGCATGCCGCTCTCTCTCTCTCTCTCTTTTTCTTTTTTCTTCTTTTATATCCATGATGACTTGATACTGCGACTCAATGTCTTGCCTGCATCAGAGTTTGTATACTGTAAGTATGAAACATGATAATATAAATGATTATATTAGTTTATGCTCGTTGTAGACATGGTTACTGAGTTTGTACCTTTACTAACAGATTGGAAAGCTCAGGCCGATGTTGTGAATCTCCTGAAGGACTTAAAGAGATACTGCACAATACTTGTTGTTAGTCATGACCTAAGGTAATTTAGAAAACTCACTGAGTACCAGCTAAGTTCTTCTCTGGGGATGCATGCTCAGTATATGCTATTGATTGTGCACCAAACATTGCATATATTAAAGAATTGGTGATTATAAATTAGAATTGCAGGTCTGTGCACAGTTGCAGATCAGTTTGAAAAATAATATCTGCTTGTAATTGTACATCAAACATGTATAGGTATTAAGAATTAATTATACTCCCTCGTCTGAAAATAGATGTCACCAAATTTTTCAAAATTTAGATGTATCTAGTACTAAATTGTGTCTTTATGTAAGTAAGTACAGGCAATCGTTAATCAGAAGATAGCTCGTCTGCATGTATTTTAGTAGGATTAGGAGTCTTTATGTAAGTAGTACTCGGACTCCCTAACTTTGTAGGACACGGATTCTCTTATTTAAGTTGTATTTACTCGGCAGGCAATCTTGAACCAAAGAAAGCTTAACTTGTCTACATGTACCTAAGTAGTATTAGGATTGTTTAACTAAGTAGTACTCTAGACTCTGGCTTTCTATAGGAAACGTAAAGCAGTACTTTGTAAACAACAGAGTTCGTATATGATTCGGTTCAGACAATGACTGGACTGGAAACTTTGACTGTCCGGCACCCAATGGGCATGGGCGCCACAGATCCATCATGTTCATCCGTCGGACCAAGATCGGCATGCCGCTTTGTATGTCTGGCACGATGGACATGAAATGCTGCCGGAGACTACTGTTGGCGGACATCCATCTTTCTGCTGTCAGCGCTGGCATGGTGCCGGCTACTGGCCTGAAGATGGCTGTGACGGCGCTGACGCAGAAACCTGGACCGGAGCCCCTTTGACAGCTATTGTCGAACCTAGATTTAGGTGATTTAGGTTTAAATCAAGTTTTGTTAAAAAAATCTTCACAAATTGTAGTGAGTCTGTCCAAATTTTAGCAATTTTAAAATTTTGTTGCAGCTTCCTCTAAATGTTTTGTTTAATTTTTTTGGAAATTCACATCATTATTTTCGATTCCCTTGCTAAGTAGGATGAGGACTCAGACTGTCTGGATATTTTCTTTATGTGTATTTCAGTTAGACCGCACAAGCTCGGTCAGACATGACCGCACAGCCTCGCACAACAATGTGGACTCGTGCTCTGTTTCTAACGAACCGAAGAAAACATTCTAACTGGCAAAACTGAGAACCAAATCAACAGTAGTGTAGTGAGCATCTGTACATGTGTGCATGATGAGAGATGAGGGGAGGCAGTGAACAATAACATCAAGGGCATCTTGATACAAAATATTAGACAAATTGAATATTGCAACAGAGAAACTAAGAGGAGGAAGGGCGGCAGCTGCTAGCTAGCTGTGAGCATGAGGGGCATGGCATCGGGCACCAGATTCCCACTCACATATGGACAGGGCTTTGAGAAAGAAATTCCCAAAGTGAGGAAGGCAACAGGTAGAAGCGGCGAACTAACAAACTGTAGTGTAAATCAGCAGAAGTTTAATGTAGCCAGCCTTGATCAAGTAATCAGCAGGCAGGTCAAGAGCAAATATCCCAATTCCCAGAAAAAGATAATATATGCCAAACTCGTATTTATAGAATCATAGAAAATTGAAGTATCTTTGACAGGAAACTAATATAATGGTAAATAGAACTTGGTGCCACAATAACCCACTGGAGGCCAGCAACAGGTTTGGACATGAAGCAAAACAACACTACTTTGCTAAACCTATGTAGTTTCTAAAAGCCGAGCATAATAAATTTTAGGAGTGCTCTGGGAGCGTGGTGAAGATTGAGGGGCAGCAGCTTGAGATGGACTGTGAGGTGTAGTTTCTTGGTCTTGGTTGGCTTTTGACCTTCATGTCTTCAAATTCATATTGTCTTGGATTTTGTTGATACAACTGATGAAATCCCGGACACCGGTAGGCATATTGTCTTCACCTTCATTCTCCTTGAATGTTAGCAGCTGTCCCAAAATTTGTTTTCTGAATTCGTATCCGTCCTGTACATTTATCATTTTTTATAAGCAACTAAGAAAAGAACCACATGTTTTAGAAATGTAATAACTAAAATGCTGGTGGTATTGACCTTTAAATATGGCAAATGCAGTCTTTCGTCTTTCCATGTTGACATGAAGAGTGTAACAAGATATCCAGACAATTCCCTGGTATGACATATAAATAGTAATCAAAACCAATAAATATAATATAGTACATATTCAGCAAATCAAATACTCTGTATGCATTATCTCTTATAAAATGTTACCTATTGTGACCTGAAATATTAGGTACTATTTTTTGTTGCCATAGTAAAATGTTCTCGTTCCATGTAGACCCAGGGCATTGCCTTTGACATGGCTTTTGGTAAGTGTTCAACAATCCATAGAAGTCTGTGAAGATATTTTGCCTGTGGGTTGAGTTGGTACTTGGGCTCAACAGGAGTAGGGTCCAAAATATAGACAGTTCTGGTATCTTTGTCTAGTGTGAACAGAATAAAATCACTGCCAGATTGTTGTAATGGAATATGAATCTGAAAAATATGCTTAATATTAGATGTAGAAAAAAATAATAGTTATAGCGACACGTAAAGTGAAGTGGTCTTACCGATTTGCATGATGAAACACTATATTTCATACCAGGCCAGCTACTAACAGAATGTGCTAGTTGTTCAACATCTAACTTTTTCCGGAAGTCTTGATGTCGCCCAAAATCAGTAATCATCTAGCATATTATAAAATAAGTATTTAGAAAGGTGATATAAAAGAAATAGTATATATATGTAGACAATAATATATATAGCAAATGTAAGAACATACCCAAAATCGCATGTCAAGATAATGCTTTGATATCAACCCTCTTCTTTTCTTTATTGTTTCAATGTCGTCAGACACAACTTCTGTACAACCAAATTGAAACAACCGCGGTCCATTGCCAACTTGTCATTTAGTATTTCTTGCAGGTTTTTGAGAGTTAAGCTAATGGGATAGGGAATAGAGCTTTTTACCCACACTTTCCTACAAATCATTATCATAAGGAAAATAAGATAATATATGTCGTCAATTGTATTCTATTAATAAAATAAAACAATATGCAATAGATTGCTTACTCTAAAGTTTCTGCAGAATTGATTGATTTGATGTAGTTATAAAGTCCACCTACTAACTCATGTAGACTCAAGTTAGAAAGCACACATATCAGCGATTGGTATTTGTTTTCAACAGATAACGAGTTAAGTTCTTTTGACTGAATTTGATCAAATGGAATGTCCGACATTATAAGATCATTTGGATTTTCCTGACGTTGATGATCACTTTCTTCAATCATTGTGGTCGCTGGAGCGGTGTTTGTTTTCCAACACAATAATACTGCGGCTAACTTATATCGAAAGGAAGTAATAATTTCCTGCATGGTATCAACATATATTAGCATACATATATAACAATTTAAAATACCACCAATGAACTATATATGTTTTATCAAACAAAAGATAATAGTGCCTGTGTAATCGGATGAGTTAGTGTATATCCAGTCCAATACTCCATGAATTTAAGCACAAATAGACCGCAAGAAGAACTGCAGAATTTTTTAAAAAAACTGAGTACTCCACATGAACAACAAAATTTCTTATATGGTTATCATCAAACATACGTGCTCTATGCCTGTCTTTCTGAATTGGCGTATGTAGTTGTTCCGTAATTGTCCATTTAGTAAGATCAATGTCTTTCCAATTATCACTAATCATGTTTTCTTGACTTTTAAGAATGTCCAAATGATATTGTAGTCCTCGTAGCTGTAAAATTATTAGTGTAGAAATGATATACGTGATCAAAGGATAAATATTCAACATTTACATGCAGTGAGTTCAAATTATATATTATAGTAACTTACCGTAGTAGAACTCCCAACACAAAGAATCGAGTACTTGTATTTCGGTCTTTTCAATATTTATGATAGCTAAATACCAATGTGAGTTCTTGATATTTATTGGAAGATAAATCTACAATCAAGTAAACAGTTACTTACTAGTTACTTACTTGTACTGTTGTACATATGTAAAAAAATCAATAAACCAATGTAGAAATTGGGTATGCATGTTACCATGTCATGCTTCAGATAGTTTCGGACAATCTCTGTCATATAAGTAGCCCCATGTATTTCAATGTCACCATCCCGTTTTAATAGTCCGGTATAAAAAGGATTCTCAAAATATACTTCAGCATTATTCTTATTTTGGTCTTTTATACAACATATATATGCGCCGAATACCTATAACAAAGAGAAAAAAATACATTATTAATGGATACTGATAATCAGAAACTATTTTAGTTGTAATTAGTAAGGGTACTTACATCATGGTCTAGCCATTTGCTATGATCTAGTAGGCACGCCAATTCACGTTGATGGACATATATATCATCTATCCTGACCAACAATTCTTTTTCTGAAGCCTCTTCTATTACTAAGTGAGCACAGTCATCTAGTTCTGTCAATGTGTAATCTGCAAGAGGTTTTAACAAGCAAATATATATTTTTGAATAAATTTTATAATGACAATCATAAGTATATAAGTACACACAATAACTAAAACGATTAGTGAAAAATATACCTTGTGGGAGATAGTCATATATTACATCATTTTTTTTATATTTAGATTCATCTAGCTTCTTATCATCATCTGCTGAAACTTTTTGCTTATCATCACCTGGTAAATATTTTTCTTCATCATTCATCAATATAGAAATTGGAGGTTCATCTGGCTTATTATTATCATCTGCTACTTTTTGCTTATGATCACCCGCTGAAACTGTTTCTTCATCATTAATCAATTCAGAAACTGGAGATACCGTCGACATGGTTGGTGATAGAAGTGATGGCAATTGATCGCCATTCCTTTCTTCATCATTAATCAATTCAGAAACTGGAGATACCGTCGACATGGTTGGTGATAGAAGTGATGGCAATTGATCGCCATTCCTCTGATTGTCAGTTTTTGAACCAATTGATTCAAAACATTCAGAAAGCATAGATGATGTTGAGATGGTAGGTGATGGGAATTGATCATCCAAAACACTTGATTCTGAACTTTTTGCTTTCTTTGAAGGTCGAATATCAAAATCCTCAATAGTGGTTGTGTCAATGCTGTGATCCATTTTCTGCTGTCAGAAGTAAAAGTAAAAGTTATATAAATCTCTCAGCCAAGTGATTTTGTTGAACTCGGTGGTCAAAACAGGGATGCAACATAGGTACATCAAAAAAATATTATGATGGATATAGTCGACATATAATTATGTGAAAATCATGTATGACAACAATAATCTTTTCGACACTTTTTATTTGAACCAGATTTGAGTGCTGCAATAAGTCTGCACCCAGAATATATCCACAGAGACCAGCCAATATTTTCATCTAACATACAGTTTTTTAACAAAGCGAAGAGTTTCTAGCAAAGATGCATCAGACTCGGATAAATTTGTAAGATGATTGCTGCTAAAAAATTCCATAGAAGTGTGTGCTATGTCTGTAGCCTAAGCAGTATCTTTCATGTAACTTTGACATACAGGAATATTTGACAATAAAAAATATATTATTGTGTAACAATCAATGCTTGATGTCTATAAATACTGAAGCAAACCAGTACAACCCTCAGTATTAAAGGTAAAGACAAAGGAGAAACATGAGAGATGCCAGATTAACTAAACTGACCCAAACCAAGATAGACAGACATAATATTATCAATGTGATCTGAATAAAGGTCAAGTAATTAAGATCTTCGCTAGTGGGACAACAACTGTATTATTCTGAAATTAATGAGCAACTGTATTCTTTCCTGAAAATATTGATGAAGTGTATCCAAATCTGGATCCTAAAGTGCAGTCATTTATATATTATATTATATGAAGGCATGAACTACATGACTCTAATCCTAGCAAAATCATGGCTCATTTAGTAAAAACAAGCATGCAACACTACTTAAAAAACGAGCAAAAACCTATCAAGCGGTTCCAAGACGGGTTACTGTAGCAGAAGAGAATAAAGCGAGTGCAACAATTTCTGCAAGAAGTAGTAAATTAACATTAATTCAGTACAAATTCCAAGCTCTGAATCCCCACTAATTTGACGGAAAACAGAGACTGACCGATCTGAGAACCTCAACGAGAGGAAAACTAATAGTCTGTGTGATTGACAATATTTTTTTCTACATATGGCTTAATCCGGTATGAATTGTTCTCTAGCTAAACTGCAGGAATCTAATACTATATTTCTGAAGAGAAGAAAGCAAGTGATTACCTTAGTTCATGAAGTGGCGAGACGGTGGTAACGTCGAGCTGAGGCTGATCTTCGGTCCTGTTGTCCATCCTGGGTGGAATTTCCTGCGAGACTGTGAGCAGTGGCAAGACGGAAGCAATGTCGAGTTGAGGCTGATTTTCGGCCATGGCAATGTCCGACGAGACTTGGCCCTTGTTTTTCGATTTAGTAGATTTCGATCGAGGCATCTTGGGCAAAACTTCCGGTGGGACTTGGAGCTGGATTTTCGATTTCGATTTTAGTCGAGGCAGGTCTTCGAGCTGTGGTTTCTATTTCGATCGATGGACCGGAGTGCTTTTTATGAGGGCACCCATGGTCGCGTTCGAACACAGTCCGTGTTGGAGCAGTTTTTGAATTGGAGAGGCGGCGACATTGGCACCGTGTCGACGAGCAGTACGCGTTGCTGCAAGGCCCGCGAGCACACGGACCCATTCCCCGTCGACCTCGCCCATGTCGCCTACGACCCGACCATGCCCCCGCCCCTGCTTCTCCTCGGCTACCTCCCTGCAGCTCCGCCAACACGCGAGCTCGCCCCGCCATTCCCCTTCGACCTCGTCCCCGTCGCCTCCAACTCGACGCGCGCGGCGCGCCCTGCAAGTCGATAGGCGCTGGCAGGCCCTGCAGCGCTGCCAGCACGCGAGCTCGCCGCGACGTTCCCCTTCGACCTCGTCCCCATCGCCTCCGACCCGACGCGCGCGGCGCGCCCTGCAATGCAGTGCCGCCAGCACGCGAGGTCGCCGCGCCGTTGCCCTTCGACCTCGTCCCCGTCGCCTCCGACCCGAAGCGCGGCCGAGGACAGAGCGAACCAACCGTCCAGGGTTGAGGATGACTTAGCAGTGGCATTGGTGGGTAATATTAGGTTTAGTGGGAAGGCAAAACGGTCCAAAAAAAGGCTGGTTGACAGAAGCGTTGCGTGCTTTATTATTAGATTAGATTAGATATAGATATAGATATAGACTAGCACAATACCCGTGCGTTGCTACGGACTGAAAATGAAAATAGTATATGTTGATGAGAATAATGTAAACTGATGTCTTAGATCACACCAACCATCCACGGGTGAAGTTAAATCTTAAAGATGTATAGCAAATTTTTGTGGTTTATTTTATTATTTTTTAGGACAACATGAGCACCGATCTAAAAGCCTAAAACGATGCTATATCATACATGTTAATAATTTAAATAACCAAAATACCATTTGTAGAGTGTGCAACGTTAGAAAATTAGTTTTACAAAGCTCTCTAGCTTGATCAACTTAAGTTGGAACTACCAAAAGTACCAAAGAAGCACATAATAATAATTTGCATCAGAATACTCATGACATTTCTCTAAGAGTCATGTCCACTATAGGTGATTCTGTAGAAAAATTAGAAGTTGTTTCTTCTGTAAAACAGAGATACACAAAAACATATATATTTTCAGAACTAGGATGGTTCAACAACTATTTTATTTAGGATGAGCATAATCTTAGATTTTGGCAGAGACTTGTTACCATTATTGTAGGCGTGAAAATGCACGACATGGAATTTCTCCCATAGATTTTAGAAATAATCGAATGTTCAATTTCCCCCCTAAGCGAATTCGAGGTAGGTATACTTCATCCAATAGTTTTAAAAATATGGATCGATCATGAAATTGTGCCATCATAGAAAATTACCTGAAAAGAAAGAAGAAGAAAACTGAACACAATATTAGTAGGAAATACCAAAATACCTTCAATAATTACCTGTAATTTTCAGAAAAAATTAGTAAATCTGAGGAACAACAAATTAGTAAAAGATAGAAAACGAACAATAAGTACAGATTACTGTGTTCCATTGGAGTGTATGATTCAGCAACAATACCTGAGCATGGTCACAACAGCAGTGGGGTTAAACTAATTAATTGGCCATTACAGTCAAAGCTGATGTCTTCTCTGCGCGCCTAGTCTGTTCATGGCATGCTAATCGCGAGAGGATATTGAAGAAAGTCCTGATCTGTGACAGAAGAACACGTGTGGTCCAGCAGTAGAACAAATAACATAGTAGAGCACTAACAATGGCATGACAAGGAGAGCCGTGGGTAAGCTAGGACTTGAGAGCAGCGCCGGATGAACCTCGAAGCGTGACCCGCTAGAGACGGAACCGGTTCTTGAACACATCCTCTGCGACGCCAGAGACGAACTGCACAAGCTCACGGGCTAGGTGCCGAGGACGCGGAGGTCCTCGTCCAGGGTGCCGCACCCTGGCGCCCGCGGCACCCGCGGCGAGAAAAAGCGCTAGCTCGACGTATATATATGCTCAGCGGTGAGAACACCACGATGATTTCTGCATTCTCTTCGACGAGCAGCTGGCAGCGAGGGCCGGAAGACATCCGGACTCGGACTACCGCTGTTCTCTCTGGACCTACTTTTAATACCACATCGCTGAATTTTCATCCAAGCAGATAAAATCGTCTCGGTAGTTAGGGCAGCGCAAAGAAGAACGGATTTGGCGAGCACTCTGTCGCGTTTCCTGCACGTACAGATCACCACAAGGGATCACCTCGCGGACAGGCGCTGCTCTCTCATCGCCCTGCTTCCACCGCCGCCGCCGATGGCCAGAGGTAGAGCATGTCCCACTCCCGCTCGCCATGGTGTCTCACCATAGCCATGAAGACGACATAGTAGGTTTTGCCATCTCAGCCACGACGTACCAGGAGAGCCCGCCTGGTGTAGAAGGCGGAGCAGTACGTCGATCACTGCGTCCTTCCTTCCGTAGCACCGCTCGGTTTGTATAACCAGTCGGCAAGCGACCGGAGTCCAGGTTGGAGAGCTGCCGGACCAGACGTCGTGCAACGAGGCGCGCAGGATGCAGATATCGAGGAATCAATATAAGCAGTATATTAAGCAGAACCATCGTGCAACATGTCTAGTTTTCCTGGTCCGAGTTGTATTGACGTACAGTACAAAGAACGGACACAGACTCACTGAGTTGCACACGGATTGATAACAAATCGTGGTGCGCACATACCAACAACGAGAGCGTGCGACCAATAATACGAACACGCCTTAGACGATGGACGAAAGTGCAAAGATGACGGATGCAGAGAGAAACGCTCCTTGTTTTATTCTTAGGTATAGATATAGATATAGATTTTGTAATTTAAATCTTAAATATCTTTTATCTGTTTTTACCCTAGCTACTTAATTAGGTCTCATGTCCAACGATGTAACCGTGCTCTAACAAAGACCACAAATATGTCTTCACAAGTAATAGGCACGTACACGCACGTCTCCGCCAATAGTTCTTGAATTGAGCATAGTGAAAGGACAAGAAATTTAGAAGCTTTATTTCATAATAAACTTATGCATTTTTTCGTAAAAGAAAAACATATACTGAATTGGCACTTCCTGACAAACTATAACATATCAAAACATTGCTATGAACAAAACTACAGTAATACATGGTCATCTAAACATATATGGCAACCTATACTGCATAGTCATAGACAACCTTCAGTGACATGATCCGTGCAATGGCTATAAGAAAATAAAAATCAGAACATCAAACACTCCAATCTTTCCACCGTCTGAAATTCTTACCCATTTTTTTGGGCTTAGTGAGTGTAGATACTGCTGGTGGAGTGACCGTAATCGTGAAGCCAAACCTTTCCAATATCCACTCCTTTCTTGAGATGATAAATTTGTGTTTCGAACAAAGCTTCAATCTAATAAATAACCACAAGGAAATTATTTACATAAGAGCACACAACTCGTAATTTACATGTTTTTAAGAAAAACATTCAAAATTATATGCATATATGAATTATGTTTTGTTAGAAATCTACTACAATCCCTGACAACAACGTTCTCTTCATTTTTTAGATTCACTTTCATTGCACTTGGGTGCGCACGATATATTCAGAAATATTTTGGAGTAGCATAAATTAATTAGAAGTAACATCCTTCTATGGTTAACAAATCTAGTTGAGAAAATAATGCAAAATTCATAAAATGGATGGTGCATAATCTAAGACAAATTAATATATGCATTGTAAAATTTAAGGACTCACCTGCTGCAGTAACACTCTCGCTATTGTAGCATCAACATCAATGTATGAATAATTAAACCAAGAAAACAGAAGAATATGGAGAAAATGAACAAGCAACACCTTGCAATGCACAATAACATTAACCTGATATTTTAACTTCTTACATGGGAACAATCGCTCGATCACAAGAATACATAAACAAGCAATAGTTCAGTCATGGAGTATCAAGGTAAATACACAGCGTTTCAACTACCATGTCCTTGATATTGAGACAAGCACACATATTGGAGTCCATAAATCAACTACAGTTTCCACTCATTCGAAAAAGAAAAAGAAAAACTACAGTTTCCCACTGGCCATTTACATTGCATTGATACATGCACAACAGAAAATATTGTCAAATAATTTATAATATTGATTGCTGAGTTATGCATACCATGCACAGTTTAATATTGATAATGTGTAGACTCTCATTTTGCTGCGGTTGGTACTTGGTAGAGTGAGTTTAGCTGGGAGGATTCACGAGCTGCTCGAGAAGGAACTGCACTGCGCGGCCTTGCTTTGCTGAACCTGACAATAGAGACACTCTGAACTCGAGTTGGCTGAATATATTTAGAGTGATGAGAAGCTGAATACGGAGGGAGTAAAATAGGTTCCGATTTGTCATCTTTGAAATGAGACATTCAACACCAAGTATTGCCTTGCTTTGCTGAACCTGTTTCAGCCTGCTAATGTGATGCTACTATGGAACCGGCATTAATTCGTCGGTGCATATTTTAATTTGCAAAACTGTGTCCCTAACATAATGTAGATGAAGTCTTCCTTCTGAAAAGAGTATCAAATGTGGCCTCATATATCATACTCGGCAGAACATATTCCTTTCCGAACAGCTTCAACTCCGCAATGGCTCAATTGGCTTTAGTATCTAAACACAAAATTGAAAGAAATCACAAAAAAGATATGAATATTAGACAGTGTTTATCTACCGGCTACTACAAAGAAATTAAACAATGCAATCCAGAGTACAACTAAACTTCAGACACTTGATCTACACTAAAGGAATACACAGTACAAAGCTTCTCATCCTTTATTTCGTTTGCTCTATCAGTCTCCATTAGTAGATCATCTATGTACTACAGTTTTACAATGGCAATCGCCAAAAGATTTGATTGGGGTACGTTCATTTATCTCCGCCTGCACAATGAACACTGGTATACTCTGCTGAGTATGCCTCCTCCTTCCATCGGGACGGCCTAGCACAACCAGCAGAGAACAAGGTGTCATCCCTCTAGGCCAGCTGCTCCATCGGACAGTGCGAGCAGAAGCGCGCAGCAGCCAGAGCGATCTCCTCCGTCGGGCCAGTTCGGGCTTGTGCCGGGCCGACGCATCCAGCAACAGCCTGAGCGATCTCCTACATCTCGATGCCACAAGCGGCATCACGCCGTCGCGCCGTGCAGGGAGTTGCCGCGCCCCCTCCGGCCCAGGTCGAGCCTAGGGTTAGGCCTAGATGAGGCCTGCGCGCCGCCACCGTGCGTCCCGAGCCCTAGCTCCAGGCTGCCGGTGTCGCACCGCGCCACCAACTCCGCCTTCTCGCCTGCTTATCGCCCCGCCGCTCTACCGCTCCGCCATGCTCTGCCGCCGACCGCCATACTACCATCGAGCTCCCTGCCCCGCTCGCAGAGACGTCGCGGTGGCATGCACTCCCTCCCCTCCTCCTTCGGCGGGCTGGGGCGCCGCCACCGCCGGCGGCTTCGGCGACGGCGGTGACCAGTGAGGCGCGAGGGAGGGGTCATCGCTTCTACGTTGGAGGGTTGCCTCCGGAGCCGGGCTCGACTTGTGACTTGTGAGCAGAGTTTCTCCAGCGTGGCGGGAATTGAGGAAGGCACAAGGGAAGCGAGGTCAACGGGGCTGCTCGCGACGTATGGCGTGGTGGTCAGTTTCCCTTTTTTCGCGAATAGGCTTGCGTGATTGCAGGGGACGCGGGATTGGGAAGTATTCTCCGCTAGTGGAGTATAGCAGCCAATGTAAATTGCTACATGCACACCATATAACAATGGTTGTTAGATCAAGATTAGTTGGCTAATCATACGGTGTTGATTCGTCGGTGTACCATAAGCGGAGTGTACATAAGAAAGATAATGTTTGCTTGTTTAATAGTAGTGGAGATGGAGATATAAAATTTCAGAATAAGTATAATGATATAGAGCAAAAAATACCTGTCTAGGAGTGTCGGTCAAAATATCTACTCCATTAAAATTTAACTCCAAAGACCACAAGATGTGCTGCATAATTACCGTTTTTATTATTTTTTAATTTGCTATTCAATAAAACAGTCATTATCTTGTAAATAATTTTCTGAAACTTTTAAAATCATTAAATAATCATGGCTGAATTTATTTTTTAAATTCTTGTGACGAGCTTCAATGGTACGAAAAGATGGCACACAGCTGAATTGGATATTACTGATTAAAAAAAATTAATAACGCCCCACACTCACTCTTACAATCTCTCTGGCCATAAAAAAAGCTCGTCACCTACCTCCCCACCGCCCCCGCAAGGTGCTGCGTCCCCTCGCATGGGTCCCCCTTTCTCCATTCTCTGGTCCCACTGCTGGCGCGAGGCCTCTCCTCGTCGAATCCGGTTGCCGAAGTGCCCGAGTAGGTGCTCGAGCTCGGTATGCTCGCGGATGACCCAACGCTTGGCGCCGTCGGAGGAGGACGCAGAGGTGCAGGACCCGTCTCCACTAGATTGGCGGCCGTGGACACCTCGCCTTTGAGGGCTCCACGACGTTGTGGCCTCCTCATTCCACGGGATAAGCAGGTGAACTGGAGCAAGGACTGAGGAACGCCGGCACCGGCAGGGTCTATGCGCCTCCGCCGCTGGTCCGTCCATGCTCTCGGAGCCGCCAAAAGTACTTGACGGTGCACGCGGAGTCAGACTTCGAAGTGCCGCTCTAACACGACAGCATCTGGATGTCCGCCCCCTCCGACGACTTCTCGTCCATGTCGACCAAACTGGGCTTCCATAGGTAATTCGCTTCTGGCAGCCCCTCAAAGGTCTTGCTTTTATTTGTACGGAATCACCTGATGATTGATTTGGGCCTCCAAGTTCACGGGAGTGGATCTGTAGTCCATGGAACTGAAATCTGACCATTTTTCAATTTTGATTCTTATGTGGCTATTACGAATTAACAAAGAAATAGATGGATTCTAAAAAGATTGGAGAAGTCAGGCAGGTGTTCCGGTTCACCTTTTATTAGTATTCTTGTAAATCCCAGTTAAGACTTGAGTTATAGTGAGAAGCATGGGATCCTTAGTAGAGAAAAAGAGAGTTCTGATGTTTACTTCTAACCTGAGAAGTATTTGGGTTGGCTTAGGGTGTGTTCAGTTGGTGTCACAAAGTGGAATGGAATGGAATGGTTCCACACCTGAGAGCTATTCTAGTGGTCAGTTGAGAAATGGAATGGAACGAAATGGTTCCTAAAAAGAGAATATTCCCTCTAGATCCAGAATGCACTCATTCTACCAAATTGGTGGAATCTTCCCGTTCCTCTATGCTAAAGCCACCTAAACGTCATCGCTCCCTCTATTCTCTTGCCATCTTTTTTGCTAAATGCACCCAAACATAGAACAGAACCATTCTATTCCACTTTTTTGGCCCAACCGAACATAGGATGGAACCATTCCATTACACATTTTTTGTCCTAACCAAACACAAGAACGAAACCAACCCATTCCAGTGGAACGGAACCATGACGTTTCATTCCACTTCGTTCCCGAACTGAACACACCCTTAGACTCTGTAGCACAAAAAGAATGTGGATTCAGTCATTCCTTGATGAGAATGATCAAATGTAAAGTATAGTTTAGGCTGGAAAGCTATGGCTTGTGGATCACATTCAGTATTTTCAACAGCTACATGTTCTTGATGCTAGTGACCAATTGCAAAATAATAGAAATTCTGCAAAAAGAATGTAGATTCAATCATTCCTTGATGAGATTCTGTTGGATATATTAGTACTATTTCCAAGCTTTATTACATTCTTTCAAGATGAAAGTAGGCGTTCCAACTCAACCAGTATTATTTCCATTCTATTTGTGGCTTTTGGTAAGCCTCGTCCATGGAAGCATCAAACATTATCTAATAATCGTTTGCAATTTCATTACTACTATGCTCTATAGCCTTCCACAACGTTCGCACATACAATCTACTTCTGCAACCTATTGATTGTGTTTTGTTTGGTTTGACAAGTTCATATCACCTTCACTGTGCTCAAACCACTGGTTCGTAGAGACATCTGCATCCTAGCTTAGACTTCTATATCGCAGTTCCAACTTATTTCTTTTGCTAATGCAGTCCCTTTCTTCTGTTTTTAGCTGTTGGTGGATTGGACTAAAGGAAAGAATCTAATCATTTCAAGTGCTGCTCATAATGCTAATGAAAGGGCATAGCCTGTTCCCCTTCCACATCTTCTCTTATCCTAAATCATTTTGTCCTGATGGCAGGCGGAGTGATGTTTGCTTTTGAAGAAAATGGATCATCTAAAATTGGTGTTAGTTATATTATGTTCTAGTCGATGATGCAAAGGAGATTCAACAACGTTCATGCTTCTTCTGAAACAGTTCTGGAACTACCGGAGGTTAGTTATATTTTGTTTCCTTCCACTATTTCAGAGCAAGTTAGTGATCATTTTTGTGTTGTAACTGGGGTAGATAAAAAGTGTTATTGATGCAATATAGAACATAGATGGTCTTCCGGAACTATGTCAAGCGAACTGATTCTGAAGCATTTGCTGCATGTTCTCTAATGACAGTTGCTTGAGCTTCTGGGGAAATTTAATCATTAATAGTTCAATGAGAAGCAAATATTATCGAGGGCCTGCATAATATGTTTAGATCATATGTGGTATTTTGCCAAACCTGTTTATGATATGCATATTATATATGCTATGCATATTACAAGTTAAACACTCTCTGGTTATAGGAATGAACAATAGCTAAAAACACTACATTAAATGAGTACAGAAAATTGCTACAACCCAATACTACAGGCACAAGCTTCTTCCATCCATCTATATTTCAGTAGTTTCTATTGTTGGGTTCGCAGCATAGAAAACAAAAAAACTCCTACGATGGAAACTATATACCAAGATCTATCTACTAGATACAAGCAGCGGGTGGATATACATCCATAGAGAACTTACCCTCGAAGACAACAAAGCTTTGTTAACGAGTTGGAACTCGTGGATGATGTAGTCGTACACTTGCCGATCTCAAGATCGTGATGAAGTCCAGCAGGTCCGGCTCCAACACGTCCTTCAGATCCAGCTCTAGCAAGTCCAGCACCACCAAGTCCAGCACCGCAAAGCAGCGGTGCATCCGTGATCGCACACACGTCCGGTACCCCGACAACCTCCGTCCCTCGCTCCAGCAAAGCAGCGGAAGCAGCAACTCCTTTCCAGATAAATCCACCGGGAATATGTATCTCGCTAATCCGAGACCATGGGGGAATAATACCAGAGGGGAAGAGAGATCCTTCACGAGGAGGTGTGAGGAAGAAGGGGTGTGAAGGGGGCCTTTTATAGGAGGAGCGAAGGGTACCCCTCCCATGGCCGGCGCCCATGGAGGTTGTCCCTTCACCTCCCCCATTCATGTGGTGGTAACCCCTCCACATTAAAATGCCCCTTCACATTCTCTTTTAAAGTCTCCACTTTAAATGCATTAAATTTCTCCAAATTTAATGCTCTCTCATTTAATAAAACTATTTTATTAATTTTATTCAGAATTTTGTTAATTACTTTAATTAACAAACATTCACATAAAACCCCTACAACATTTCAATATTAATGCAGAACAATTTCAGCAATTTCACCCGAAACAGTTTCGGTGTCTATTGAAATAATTCCAACGCTTTCTTAAATCTTTATCTGAAATATATTTGCTCCAGATGGTGTCGGTATCCCTTAAGTGTGTCACCCTACGGTTCACGAATAATGCAGACATGATCGAGACCCCTCTCAGATCAATAATCAGAAGCGGGACCTAGAGATCCATACTGACTCCTACACATTCAACGATGACTTCTGTGATCGTGAGAACCTTTAACGCTAGTAACTAAATCCCTTTGTCTCGCGATATATTACATGTCCGAGATTCGATCATCGGTACCTCGATACCTAGTTTGATCTCGTTGCCGACATGCACTCTTTTCTTGTTCCCGTGATATAACATTCTAGTGATCACATCACTTGCTTGCAAGCTATACCACCGAGAGGGCCCAGAGTATATCTATCCGTCATCAGGATGGACAAATCCCACTCTTGATCCATGAGCCTCAACATAACACCTTTGTAGCACTGAACCCACCTTTATAGTCACCTTGTTACGGTGTGACGTTTGATGTTATCAAGATACTCTTCCGGTGTTAGCAATTAACATGATCTCATGGTCTAAGGACTAAGATTATTTCGTATGATGTTATAGCAATATAAACATAATGACTTTGATCGTAATGCTATACTTCGGATGAATGTTCATCACATCATTCCACCAATGTTGTGACCTCGTTATTAACAACATCCAATGTCTATGATCAGGAAACCTTGATCATCTTGTTAATCAACAAGCTAGTTTATATGAGAGGCAGTACTAGGAACTTTGTATTTTGTTTATTAAACACACATGTATTAACGTTTCCAATTAATACAATTATAGCATGCAAAATAAACATTTATCATAAACATAGAATAAGATAATAACCACTTTATTATTGCCTCTCGGGCATATTCCCTTCAGTCTCCCACTTGCACTAGAGTCAATAATCTAGTTTGTAAACGTGTATATACAACACCTAGGTGTTGAATATACGCGTTTGATAGTGGTTAACATAATCTCCGGATCTGGCACTTTTAGGTCCATGTGTATTTGCATGTCTTTGCGTCTATATGCATCACTCATTCTCAAATGAGATGGCATTGTATAAATTTGGTCCTTTGGTGAGACCTTTAGTTTGTTCAAGTTAAAATATGTTAATATTATTATCATACAATATATCTTCATAGTATTAGCCCACTTTGAACCACACCTAGTTTGATAGCAAACTTCTTAACACAAATGCCCTCCTTTGCTGCTAATATAGCAGTCATATACTTAACCTTTTGTTGTAGTATCCGTCACAATGTTTCAACTTTGGAACTTATCCAAATCCATCATGGAACATCCTTTCCATTACATTGTGCCACCCATAGTGTAAATTGAGATAAATTTAATTTGTATCTTGTAACAAAACTAGTATCAATGTAACACTTTACAATGAACTACCTTTAACTATTTGTCACTTATACATGATATATTCTTAGTTCTTCCAAAGCTCATAAGAATATCTTTACTATTGTCCAATGATCATCTTATGAATCATTATGGTATGTGCTCATAACATTTAGATCATAGGACATTCTGGATATATACATATCATGGTATAATCGATCAAAATCTTCATGTGATTTTACTCACCAAGTGTTGAAACACTTGAATCTTGATACAATCCTTTCCATGCAGCAAGAACCTTTCTTGTTGTTTCCATATTGAACCCTTTCAATATCTCATATATGTATGTCTGGCACAACCATATTAGCGCCTCAATCTATCCATATAGATATTGATGCCAAATATTCCGGGTTTGCCCAAGTCTTTCATCGAAATCTTATTTTAATGAAATTCTTAACTTGTGTCAATACAAGATACATCATTTCCAATCAACAATATGTTCTATACATAATGTATTAGAAATATGTCTCAGCGCTCTCACTTAATTTCTTGCAAATGTAAGCATCTTCATCATCTCTGATGAATTTAAACTCTTTTAATAGTTTCATCATGGTGAAGATTCCAACTCCTCTATGCTTACTTCAACTATTGAAGTTTGCATGCCCTTTTAGCACCCTTTGAGTTAACAAAACCCTTCGGACCGTGTCATGTACACGTCCTAGGTAACCATTCTATTCGAAGAACCTTGTTTTGTTTATTCAACTACCATATACCAAATTATATGTAGAGGTTGCTACATTAATCCGTCAAGACTAAATATCGCTATGAAAGATCAAATCTTGTCATAGTCAACTCCTTGAACATTGCCATAAACTTCTTTCCGACATGTCGACTATTTCATAGATGTTAAACATCCATGTGTATTTATTTATAGATCCAAACATGACCGATAGGCTTCACGCCTTTCCGGAGGGTCTTCCAAGTTCAGAAACTTGGTTTCTCGTGTATGGATACTATCACAGATTATATGACTTCTAGTCATTTTATGGAGTCAGGGCCCATCATCGCTTGTTTGCATGTAGTCGATTCATCATTGTCCAAACAATAATGACTTGCTTATCAAATCACACTATTTGATTCTTACCGACCCACACGGTTCAATAGGAACTCTAATCTCCGAGATCACAACCTTTGTAATCACGGGAGCCATGAGCATTGTGGCCGCCACCAGGACACTTTCCGGCGCTATGCTACTTAGCACATATAGCTAAGGTTCAACAACCTTATCAAAGTTCTATTGTCCTCCCACTTAACTTTTCACGAAAAATTCCTTCTCAAGAAACTTGACGTTCCAAGTAACAAACTCTTTTGTCCTCAGTGTTATGGAGAAATTCCCAACAAATTCTTTGGGATAACCTACAAAGACGTGCTTATCCGACTTTGGTTGTAAACATTTTACTTATGCATAACATACCAAAATTTAAGAAAAGACAATTCGGGTTTTATCCCAAACCATAACTTATATGGTGTCATTTCAACGGATCATGATGGTTCTCTTTTCAGTGTAAAAGCGATAGTCCCTAAAGCTTCAATCCTTAAAACATAATGGCAGTTTTATAAATGACACCTTTGATCTTACCATGTGATACATCCAAAATGTATCTACTTCCCCGAACACTTTTGCTATTGTTTCTCCTATAAACTTGTGTGATTTGGATGCAACTAACGCGGACTGACGTTGTTTTCAGCAGAATTGCCTTGGTGTCTACTTTTTGTGCAAAAAATCAACTATGAGGAAAAATCCCGCAAAATATGCCAAAACTCCTAATTCACCTGGAGACTCCAGGAGCCAGAATACGAGACGGAGAAGAGCCAGAGGGTGGCCACACCACCTGGTGGCGCGAGCCAAGCTAGGCCGCGCCAGGGGGTGGTGTGGGCCCCCAGGCACCCCCTCGGTCTCCCTCTTCGCCTATAAGAAGCCTTCTAACCTAAAAACACCGGGGGATTCGACGTTTTTCAGAAGGAGTTCCGCTCCGCCACCACCACCAGATTTCACGAAACAGCACCAGAAACTCCGTTCTGGCACCCTGCCGGGACGGGGAATTGGAGGAGATCATCACCATCATCATCACCATCGCTTCTCCATCGACCATCCATGTTTCCCCCATCTATGAGTGAGTAATCCCCCGCTGTAGGCTATGGGGATGGTAGGGATTGGATGAGATCGTTCATGTAATGGCATCAGATTGTTAGGGAATGGTGCCTAGTATCTTTTATTAGTGCTTTATGACTTTGTTGCGACTTGTTGTGCTTAATGCTTGTCACTAGGGCCCGAGTGCCATGATTTCAGATCTGAACATGTTATTGATTCATTATGATAGTATTGTTTATGGTCTTATCTGCAAGTTGTATACACACATTGTTGTCCGGAACCAATGGCCCCGAAGTGACAGAAATCGGGATAACCGGAGGGAATGGCTTTGATGTGAGGATCACATGTGTTCATGGAGTGTTAATGCTTTGCTCCGGTGCTCTATTAAAAGGAGCACCCTTATTGCCAGTAGTTCCCTTGAGGCCCCACTACAAACGGGTTGGCAGGACAAAAGATGTTGTGCAAGTTCTCATTGCGAGCACGTATGACTATATATGGAACACATGCCTAGGATTATCTAGTACTTGGATGTTTTATCTTATTTATCTGCAATTTCCCTATATTCTGATTGCTATGTGAATTGTCTTGTCCATGCAACGCCCGTCCATCCATCCCTATGCCTACCGCACTCGCATCCTACTATTTACTACTATTGTTACTGCTGTCTTTACTTTACTACTGTTGCTACTTTGCTATTCCTACTACAAAACTGTTGCTACTGATAAACTGATGTGAGAAAGATTGTTTCTAGGTGCAGCTGAATTGACAACTCAGTTGTTAAGGTTTATAAATACTATTTGGCTCCCCTTGTGTCGAATCAATAAATTGGGTTTCACTTCCCTCGAAAATACTGCGATACACCCCCTATACTTGTGGGTCATCAAGACTATTTTCTGGCGCCGTTGCCGGGGAGCATAGCTTTATTTATCAAGTTCACTTGGATTCTCTATTGTTCGCTGCTATCCATCCATCATGGGTAAGTATCATGATGGCAAGGTTCCTATTTTACCATCCACTACAAGAAGAGGTACGGTTCTAAACACCTCTGCTGCTCTTGATTCACCGTCTGTTATGAGTAAGTTCCTTACACCACCACATACACATGCTACACACACTGCTACTACTGCTAAATCTGAAACTTCTGATGCTTATGATGCTGCTTCTACTGCGCTTGATAAGAGTGGTTCATTAGGTCCTTTCCGAGATGCTACGATTGATAGAACTATAGCTGGAAATACCAAAACTCCTAATGAAGACACTACCACACCTGTTAGTTCACCTGAGTCTAGTGAAAGTTATGATATTGAAGATGGTTATGTTGAGATGACCGATGAATTTATTAAAGAATGTAAGAACACCCATGATAGGAGCGCTGCTAAGAGTCTCCTTGAGAGGCGTACTATTAGACCCAAATTGGCTCCTACTGCTAAGTTTGTTGTTTCTCCCATAAACATTATAGATGAAGATTATGATTTCTCTCTCGATCTATCTTACATAGCTATTGTCGAGAAAGAACCTTTTTGTGGGACTAAGAATGAAAGTGCGATAACACATATGAATGAACTTGCTACCATGAGTGGCTTGTTTTCTGATGATATCAAGATTCGTACTTACTTTGTTGCTAAGATTTCCCCTTTTCACTGAAAGGAGAAGCTAAAACTTGGTTTAGTAATTTACCTCCTGGATCTATTGATAGCCCTGAGTGCTTGATTAGTACTTTCCTGCAGAAATATTTTCCTCCTAGTGCTAGACATGCTATTTTGCAGGAACTTTTTGATTTTAAACAGGGAGAAAAAGAGGTATTGCCTGAATCTTGGGCAAGGTTTTGTGCTTTGATTCATGCACAGGCTGGAAGTCCATTACCTAAGAATGAGCTTCTTGATATATTTTATAATGGACTAACCGAAGAATCTAGGACATACCTAGATAGTTGTGCTGATTGTGTTTTAAGGAATAGGACTCCTAAGGAAGTTGAGGAATTAATGGCTAAAATAAGCAAGAATTATGAAGATTGGACTCCTCCTAAACAAGCTATACCTAAAGTAATTGTACCTGAACCTACTATTCCGGTGCCTATTCCAACATCAAAGAAGAGGGGAGTTATTGAATTAAATGATGAAGTGATGAAGGAATCTAAGAAATGTCTTAAGGAGAAGGGAATTAAAGCTGCAGATGTCAAGAATTTACCTCCTATAGAAGAATTATGTAAGCCTATTCCCTACTCATCCACTATTGAGGTACACTCTCTCCAACACTTTGATGAAGGTGATATCCCTTACTCTAAACCTCCTGATCAATGCTTAGAAGAATTCGATATCTTTATTGTTAAGCAAGATAACTTTAATAAAAGGGTGCAAAATCATCTAATGGAAAACACTAGAGCTATTGTTGAGTTGAAAGATATTGTGGAAAGAACCTCTAATGATGTTAAAATGATTGTTAAACACTTTCAAATGGTTCAAACTCAAATAGATCAACTCGTTAAAGTGCAAAACGACTTGCTAGTTAATGCTGCAAAAGAAAAACATGCTTATGAAATTAGAACTAGAAGTGGTGCTGCTACCCAGGATCCTCTATATCCTGAGGGGCATCCCAAAAGAATTGAGCAGGATTCTCAACGAGCTGAAAATAGTGGTTCTATTCGTAAGAAAAGGAAAAAGGAACATAAAACTATTGAAGAACCCTCTGAACCTGCTATAGATCCTAATAGTATATATATATATATCTCTGATGCTGAAACTGAAAGTGGTAATGAAGAAAATGAAGTTCCTAATGAAGAAAAAGTTGAAGAAGAACCTGAAAACCACGCTAAGAATACTAAATACACCAAAGAAGATTTTATTGCTAAGAAACATGGTAGTGAAAGAGAGCCTTGGGTCCAAAAACCTATGCCTTTCCCTAATAAGAAACACAAGTCAAAGGAAGATGAACACTATAATAAGTTTTGTGAGTGGATGAAGCCTTTATTCTTGCAAATTCCTTTGACTGATGCTATCAAATTGCCTCCTTACTCAACGTATATGAAGGATATTGTCTCGAATAAAAGGAAGATCCCTAATGAAGAAATTTCTACTTTGCTTGCTAATTATTCCTTCAATGGTAAGGTTCCTAAGAAACTTGAAGACCCGGGGATTCCAACTATCCCTTGCTCTATTAAAAATAGTTATGTTAGAACTGCTTTGTGTGATTTGGGAGCTGGAGTTAGTGTTATGCCTTTCTCTCTCTATAAAAGGCTTCAACTAGAAAAATTAATACCAACTGATATATCTTTGCAAATGGCTGAATAAATTTACCACTATTCCCGTGGGTATATGTGAGGATGTACCTGTTCAAGTGGCTCATAATTGCTTGATATTAACTGATTTTGTTGTGCTTGAAATGCGTGAAGATGATAATATGTCTATTATTCTTGGGAGACCTTTTCTTAATACTGCAGGAGCTGTTATCAATTGTAATCAAGGAAAGGTGACCTTCAATGTTAATGACAAGGAACATACTGTCTACTTCCCCAAGAAGGTTAAAAGAACTTATGGTTTGAATTCAATTGAACATGTTGAAGGCATTCAAGTTGGAGAAATATATTGTCCCATACCAAGAGAAATATTTTAAACTATTATGATTGGGACCATTGCTATCAAGGTTGAGGTAACATAATCATTAATGGAATACAAAGTTTTGTTTCATATGGAATTATTTTGGTAGCAAGACTTGATCAACCTTGTTAACAAAAGGATTTCATTGAACAAAACAATGTTTTCATTATGATTATCTCCGTTTATTTCTATCTTTTGCATTTTAGTTTTTGCTTTCATTTAGTTTTCTTTTTGTTGTTAGTTGCTTAGATGATTAGAGTGTCTTAGAACTTCTGTAGTTCTAGCTTTGTTTTGTCCTTGCATCATGTTTCCAAAAAGAAAAAAATATATCTGTCTGTCAGAAAATCATTCTTCTATGCCTAAAAATGCCCAAAAATAAAGTGTCTCGAAAAATTCTAGAAAATTCATATTAAATTTTTGCGTGAAAAAAGGGGCAGAGGAGTACCTAGGAGGTACTAGGGGGACCCACCAGGCAGGCACACCACCTGGTGGCGTGGCCAGCCCTGGGTGGCGCCATGCCCTGGTGTGGGCCACCCCTTCCCCCCCCCCACTAACTCTCTTACCTGCCACTTTCTTCTCTCTCCCGAGTAAGCTCCAGTTCATTGCTCAAAATCGCGTTCTTGCTGTGCTTGCTCTCGATTTTTTCATTCTCCTTGCTCAGCCCATCTTTCTTGCTGAAATTTGGAGCATTTGTTCCCTAGTATGTGACTCCTCCCCTTGTCCAAGTAGATTTGTGTTTAGTGGATTTTTCTTGAGTATTTTGTTGCTGTAGGTGACTGGTTTTGAGAGCTTGTAAGCTTGTTTGATGCTTAGAGATATAGTTTTGATGCATGTTTAGGCCTCTTGCAAGTCCCTATGAGTAGAATCCTTCATTATATTTACTTTGCAATTACTTGTTTAATAGGAGTTTAAATTTCAGAATAGAGGATGAGTGAACACCACCTAAACCAACATGAGCTTTGGGTGCCTGAGGTCATGAAGGTCCACCGGGAGGAGGAAGTTTTTACCTCCATTTATCCATGCTCTAAGTTCATGAGAGCTATAGGAATTCTACAAGATTTCCACACTTTGGTTTCTAATGCAGGGTTAGAGCACTTTTTGGAAGATGAACCTTGTCAATTTGTGAAGCTAACCATGTCTGTGGTGCAGGACTTCAAATTTAGTCACTCTTTTCCTAACCCCATGGTCCATTACAAAATTTACAATATTACTGTCAACCTTTCTCTTGATGATTTTTGTGCAGCTATTAAGGTACCTCAATGGGGATCATGTACGAAGATTAAGGAGAGACCTGAAGCACTCATGGATTTATACGCAGAAATTTGCCAAGGGAGTAGCTTCTCAAAGGAGAGTGGAAAAATACGTAACATTCATCTTCCCTCCATTCGCTACTTTGCCTACTTTATTGCCAAGTGTGTTCTTGCTAGGAAAACTGCCAATAAGTTATCTTCGTTTGATCTAGCATTTATCTCTGCTGTTCTTAGATGAGATAGGTCTTATAACTCGGGTGCTTTGATAGCTTTCCGTCTTGCTGCTAACCGTGAGAAAGGTGGAATTTGTGGAGGCCTCATTGCTTCTCGTTTACTAGCATTGCATGGTTTAGTACCTCATCATCTAGACCTACAGTTTCCCATAGAAAGGCTTGATCTTAATTCCATGATACAGCATAAATTTGTTTCCTCGTGGGCTAGTATGAGTGAGTTATCTTATGAAATAACCTTTCTCAAAGCTGATTGTAGAAAGAGCAAGTTTGAGCGTGTTGTTCTTTTGCCTGCACCTATTTTGTTTAACCTTGATAACAGGGAAGGATGGCCCCTCACTGAAGAGTAGCTTGACACGTACTGGGGAAAGCTCTCCTAATAGGAGCAAGACACTAGAAGGGAGGTCACAGATGATTCGGTCCAACCCTCAAATGAGGGAGAGTCTTCATATCAACAGCCTGCTTATGATTGGGGAGCTTCTTCTTCTTCCCACGGGCCCAATTACGACTATTCCTATCAAGATCCGCCTGCTTGGAACCCCTATTCGTACATGGATTGATACCCACTTAGGCCAAAAGCCTAAGCTTGGGGGGAGGTACACCGACACCGCACTCATCTCCATATCATGTTGCGTTGGTACTTTGTATATTCATGTTTTCGTTCTCTTCTTAGTTTTCGTTCTTCTTTGCTTTTGCTTTCTAAAACACAAAAAGACCAAAAATATTTCTATTGTTTCTCTTTGGTTTGCTTCTTCTTTTTGCCTTGGTTTGTTTTTCCTTTTTGCTTGTTTTGAACTATTTGAAAAACCCAAAAAGATTTTTGCTTTGCTTGTTTTTCCTCTTTGGTTCTTGTTTTAAAAATCAAAAACAACAAAAATATTTGTCGTTCTTCTTTGGTTTTTGTGAGTTTGCTACAGGGTTCAGCAGTCCTCGGTGGATTATTGGTCTCATATTATTATTCAATCCACACAAGTGAAGAGCAATAATAAGGATTAATGACAACTTGAGGCGTGGTAAGAGACTCTATTTGTTTTCATTTTTGTACATATACTCATCACTGTGGGCATGCTTAGTCCGTTCATGTAGAGTGTATGTTTTCTTTGGATGCTTAGTAGTTCTTGCTTTCTTATGATTAGCTCCAGCTCACTAATAGTTTGTAGCACGTCTTATGAATGTTTGCTTGCATTGCTCTATTCATAAATTGGCTTGACACCGTGGTATCCTCCTCTGAATGTTTCATTTGAATTGACTTGGCACATGCCCACGCATGCACATGACTATGATAATCAGTTAAGCCTTGATGAATTATTTTGCCTTGAGGATCTTGAATCACTTCCATGCCATGAGTAGTCATGTTTTGTTGCAAGCATGATAATGACAGCTATTGCTCTCTTGTTTGTCGCTCCCTTACTATTTCTAGCCTTCACTTTTACTGAGTATGTTTTACTCAAGTTCCCAACTCCCTAAACCAAATATTTCCAAAGTGTCCACCATACCTACCCATCAGCATCATTTGCTACTTCCGTGCATATTCAATATGCCTTGTTTTCTTCCGAATAAAATGTTTGCTTGTTATGAGAAAGTTAGTTAGTAAAGCTCTCGCGAACTTGATGGCACACTTTATTTTCTTGCACTTAATAAACCTGAACCATTGCGTTCTTCTTTGTTGCGTATATGCTTGCGCTTTATGAGTTGAAGTTAGCAGAACCATGTATCATGGGGACCGCTTTCAACACTTCATTGGTACTTAGTACCTAGTTGATATCATGTCTTTTTCTTATGGATCCTGACGGTGTGAAATAAAAGTGGAACTTGTAAGATCATGGAGTTTTTATGTATGTTAGAGAAACGCCTGGGCCGCTAGCCTAAGCCATGCCTAATCATGGTGGAAACTTGCAGCATAACCATAAAGAGCATTCTATGAAGCATCCTCAATAAAAATCTATGCACATAGTAAATAAAAAAGATCGCTGAGATGCTCATTGTCTGCTTGCCTTGTCATTTTGATTATGAGATAGCTCCCATGTCATGTGTAAGGGGTACCCCATTGGCGGTTCTCTATGATACGTATATACTTACAATGACAAGAGCTTACTTGTGACTGAAGTTGAGTAGCATGAGGATCGGTCTTCGTAAGTAAGGGGCATGAGACTTTGATTTATAACTTTTCAAGCATATCCTCTTAGTTGTGTCACTTTAACCTTAACCACATTAAAGATGCTTATGATAGGGGCAATGAGAGCTCAAAGCTAACAAGTACCATACTTTCAGTATTTGGAAGCCTTTCAAACTATTTAAAACCTTTTCTTGTTGAGTCTCCACACATTCTCCGAGCACCTTCTTGGGAGCATAGTTGTCATTCTTTGTGCTTGCCCCATTACTTGATTATTTGTGTTATGACTTTGATGCTTGTATCTTTGATATCTTTACTTCTAGTCATCACTTGAACTTCAGAGGTGCCTTGATATTCATAATCGAAGGCAAGCGAGATACCACTCTATCATACCTTTTTATGAGCATTGTAATGTTGCTTACGTTTATACTTCATGCTACTTATTATTCTTGAGTTGGAATCTCTTCATAGCTTGCAATGCCTATTAAGTGAACTTAGTTGCATACTCTTTATTATGAACTGTCTAAGTAGTTGATCACATTGTTGAGAATATTTACATCATATGATGAAAATGTGTTCATGAAAGTTCTTTTATCGCACTCAGTTTTCAAATGAATTGCTTGAGGACAAGCAATAAGCTAATCTTGGGGGGAGTTGATAAGTCCAAAACGTATCTACTTTCCCGAACACTTTTGCTATTGTTTCTCCTCTAAACTTGTGTGATTTGGATGCAACTAACGCGAACTGACGCTGTTTTTAGCAGAATTGCCTTGGTGTCTACTTTTTGTGTAGAAAATCAACTATCAGGAAAAATCCTGGAAAATATGCCAAAAATCCTATTTCACCCGAAGACTCCAGGAGCCAGAATACGAGACGGAGAAGAGCTAGAGGGTGGCCACACCACCTGGTGGCGCGGGCCAAGCCAGGCCGCGCCAGGGGGTGGTGTGGGCCCCCAGGCACCCCCTCGGTCTCCCTCTTCGCCTATAAGAAGCCTTCTGACCTAAAAACTCCGGGGGTTCGACGTTTTTCTAGAAGGAGTTCCACTCCGCCGCCACCACCAGATTCCATGAAACAACACTAGAAACTCCATTCTGGCACCCTGCCGGGACGGGGAATTGGAGGAGATCATCGCCATCATCATCACCATCGCTTCTCCATCGACCATCCATGTTTCCCCATCTATGAGTGAGTAATCCCCCGCTGTAGGCTATGGGGATGGTAGGGATTGGATGAGATCGTTCATGTAATGGCATCAGATTGTTAGGGCATGGTGCCTAGTATCTTTTATTAGTGCTTTATGACTTTGTTGCGACTTGTTGTGCTTAATGCTTGTCACTAGAGCCCGAGTGCCATGATTTCAGATCTGAACATGTTATTGATTCATTATGATAGTATTTTTTATGGTCTTATCTGCAAGTTGTATACACACGTTGTTGTCCCGAACCAATGGCCCCGAAGTGACAGAAATCGGGATAACCGGAGGGAATGGCTTTGATGTGGGGATCACATGTGTTCATGGAGTGTTAATGCTTTGCTCTGGTGCTATATTAAAAGGAGCACCTTAATTGCCAGTAGTTCCCTTGAGGCCCTGCTGCAAACGGGCTGGCAGGACAAAAGATGTTGTGCAAGTTCTCATTGCGAGCACGTATGACTATATATGGAACACATGCCTAGGATTATCTAGTACTTGGATGCTTTATCTTATTTATCTGCAATTGCCCTATGTTCTGATTGCTATGTGAATTGTCTTGTCCATGCAACGCCCGTCCATCCATCCCTATGCCTACCGCACTCGCATCCTACTGTTTACTGCTATTGTTACTGCTGTCTTTACTTTACTACTGTTGCTACTTTGCTATTCCTACTACAAAACTGTTGCTACTGATAAGCTGCTGTGAGCAAGATTGTTTCCAGGTGCAGCTGAATTGACAACTCAGTTGTTAAGGCTTATAAATATTCTTTGGCTCCCCTTGTGTCGAATCAGTAAATTGGGTTTCACTTCCCTCGAAGATACTGCGATACACCCCCTATACTTGTGGGTCATCACCATGTCAAACATGGTTTGATTTTATCTCTCGAATATGCCATACTCCTATGGTTTATTGGGAAACACAAATCATGGAACAATTCCTCAAATCTTAGGTGTTTTGCTAAACCTGTAACTCAAATATCTTCCTTTATGATCAAATCATAAACTCTTTATTTTCTTGTTACAATGATTTTCCACTTCATCTTGAAAGTTTTTGAACAATTTTCAAAAGTTTCATACTTCTTCCTTATTAAGTAAATATATAGATATATTCACTCAAATTTCTGGAGAAAGCATATGAAGCAAAAAGATCCATCGCGTATGGCTACATATAATGGACTATATACATCAAAATGTATAATATCCAATAAGTTAGTCATCCGTTCCTCTTTGGCCTATGGCCAGAGTTTCAATTATCTCGAGGAAAGTTTCACAAGCGTCATTGATCAAAATCAAAGACTCCAAAAATCCATCAACATGGAGTTTCTTCATGTTTTCTTTCCAATATAATTCAAACAGCGATGTCACTTCATAAGTGATCTTTCAATCATTTGTCTTGCGGCATTTTAGCAATAATGTTTATGGATGTGATTTCTCCAACTAGACTTGTAAAAGTTCATTCATCCTTTATGGAATACAGTAATTATTTGAACAACCATTGTTCTCGTAATACCTGAACAAAATAACAATTATTAAAACAAATCTTGAAGGCTAGGTTTGACGACAACGAAAAACACAATAACACTTTATTTGTTTTTGATGAACATCATCACTTCTTCTCTTACTAGTTACTTAGGCCGTTGTAGTTCATGAGTTGTGTTGTTCTGTATGACACTTCACACCAACCAATTCGGTATCCAATACCAGTATCCAATACCTCAGAACCATATTGTTTAACAAGCAAGGAATACTGCCAGAACATGCATATCTTCTATATACCTAAGTTGGACATCTCCAACCTTTTCTTTTCTGCCAAATATTTTATAGATTCTCTTTCAACAATTCCTTTTCTTTTAAAAGAAACTATCAACATCAATAGTGGTGTCATTCACATGACACATAGTACAAAGTGTATATAGTCAAATACTAATACCTTTGGACTTGCACTTTGAAGTGGATCACCATCATCAAATGTTTGTTGTTCTTTCAAAAATCCATTCTTTAGTAATCTATTAGTGTAGTAAACATTTTACTTACATCTTCTATTCATCCTTATCATGACAACTTTCATGATCAAGCTACTATAGCCTGTAAGGAAGAATCGCGAGTATAATGTTAGTTCCCAGAACCTTTTTGGTTGATTAGGACGCCTAGTGTCTCCAACCTTAAAACATTCTCATACAATATGAGAATATGTATTTTGCTAAATTATGCTCTATCATAATGCAACCAAAAACATTGTTTCGGATATCACAATATCTTTCACATATGATGGTTTCTGAAACAATTATTTCAGCTCCTAGATAACCTCGATATTAAAACAACTTTTGAATATCAAGAATCATGGAGGCAAACATGATACTTTAGATACTAACATTGGAATTCTTACTCTTGATTTAATACTGCTTATTAAACTTCATGGAGTAAATAGAGTTCGCTGAAAGTTTGCAATATGACTTCTAAACTTTAAATTGACATTCAAAACAATACGATACCAGTTCGTAAAGTAAATATCTAGAATTCTATAGTTCTACTATCTTAATTAAAACTAAGCATAAGGTAGTGAACAGACACCAATGACTACAACAAATTATGCAAATTCACTTCAGTTTAGTTTATGACAAATTGAGTTCGACTAATCCAAATTAGAAATGAACTCCCACTCAAAAATGACATCCCTCGTGCCTTTTTGGTGATTACATGAACCAAATCCACTACACTAGGTCCGACCATCACGTGAGTCGGTGTAGCTTCAAAGGCGAGCATCAATATGGGCATCATATCAACTATATGACTCATGCTTAACCTTTTGGTCCGTGTTCCGAGGCCATGTCTGTACATGCTAGGCTCGCCAAGTAGGAACCTTAGTATTCGCGTGTGTAAAACTGTCTTACACCCGTTATATGAAAGCGTAGAGTCGAGTACACCCGATCATCACGTGATGTCTCGAAACACGATCCATAGAACGGTGCATACTTAAGGAAGAACACATTTTTATCTTGATATCTAAATGAGGGATCATATTAAAATGCTACTAAAACGTCAAACTAGCAATATAAGATGCGAATATCATATGTGTAAAGTGGAATGATATGGTCCATGCATTTGATCACCATCATATGCATCGTGGTATGATCTCTATCATTCCTTTGTGTGTAAGGCCAAGGTCTATGGAACTTACACGTTAGGTATGTTGTAAGAGTATCAACTATACATCAACTTACAACATTACCATATCATGACACTATCCCAGCAACGATCTAAACTAGACGCCTCTAATTTATCAATTGCAAGTTTTTACGTGGCTTAGGGCTTTCGAAGATAGAACCGGTCTTACCTACGAACATGGAACCACAATGATGATAACTAAGTTATTAGCAACTCGTTCTAAATCAGATATTGACTATAGTAGGAGAGACAGACACCCGCCAAACACTTATGAAAAACTATTTGCATGTCAGTCGTGGAACCGGACTCATGTGCGATGACATGTAAAGTTGGTCCGGGCCGCTTCAGCCCACTATGCCACCAATATCCAAAATACATGAAAGAAGCAATAACATGATCATCATCACCAACATACTCTTATGTGTTCTACCCGTGCAAAAGTACCTACGCGTAGATCAGGCTCTGATACCACAGTTGGGTTTGCAGCATAGAAAACAAAAAATTCCTACGATGGGAACTATACGCGAAGATCTATCTACTAGATACAAGCAACAGGTGGATATACATCCATAGAGAACTTACCCTCGAAGACAACAAAGCTTTGTTAACGAGTTGGAACTCGTGGATGATGTAGTCGTACACTTACCGATCTCAAGATCATGATGAAGTCCAGCAGGTCCGGCTCCAGCACGTCCTTCAGATCCAGCTCTAGCATGTCCAACACCATCAAGTCCAGCACCGCAAAGCAGCGGTGCATCCTGATCGCACACACGTCCGGTACCCCGACAACCTCCGTCCCTCGCTCCAGCAAAGCAGCGGAAGCAGCAACTCCTTTCCAGATAAAGCCACCAGGAACATGTATCTCGCTAATCCGAGACCATGGGGGAATAATACCAGAGGGGAAGAGAGATCCTTCACGAGGAGGTGTGAGGAAGAAGGGGTGTGAAGGGGGCCTTTTATAGGAGGAGGGGAGGGTACCCCTCCCATGGCCGGCGCCCATGGAGGTTGTCCCTTCACCTCCCCCATTCATGTGGTGGTAACCCCTCCACATTAAAATGCCCCTTCACATTCTCTTTTAAAGTCTCCCCTTTAAATGCATTAAATTTCTCCAAATTTAATGCTCTCTCATTTAATAAAACTATTTTATTAATTTTATTCAGAATTTTGTTAATTAATTTAATTAACAAACATTCACATAAAACCCCCTGCAACATTTCAATATTACATGTAGAACCAATTTCAGCAATTTCACTCGACACAGTTTCGGTGTCTATTGAAATAATTCCAGCACTTTCTTAAATCTTTATCTGAAATATATTTTCTACAAATGGTGTCGGTATCCCTTAAGTGTGTCACCCTACGGTTCACGAATAATGCAGACATGATCGAGACCCCTCTCTGATCAATAATCAGAAGCGGGACCTGGAGATCCATACTGACTCCTACACATTCAACGATGACTTCTGTGATCGTGAGAACCTTTAACGCTAGTAACTAAATCCCTTTGTCTCGCGATATATTACATGTCCGAGATTCGATCATCGGTATCTCCATACCTAGTTTGATCTCGTTGCCGACATGCACTCTTTTCTCGTTCTCGTGATATAACATTCTAGTGATCACATCACTTGCTTGCAAGCTATCTTAATGTGATATCACCGAGAGGGCCTAGAGTATATCTATCCGTCATAGGGATGGACAAATCCCACTCTTGATCCATGAGCCTCAATATAACACCTTTGTAGCACTGAACCCACATTTATAGTCACCTTGTTACGGTGTGACGTTTGATGTTATCAAGATACTCTTCCGGTGTCAGCAATTAACATGATCTCATGGTCTAGGGACTAAGATTACTTCGTGTGATGTTATAGCAATATAAACATAATGACTTTGATCGTAATGCTATACTTCGGATGAATGTTCATCACATCATTCCACCAATGTTGTGACCTCGTTATTAACAACATCCAATGTCCATGATCAGGAAACCTTGATCATCTTATTAATCAACAAGCTAGTTTATATGAGAGGCAGTACTAGGAACTTTGTGTTTTGTTTATTAAACACACATGTATTAACGTTTCCAATTAATACAATTATAGCATGCAAAATAAAAATTTATCATAAACATGCATAAGATAATAACCACTTTATTATTGCCTCTCGGGCATATTCCCTTCATCCATGTTTTGCAAGTTGCGAACAGAGCAGCTACTTAGTACTGATAATGTTTAATCTAGCAATGTAGGTAAGTGCTAGATGGAACCATAAGATCAGATCTAGATCGTTTGTCACAGCAGGCACATAGATCTAATGAGCGAAAGCAAATTACGATGCAACATATATACACTCCAAGGTTCTTGACTACAGAACTACAAATTACTTTTTTCAGTTCACTTGCTACACTAAAAAATATAATTAATCATGCTATGGTTGCTCTCAAGAGGTAGAAATGGGATATTCATCTTGCCACACAGAAAACTATTTGTTCTTTGATGATATTTATGTCTTGAAGGTCCATCTACTTATGCGCTCTATAATGTTGCGCTCCATGTCTGGGATATTCTTTAGAGCCTCATTCCCTTCATATTTTAAAATATGAACCACAAAACGCCTCCTCGGTTCAATATCATTCTACATATCCATTATACAAACATTATTATAAAAAACCATGTGCGTCGTATATACAAATGAGCATGGTGTAAATACTCACCTTGGGTACTAGAAAATGTAGTGCTCCATCGTTCCATGAGTGCATGAGATTAAAAGCTAAATAACCCAATAAATGACTGCATGTATGAAATGTTACATTATGCATCGAATGGATCATTCAAGATTGTAATGGATTAACAAGATTCATACCCGTATGAGTTTGTCGGAACAACAGGAGTTCTGCATCTCCATTTAAAGATGTGGTGCTTGAATGCAGGGTTGGCATCTTGGAGCGCTAGGTTTAGATTTTTGGCCATAGCTTTAAGAATATATTTTTCCTAAAGTAGGTATTGGAAGTGGTTCCAAAATAGAGACAACATTTTTTTATCCAAGACAAAAAAATAGGAATATCCCAAGGCAATAAAATCTGCAACGATGTAGTCATTTAGAAATTATTGATCATTAAGACCAGATATAACTCTCTTGCGCCCTTTATCGAAAAAAGATATAACACTCTTATGGAGAAGAAAAATATTACCTCATTACATTCTCAGATATGATACTCATTGCTATCAGGCCAAATATCAAACAACTGTACCAACCTAGCATCATCCAAATTTTCACGGCGACTTGGGTCTTGTGCACATTGGGACAACGACTAAAATAACAATAAGAAAACATTAGTACTATGATTATGAAGTAAACTATAATATCTGAGTATAGTAACTTACACAAAAGTTTAGATCCATGTAGTGAACTGGAGTATCTCTGACAAGCTAGATGTCATGGCACGCTAGTATCCGTACCGCCATGTTAAAGCAATCAACATCCATGTATTTATCATTCTTTAATATTTTCTTTATTTGTCTCAAAATTAAACTAATAGGATAAGGGTTGGTACTTTTCACCCATTCCCTCATGTGAAAATTAGAATCCCATCAACTACAATTATGTAAGAGGAATTTTGTAGAACACAAAATGAACTGAAAAAAACCGTGGCTTACTCTAGTGAAGGGAGATCATCAACCATGCTAATGCACAAGCAAATTTCATCTATTAATTCATCGTCAGTTGGATTGGAAGATGGTGAAAGGATCCATGGTTGCGAGATGAACTCAACTTTCAATCCTCGATTTCTTACATTATCATCATTCAACCCCGAATCCACCAAAATGACAACAAGTTTTCTTATAAAATGTGTCATATGAAGCTAGCAAGTAGTAATAATTAGAGTTAGTTTTAAAATAGTGAAACACCGCGAAATAAGTATCATGATACATAGCAAAATATACTTGTTCAGTAATGTCGGATAAAACATCTCCTATAAAATACTCCATGAAATTTAACATCCAGAGACCATAAGATGACCTACATGATTATGAATTTTCATGATACAAAATTGAGAACAATTATAGAAAGTCGTTAGGCTACCTACTGAAAACTAAAGCAAATAGGATCATCCTCCTCACATTCTTTTTTTGGAAAGGAAAAAAGGAAATGTTGTGAAGTCGATGGCCCCCGATAGGATCGTCCTCCTTATATTCTATATAGGCATATTATACTATACCAAAAATCTTCATATCCTTAGAAATACATATATATACCATATACTACTACATGCATGCATGAATATATATTTTTAAATTAGTCATGTGAAGAATATATATTTTTAAGTTAGTGTCGTTCCCTACTCTGATTATAGATGGATATTAAGCTTATATTAATCAAATATTACAATCAGATGTACAGAAATTTCCTGAGAAGCAAATGTTTGAAGGAGAAGTAAATATTAAACACATCATGTAACGATTGGAAACATCGTATATTTCATCATTGTGTATTTCTCGTTGTCGTTAAATCTGCTCACAAGGCTCTTAATGATCTAGCATATTTCTGTTATAGGTGTATATTTTCTTTGAGACTCCGTTGGATATATCAGTACTATTTCCAAGCTTTATTACATTCTTTCATTCACGATGAAAGTAGGTACTCCAACTCAGCCAGTGTTATTTTCATTTTATTTGTTGTTTTCGGTAAGCCTCGTCCATGGAAGCATCAAGCATATAGTATTAAACTTGGCTATTTGTACTTACATTATGTGGCATCCCGCAAAAACCACTACTAGAAAATCGCGTTGTTTTTTGCATTGCATCGTCATGACCGCATGCTCATGTCATCATGCCACCTTGCATTTGAGCATCGTCATGTCATCTTGCATGTGTTTGTACAAAACTATTTTCGAAAAGCCTGGCTTTTGTTTTCTAAACGCCCCGTCTTTAATTCAAATTAAAACCCAGATCTCCGGAATATTTTGGTTTGTCTAAATGTGGTTTGCAAAAGCCTTGTTTTTAATAAATAAAATTATTTGTTTATTTTTAGGAGGCAGCCCGCCAGGCCCGAAAGCCCGGCCGGCCACCTCCAAACCCTAGTCTAAAAATATCTAATCCTAATTCTACCCTACCCTAATCCTACCCAGCCCCCTCCACCTCACCCCAGCCAATCGCAACCCGCCACCTCAACGCATCCCTCCACCTCACCACACACCCCCACACAGCCTTGCCGCCACCTCACCCCGTGTAGCCCCACTCCCCACCTACCACCGCACTCCTCCTGCCCGCACTTCCCCACCACACGCGCGTCACCAGCCGTTCCCCCCTGCACCGACCCGTCCACCCGTTCCACGTCACCTGATCCGCAGCCGACACAAGGCCCCACCTGCCGCTGCCCAGGACCACCACCTCCGCTCCCGGCCCACCTCCACCTCGCGTTCCTCCCCTTTCTATTTTCTCCTTCCCCCGCATCGCCAACCACCGCTGCCATGAGATCGCGCCCGCCCCTGTTTTTCCTCAGCGCCACCTCCTCGATCTCCAAGACCGGCCTCCTCTCGAGCTCTCTACAAGCCGCAGCACCTCTGCAACGCCTTGTTTCGCCATCCCTCGCCTCCGCCCATGGTCCCAATCTCGTCAAGCTCCGGTCCTCTGCTCCTGTACATCGTGAAGGCGGCCCTGTTGTTCCGGTCATGTGAAGTGGAGATGAGGCTATATGTTCTGATGTGGTTCTCGTGTACAAAATGTGGTAACAGTGTCGCGAGAGAAGATGTGGTAATGTTGACCCGGTTGTTCGAGAGATGTACCAGATCGATGGGCAACGGTTAATCGAGGCCGAACACTCAAGTTCTCCATCGCGGAACTGCAAGTTCGTCAACATGGAGTCGTCGGGCCACGCAAGACCATCGGCACCGAACCCAAGACTGACACCGTCACCCGAGTACTTCGACAAGCACGCCAAGTATGCCGACATGGGACCGACCAGTTCGCCGAGAACCGTTCTCGGAACCGAGACCGTTCCAGAGCGCCAAGGCCTTCGGCAGGGAGTCGTCAAGATCATCGCGGAACTCCAAGGTCTACTTCGTAGGGTGCCGAACGCCAAGATCGTCGACACGGATACGCCAAGATCTACTTCCACACACGTTGACCGTTGATCGAGATGGCACACCAAGGTCTTCATCCCGGTACGACAAGAGCATCGCAATGGATCCGCAGACCCGAACCCCGGATCCGATGGCGAACCCCGAAGACCGATCCCGCCGAGACCCGAAACGACAAGATCGACGACACGACCCGACGACTGCGGATGCGACAAGATCGTCTCTCGGACGCCAAGTTCTTTGACCCCGGGACCGATCCATCGGAATGTCAAGACCTCCTTCCGAACCCTAGTTCTCCGTCGCGACACGACAAGTTCTCCATCTTGTATCCGAACCTCGCCGTCCCCGTCGAACCCTGAGACCGAACCTCGGACCCCCCGGAACCCCAAGATCTTCGGACCTAGATGTGTGAACCTTTTCCGAGCCCTATTTTATAAATGCTATATATTAAACCTGTTGCATAATAATTGTTCATCTCGCATGCATATTATAATCATGCGGATCTTCTGCCCTAGTATTAAATATTGTATCCGGTGTTTGTTTTAGTGCTTTGCTTCTTCGCGGATTAGGCCGATGAGTTGATGCGAGTACCGACAAGTTCTCTGGATATGATCCTTCGGCAGTGTTTTCCTAGGCGAGCATCTCTTCCCCTTCTACCTATTTTGCATTTATAGTCTTTATTTCCTCCTGTTGATCTATTGCTATCCGTGTCACGATGCTTTAGTTTCCGTACCCCAGTTATATCCCGTGCAGCCTCTATATTGCCTTGGACACCGCCTATTACATGTGTTTGGTAGATAGTTGGCCTTGCGAGTCGTAGTCGCTTGCTCAGGTGTGATCTCGTGTTGTCAAGTACCACAATTGTTGGAACGCTGGCAGATGTTTATTAGTGAAGATGCTTATTGGTGGAGATGATCATGGCTTTAAATACAACTATGAAAATACTAGATATAACAAATGCAAAGGCATCGGTGGGCAATAGATGTTATTTGGTTCTTCCACGCTCACTTGTGTCCCGTAGGACCCCAAGTACTTGATACCTGTTCCTTGACTATTCGCACTATCCACATCCGAGAGGCCTTATGGACCCCCCTGAGCTAGAGCTTGATTCATTTCTATTTCTTGGGGCCACAAACTAGTTTGGGGTTTTATTACTATCATGTACTTATGCCATGTTACTGTTTTATTTATGATTGTGCGTGGAGCACCTGTACTGTTTAGGATCGTGACACGTTTTCGCGGTATCGACAAGCCCAGTCACACTTTCGGGTTCCCAGTCGTTTACAGCCGTCCACACAAACCCCGGGTCCGTTCCGGAGCCGGCCAACTTCGTTGCGGGTAGCTTAGTGGGGTGGCCCCCTGAAATATTTCTGAATCCTGTGATCGCTTTGTCGTGAATGCCTCGTTGGGTTTTGAGTTGGTTTTTCCGAGGTTGATCGAGTGTGTGTTGCTATTTGTGCACCCCTGCAGGGTAAAACTTTCTGAAAGCCGTGTCCGCGGTTATGGATGACTTGGAGCACAGTATCTCGATCATAGACAAGCATAACTAAAGTAGTGCTATAAATTTGACTTAATATGTGACTAGTAATCAGCTCAAGTATAACAGAATGGATATTAAAAATGCCAACAACTGGTGGATCTGGGTTGTTTTGTCATGCTATATGCCTACTAAGTATTGCAACTCCAATGGAATGTGATAAAAGTGTCAACAACTGTTGGATTTTGGGATTACTCAGGACAATTATATCTGACTAGTAATGTTCCAACTACAACGGAATGGTGATTAAAACTGCCCACTACTTATCAGGATAGGTATGTTTGGTGTTAGGTATGTTTGGTGTTAGCTTCAGGTTGGATCCGAATAGGTGTTTCTTACCCCTCTCTAATAGCCGCCAGTGATACCGAGTCTCTATAGGTTGTTTAGTGCCGCTGCGCTGCCGCTTCAGCCCACCATACCTATGTAGGCGAGAGCCGCCGAATTCTAGCCTCGCCGTGTACTGGCCTCAGTACTGACGCTCCTCTTTTTTCCTTTGCCCTTTGTCGGCAACCCTTTTGTTTTAGCAGGTTTGAGATCGCCGTCGTTAGCAGGGTTACCCTTCCGGCTTGTCCTGGGCAGGGTTATGGATGCCATTGGTTATTCTTCAGGGCTCTTAGCCCCATTGGCATCTTGTCCGTAGTCGGACGCTCTATCGTTTTCAAGGTGATTTGGATCTTTGTATATTATATCTGTATTCTTGACTCATGGAGTCGTTGTTGTATATATATGATCGGTGGGTCCCATTGAGGACTGATGTGTAATGGTATTACTTCGTTTTCCACCCGCACGAAAGTGCCTGGTGGACGTCCTTGAATCGTTTCTATGCGGGTTTGGCGGGAAGCGCTAAAACTTGCATAGGGCCGATTCGAGGGTGTTACACATTACTCATATGTTGTTATTGTAGTTCTAAATCATTCTCATGAAAGTATGACCTAGGATGGAGAGAAAACTTAGAGAAGATTTTTTCTTTGGTTATTTCCATTGATTAGATATATCTGGCACTTCACTGCCATCAAGCATAGGCTGTGTAATATCACTTTGGCAGAGCATCATCACGTGCACAAACATGCTCTCTCTCTCCCACATACTATTATCGAAAAACTTCTTGCGACTAATGTGGTATACAAGAGAACACATAAAATCTATTACTTTGAGTTTGAAGTGTACCCATCTATCTGTAGGCTGCTATTAATACAATCTTCCCTTGGCCATGTTGTGACATTTAGGTCCTTCCAATTATCAGACTTTAGTTCCGTGTGAAGCGATGCATATTTCAATACATTTTCCAGTCCTGCTAGCTGTTGCATGAATAATAAGGGACAAAGTATTAGCATCACAAGTGAAAAATAACATAAATGGACTTATGAAAAGTTGGGGGAGTGGGTCTAATTACTAACCATTGGAGCGAGGTCTTTACGGTGCATTCCTCTGCCTAGCGAGTCGAGCACTTAGATACATCGTTTTCTGGCATTTATAATGGCTACATACCAATGAAAGTCTACAATATTTATTGGAATGAATATCTGAAAAAAGGGATTGTTTTTAGTTTATTTAGGTGCCATCTATAGAAACATTAGTCCTTAATTGAAATGATAGTAATATGTACAAAACACAGACTAACCATATCATGTTCCAAGTAAATTTTGGCTCTCCTTAATACCCATGCTGGTACTTCGCTATTCAGACAGCTACCGCTTTTTATTGTTTTGGAGATACATGCATTCTCTAAGAACACACTTCCAGCCGCCCTCACCTGTAGATGGTATGTAACACTTATGCAATTTATTTATGTATGCTTTTATGATCTACAATTTCGAGTGCATACATTTGTTGTAGGAGATAACAAATACTCATACTAAATAGCATCTTCCTCTCACAAAGCTATATATACTTACTTCATCGCCAATGAATTCTCCAGGAGTTAAGAGATCTAGTAACTCGCGCTTCTTTAGATATGCGTCGTCGATGCTCATCAAATATCTTTCTTTGTTTGGTTCATTTATGATATTTTCAATCACGGACCAATCATCGTCGGTGCAGGTATAATCTGTCATGAATGGAAGTAATAAAATTTACTAACAATGAAGAAATTAATTATGGAAAAAGCAGGGCATAGAATGTTTTGTTATGTGCCTTCTGGAGAAACTACATAGTCGTGTGCCTTCTCAGGCTTGTTATGCCGTGACATATGTTTCTTTATCTGCACGAGAAATGACAGCTCCTCCTCTATAGTTCCCGGTCCTTCTGTATCACGCGTTTGTGCTAATTCATCTTCCCGAGCTGCTAGCATTTGTTGACATGTTTCTTTGTAGGATAATTCATGAGAACACGAATAAACTGAGTTATCACTATGGAGACTTAGAATTATTGGGGAGATTTAATAGGAAAATAAAACTCACATTTGCCAATTTGGAGTATGTTTCCTCTTTTCTATTTTTTAGTTCACTGTTCTCAGCAATTTCACCACTTGATTCTTGTTCACTCCCTAACTGAAACCCACAATATAATATTTTAAAAGACAGTGAAAATCTTCCGGATATGATTGTGATGTAATGTCAGAATTAGAATAATAAGGACATTGGAAAAGGAAAATTCACCTTCGTCAACTCTAGGTTTGTATCCTTGTCAATCGTCAGTGTCTCTTCATGTTCTAGCACTTGATTCTCAGGTTTCGTAGTTGGTAATGCTTGTTCCTTTACTCCCTCATTGATGCTTTCATGTAAACAACCCAGACAAACCTCTTACTTTTAGTACTACAGTTGTTTTTTATTAAACAACTAAAGAGTGAAAATCATCAAAATATATAATGCTTGTTCTTCTTTTGCATTTATCGACTCAGGGTATGTATCCTTGTGTTTGGTTATCACATCGTCAATCTGCATAGTCTCTGTATCCTCAGCCTTTGACCCTGTGTCAATGTTTTCCTAGAAACCCAAGCACATATCACTTTTAGATACAAAACATTGCATAGGATGAAGTTACAGATATATCATTACTGTTTTGATAGCATGGACAGTTGTACCGAATATGGTTGGAGATTTATCGGGAGAGGACATCAGGGATGGTGGCGCAGACATTGAGAACGATGCACAATAGGCAGGTTCGTGCAGTGAGTGGAGAGACTTGTTTTAGAGGAGGCCGGTAAGGTGGAGGGTAGGGAATGCGGCAGTGAGATCGTTGGCGAGGAGAGATGGGCGGCTTTATCAGGGCAAAACCCCTAGGGCTAGATCGCGGTCGTAGGGATGTACGTCTGTGATTCTTATAGTAATTCCAAAATGCGAGGATGGGAAATAAAAATCTCTACGATCGTGCGTCCATCATTTTTTTATTGACCAATAAATATCCCGTTGATTTATAGGAGGCCCAAAGCGTCAACTATCGCTAGGATCACGCCTCCATCATCCTTTATTGAGCCAATCCCATTGATTTATCTCTGGCCCCACACTTTAATTTTTTATTTTTGGTTATATACCCCACGTACACAGAAGTTACTGTACCCTTTTTTTAGCGGTAGTTTTTTTCTTTAAAGTGGACTATTGAGTTGGTTTGGCTTGGCTGTATAGTTGGGCTTGATTATTTGAGTGTATCAATCTTCTATGTTTAATTCTCACACGAATGAACTCGTTAGGCAGTATAATTAGGTGACAATTATGTTTTGTTGAGCAGTGAAAACTTGCCATGCAATCTTAAAGAACAGACGCCGTGTTGACTAACAGTCTCACATTCTAACTAACTTAACATTAGGAAAAAAGTTGAATAAAAAAGCAATCTTTGTATTGAATACTGAAGCATGTCTGAAAAAAAAGATACATGAGCACATGAATAGGTAATATCTACAATGGACAATGACATTGACCTGAAACTATAACAAATAGGATGAGATTAACAAAAAGTAGAAGTAAATCCAAAGATAGAGAACTTTTAAAAGCTTGTCTTACACACGCATACACCAGAGATCTGTCTTACACATTTACATGTCTGATTTCTCGTTGTCAAGGAAATTACAAGCAAAGGGATAGAGGATATGTTTAGGAAAAGGTTATGAGATGGTTTCAAGGATAGATGTTGATCATCTTGAAAGCATTTCCACCAAATATGAGGTCAGGGATACAGTCATAGAGACTTTGCTACAGACCTATTGCCATCACATCGACATCTTTCTTCTTTCATGCTTATTATATATCATGATCTTGAGCAAAACCTGCAAATAAAAAACAATTATGTTAGGTCTAAAAGTAGTTATATAGATACAGAAACAAAGATGCAAATAAAACACCAAAGCACGCACCTGCCTCACCCCTCTAAAACATCTCTATAAACAATGTTTTTGGTGCTTTTACCGGATTTGTCTACCTCCTTATTGGGCTTGGCCAAAATCCATGTCGTCTTTCTTGACACACCCCTTGATAGTGCAACATATAGATGGTCATGTGCAAATACAGGCTCGGGAAGGTAAATTCCGACGTTTGGTATGGTCTGACCCCGTGCCTTGTTAATGGCATCGCAAAACTCAGACGGATGGGGAACTGTTTTCTCTTGAGTTTGAAGGAATGTGAGATGTAATCCGAGGGAGACATAGGGATCCTAGGTATGAATACTCTCTTTCCAACATGCTGACCACCAATTATCTCCGCATTGATTGCATTATCCTGGAAGGCACTGATCATAAGTTGTGTTCCATTGCATAGGCCATTATGAGGGTCGAGGTTCTGGAGTAGAATGACTGGGCAATTCACCTTCAATCTCGAGACATGTGGGGGCAAGCCATTTGGTGTGATCGAGTTCAGAAAGTCAATAGTGTAATTATTTTGCAAGTCATCCTCGGTTGAGTCAAAACTATGGTATAATATTTCTTGGCTTGGAAACATGGTCGAAAGAATTGCCTATGTGCTCATGTATTCTCTTGACCTAGCATTAGCGTGCAGCGACGGGAAGACATTATCGATGAGCGTGTTAATAGCATTTTCATCCTCGGTGTAGCTGATCACAATGCCATCAGGGAGATGCACATAGTCATCGCCAATTGTCTCTTATGTTCCATTGCCTATCCTTAGGTGGTATTCGGAGAACCAAGGATCAACATGTGCCCGCATGTTGTGTTTGAGGCATATCTTTTGTGTCTTATCCCACAGATAGGATTTTAAAAGTGTAGCATATGTGATCTGTGCTCTTGTCCCACATGTCACAACGGGAAGGACCTGCCTAAAATCACCACCAAAGACGACAATCTTTCCACCAAACAGCAGAGGACATTCCATTATATCCTGGAGGGATCTATCAGGCGTCTCAACTGCTTGCCTTTTTTTCATGGATACTTCATCCCAAATTATCAATGATGCATGTTTAAGCAACTCCGTAGTACCACTTTGCTTTGTGAAACTACACATGTTGTTATCAGTGAGCTTGATTGGAATTTTGAACCTGGAGTGTGCAGTTCGGCCTCCAGGAATTATTGACATTGTCATACTAGATGTAGCAGTTGCTATCTCTATTAGGCCCATGTCCCGCACCTTTGCAAGCAATGCCTTGCACAAGTACGTCTTCCCAGTTCCTCCTGGACCATCAACAAAGAATACCTTGCTTTTTTGGTTCATCACATGATCCATTATATCATTGAAACCATCCAGCTGCTCATTGTTCAAAGTGCTGATTAAATCTAGATGTTCTTTGTCTGCGGTGACTTGCCTTTCCTCATCTACTTCTTTATACTCAGCATCATAAGATCCATCGATCTCAACCAGATCCGGAAGTCCATAGCTTGTAATATCCTTTCCCATGGATTGCAACATATCCCTGATATCTTTAAGGACCATCTGCTCAAGTGCTGTCTCATTCGGTTGATTAAGACGGTAATCCTTAGACATTGATGCTAGATGTTTGTCCCACATCTGTATGATTTCTGTTACCTCACAGAATACCAGTATCGTGGCAAACAACCGTCTTAGGGCGCAACATCTGAAATGTGGTCGCCTCATTCATGCAATCATCAAGGCTCCTATCGTGCTCAATGAGTCCTAAATGCTCACATGCCTCCCTGAAGGAACTTCATGGCATGCCATTTACCATTTTCAAATCATGAAGTGGCACCTCGGACATGACTTAGGAGCACTCGCAAATAGTACCTTTCTCCTTCAGCAGGGTGTGCATACACACGCCTTCCAATTTGTGATCTTTTATTTCTTCTATTCTGCCACTTTTTTTAGCAATCCATCTATATGTTCAGGAAACTCTCTATACAACCATTTTCGTGCCTTTGGAAACTTCTGATTCATCTCGAAGTACTCGGTAAGCATGGACTTGGAAGAAGATGGTCGAGCGACAACATCTTCCAGATTTTCACTGGCTTTAAATGCGATTGTATGCATGTTTGGCAAATGAAGATGGAATTGCAGCATAGATGGGCTGACACCAAACATTTTAAAACCATAAAGCCTGTACATAGCATCTGGAGGAGTTACATAGCGTGCATCCCTATACTATCGAATTTCATTGATAATATCCTGCTTGAATGCAAAGGATGTTCGATCATGGCCCTTATAGATGTACTTGAACAAGTACTTCACGGCCTTGATGCTCGAGCATGCTTCGACATTAATATGGCAGTTGTATCTCATAAGCAAAAAGGGGTTGTAAGGGACGACCCATCTATTGTCCAAATCTGCTCCTCTGATCTTTACTGCACGTCCATCATCCCTCCTCCTGTAGATGGGATATGAGTCTTTCCCTTGCTGTGTGGCATTGCAAAAGTCTCATGGGTAACAAAACCGACATTGTCCGTCAATCATGCATGGGCAACTTCTCCTCATCTCAACACATGGTCCATGCAGCATGTGTTTGACGACCAGTTCACGCAGGATAGGGTATTTATCTTTGTCAAGTATCTCTACAGATATCACCTGATCATAGTCATCTGGGGTCGGTAACTTGTTGTTTGCTTTCATTATTAGAAGTATATGTTCATGTGGGAGACCTCGTTTTTGGAACTCTATGACATGTACATAAGCTGCCACTTCTCCTAAATGCTTACCCTTAGTCAGTAACTCCATAATATCTTGTTGTTTTGCTTTGAATACTCTTGCCACCAGGTCAGGACGATCTTGTGGCTATTGTCTAGGAAACAATTTCTCAGTTATATCTTCCCAATAGGGATTGCAAGTCATCGTGATGAAATAGTCTGGTTTTCCCCAATGCTGAACTATTGCCATCGCATCCAAGAATCATTGCATGTCACGGTCACCACCAGGAAATGTACGTGGAAGCACGATTCTTTTGCCAATCCGATCACCACATGACTCGCCATCAATGACAGTGTCAACAAGATCCTATTAATAAATAAAAGTACATAATATTATAGAAAAGCATGCAACACACATATATAATAATGTATTAGAATAGAAACAAGCAGGTTACCTGGTAGAGGTCAGCTCGTATAACCTTCTGATTTTTCGGCTCTGAGTACCATTCAAGCCTCATAGTCTCAATCTTGATGTACATGTCAATAGTCCACTGTTTAAAAAGGCGCCCTCCGAACAATACAATGTTAAAAAGCTTTTTCCTCACCTGCAACTTGAAATAGTAGTACTCTCTTGCACTAACAAATTTTCTAGATTGTTTTGCATTTAGATCATCATCACCAAAGCTATCATCTGGGTTATCCTTATTGTCATCTATAATTTTTTGGACACTATAAATAGTTGTAGAATGGCTACAATTACATCAAATATAAAATAGCAATGATGACCAGTACCTTCGGCTTCGGGTAAATCAGTGGCTTGGTCTTCATGTCCTGCATAATTACCAACCGGTTCTTGAATTATGTTATTGTCTAAAAGATTGTTAAAAAACATTAATTTAAGGACAATATATCGTAAAACATTAAAATAACCAATGATGACCAATACCTGCTGGAACGTCGGTGGCACATTCTTCACGTGGTAAAAATTCAGCAACTTGTTCTATGATCGAGCTTTCATCTAAAAGATAGGTGAAAACATAAGTTTTCGTTCATAAATAGTTAAATCTAAAATCAATAGTAAACATTGTACCAGTAAGTAAATCATAGGACTTGTTCCATTGTCATGCAAAATTATCTACCGAGCCTTGAGTCGTGTCGGTAGGGGGTCAACATGTGGCATCCAACGGTTCCAACCGGTTTACCCACGTGGGAAGAATAGTGGATATGACAATGGGTCATAGCATCCGTATTATGCTCTAATATACAAGGGTCGGTCTCCTTTTCCATGCACGACAACACTCCTATCAAAGCAATTTTGTGGGTTGCTCCGTTCAACCCATATTGCAGCGACCTGAGAAGTCGGTGGGACATTGTACCTTCGTTGATCTAGGTTGATATCGGTGTTTAGTGGGATCCTATATTCATCTAGATTTGGAACAGACCCAAGGATCTTGAAAACTTGTGCATAAGGGTTATGCTGCAGTATTCCCATGATCTTCCGTATGACATCTATATAAAGATCTGGAGACCTCTGCGCCCTGTGAATCAAGTTTTCATCTGTATCATAAATATAGAGTTGTAGATGTCGAGGGCCATTACCAGTTGACACCAGATTGTCAAGAAAATGGTACAAACCACCACAAGCCCGAAATGTATATACGCTAGTTCTTGCAGTTGTGCTTACTTGGCGATCAAGTGTGACTCCTAGACTTGTGAATGAGAATTGGGAGTTAAAATATCGTATATTCTCTCTAAAGTATTTAGCATCATCATCCCGTTGACTTGTAAACAACCGTTTCAGCTCTTCTGGAACAACAGGAGTAACTAAACTAACTTTTCCTTTCCCGCAATAAAATGCAGGCCCCTTGAATGGAAAACACAATGCCCCATAGTTTTGGCAGTCCGGAACTTTTCTTAGGACATGATGCTTGTTAGGTATATTTTTGTAAACATTATCATAGGTATCATCCTTGGGAACTACATTAGCCTATTGTTGCTGAACTCGGTAGGATTGAACATCAACATCTGGAACATAATATATATTTTGCATAAGTGACAATATTATATCATATCTCATTTGTACTGTCACAATAATGTTCTTACCATGTTCGGCGAAAATCCTAGCTTCCTGATCAGGTTCAGCATATGCAGCCTCTCGAAAGTTCTCGTCTCCCAAGAAATCTATTAGGTATAAATAAGATAGTAAAATAAATTCATGCCCTCGAAAATTATGGTCAGGAATCAAATGACATGATGCATACCATCAATGTTTGATGTGTTCCCATCAGGCTCAAGTATTCCGTAAGCATCTTCACCATGGTCGTTCCCTGATATTATTATTTTTCGATAAATGTTGAGTAAGTAGTTGCGATTGAATGGAAGGTAACCTAGTGGTAGTCAATAAATATACCAATATATGCATCCATGGGTGTGTCTCCATGTGGCGCAGGTCTAGGTATGTTTACCGGTCTCATCCACCCTCCTATATCCTGCATCTGGAACCTATCATTTCTATGTAGCCAATCAGATTCTTCAACAACAGTTGTAGTTTCATTTGGTTGATTACATCCCAAAAATTGATCCATATTTGAATGCAAACATGAGAATTACAGTCAAGCAAAAACTTTTACAATCACCAGTTAGTAATAAATAATCAGAATATGCTAACCATCCTCTTCAATTGTACAACTCTGTGTAGGTACATTGACGATATTACTGAGCTGGGATTGCTGAACCACTAAAAGATGTGGGTTGGTGCGGTGACCCAGCATACCACTACATGATGTAGTACATTATAGTCGTTGACATAACACCAATGAAATACCGTTCACTAGTATTATATCCCTCAGAGTGGTACAACAGAAACAAGTAGGTCCAAGACATGACTATAGATTACAACTCGACTCTTTACAAAAGATCTAGAGAACACTCTAGGTTAAAGAGAAAGAAAGAAACTTCTTACAAAGAAGAACCAGAATAACAACTTGGAACTATTTAGTTTACTAAGACTAGAATCTGAACTAAATGACTTGCAATTGCTATTATTGCAATGCTCTATAGAAGTAGGTTTTATGGCTAGAGAATCTACTCCTATATACTCAGGAACTTTGTTTTCACTTTGGTTGATGTATATGTAGACTTCGTTGATTTTATTGAAGAACTTGAGCTGTCGATGATGATTTCTTGAGCATAGGTTACTGTTGACGTTGTCTTCAACGGCTTAGAACCTGGTAGGGGTTAAGAAGGCACGGTTGAGTACGAGCGTACTCAGCAAGTTCACTAAAAAGAGTGTTTGATGCACTATCTACAGCCACATACCATAGGTCATAGGCAATGTAGGTTTTCGTAAACATTTCTTCAAAGGTTGTTTTTATTCAGAAAACTATATTCGTCAGCCTTCACATGTTTACCAGAACTTTAGTGGAGTTCCTTTCCTGCCGCGTTCGTAGCTCCTTCCCGTAACATGAAGTAACATGTCACAGTTCTTACACTCTGCAGAGGTGCGTTGTTTTACCAATGAGAGACCTTAGCTCTGTTGCACAACTGAGTTATAGGCTCGTTCACACTTCCTTGGTATGAGGCCAAGACTAAGATCCAAGCCAATCACTTCCCTTCTCCATGACCCCGCATGAAGACACGACCCTCCAAGTAGGAATACCTTCGTTAACCCCCATATAGGTAGATATAACCCTGGCAACACCTTGGAGACTCCAGTGAGCAGATCTTGTCCCTCGCAACCACCATATAGGCAGATATACCTCCGACAGCCCCTCATGGATAGTCTAGACACCAATATCGTGGGGAACTAGGGGTCCCACCCATCTGCTGAGTCCCCGCAAGGAATCTACAACCTCACGATAAGGTCATCCGTCCATGCGAAAGGAAGAAGATCCAGCTGACTTCTCCGCCTCATTCCAAATATCATGGTTATCGTGTAATATACGACGCTAGAATCACTGGCGACATTGGTTGATTAAGTCCTAGATATTATGTTCCTTTACCACTAGAACTGTATCAATAGATTATTACCATCTGGTAAATAATTCATAATCATATTATTATGAAAATAGTGTTTTCTTACCTTTTTGAAATGCAGGTGATGACAACATTTGAGTTACAAGTATTTGATAGAAAATAACCAAATGACATGAGCAAGTGTGAACTTGCCTTTTGTGAATGCAAGATTATGCACTCACGGTCTTCGAAATAATAGAAGATCTGAAATCTGTAAATATCATTGGTCCGGTAAGGACTAATGGTTAAGAAGCAATATGCAATCATGCATAAGTAATGTAATGCAATTTGATAAACATGAATCCATGGAATAATCGTATCTGATCTAGGGTTCAGAAACTAGGGATGGTTTCTTTAGAATGTGTTTCACTTTAGTACCAACTTAACACTTATGCTTCTTATTAAGGCTTGTGAGAGTGTGTTAAACAATATGTAAATACAACAAGTAGCATACAATATTAAAGCACTCAAAAGGGTTGTTAATTCCTTAGGGTCCTTAAAGAAATGCTTAAAGATTACTTTTAACGTTTCTTAAAAGAATAACCTTTGAGGAAACGATTACTTTACAAAGTAAAAGCATTAAAACTTAAAGCTAACACTTTAAGGTTTTTCTACTAGTTATGAGTATTAAAGAAGAAAACAATTAGCATTTTTGAATAGCTATTCCACTAGCAAGTGGAGACTATATTTTGAATATGCCATCTTATTACAGGTGGTTCACTTCTTAACATTCCATGAAGATGGTGTATAAGTGTTGTTGCTTTTATGGGGTGGTGCTTTAATAAAATTATAAGTGAATGGAATACTTCATCCATTAGAGACTTAATGATTATGGAATTAACATTATCCTTGGATCATTTCCGAGTTACCTTTATATTTTAAAAGGTCATTGTAAATTTGTAAGGGAATTGGTATTGGAAAGGTTTTAATAAGGCAAAATATTATTTTTTATGATTTTTGCAATTTATAACTTCTTGCTGGAAAATGAGATACACTTAATTTTAAATGATACTTTTAAGAACTATACTTTAAAATGGCTGGATCCATTTTTATTTGATATAACATTAAGTGAGATTGTTATTCCATTGTTTTTATACTTTAAGTAAATTATATTAAAGGCATAACCAAGGATTTATATAATTTTTATGCATTAAAAATAATAAGATATGATTTTTATAAGCTTTATCACTTCATAAAGACTTAATAAATAATAATATTTAGTTGAGTGACACAAAAGTATACAATATAAATTTATAAATATATATGTTGTTTGAGAATGGATTTTGTGCTTGTACAAGCGGGTATATGACATATCTTGTCTATCCATGCAACCTCTGAGATCCGTGTCCATTATGCATCATACAATTTGTGAATTCCTATACTGATTTTTTCTGTTACGTCAAGTCTGGCTATATCCTGATTTTATGGTGCCGACCATACCTGGCCAACGGGCCGGCCCACGGCACGGCACGGTCCGCTAAGAAGTTAGCATGCCTGGCACGACGGCGCCCATCTGGACACGCTAAGCTAACGGGTCGTGCCGTGCCAGCCCCTGGACTTCACCTTGAGGTCCAGAGACGACATGTTAGGTAAACGGGCCTAACGGCCCAGCCCGTTAAGACCTTTTAATATTATTTTTTAACTAAAATTAATATAAAAATAAAAATAATGGTATAAAATTATAAACACATATAAAAAACTCTTAACGGGTTTGTGTCTTGCCGACACGTGGGCTTGGGGTAGATGCCCAGGCACGGTCCCAGCCAGATCGCGGACCGGGCATGGCTCGTTAAGCCACGTGCCGAACCGGCCCATGGCATGCTGAAGCTCGCGTGCTTCGTGCCGGCCGTGCGTTCGGCACGGCCTGTTGGCCAGGTATGGTGCCGACCGCGCGCGTGGCAGGTAGTAGGCTTTCTCTCCTCTTGGGACTTATCGGTGTGCCCATCCCGTGCAAGGAGTTGAGAACAGAGGGCTCTTTCTCTCACCGCATGGACATAGTTCTTTTCTCGCCATTAATTTTTTCTCAGGCTTGCCGTGTAGCGCGGAATACTACTCGCCCTCCACGTCGTCGGAGCAGCAGCAGAAGCATAGGGTGTGGATAAAGCCGCCGGTGGGGCGTACCGAGTTCAGGGATACGCGGCACCCGGTGTACTGCGGCGTGCGGCGCAAGTGCGAAGCCGGGCGTTGGATGTGCGAGGTGCACGTCCCAGGGCGGCGCGGGACCAGTCTCTGGGTCGGTACATTCGACACCGCTGAGATCTCCGCGCGCGCACGACGCCGCTATGCTCGCCCTCGATGCCGACGCTGGGGGTGCCTGCCTCAACTTCGCCGACTCAACCGAGCTGCTCGCCGTGCCCGCATCCTATCGCACCCTCGACGAGGTCCGCCACGCCGTCGCGGAGGCCGTCGACGAATTCGAGCGCTAGCAGGCGGTTGGCGAGGAGTACGTGCTCTCGGGGCAAACAATGGCGTGCTCGAAGCTTCCCTCGAAGGCGTGTGCGGCAGCGCCGTCGACGGCACGCAACCGTGTCCTCCAAGTCCAGCGAAGCGTGAAGGAAGGGCTGGAAGCTGCCCTCGACGGTGTTCGTGGCGAGGTCCGGCGTGGCGTTCTTAACAGCGGTGAGGTCTTGCACAACAGGTGTGGCGGCGCTCACGGCAAGCTCCTCCACCACGGGCACAGGACGCGGCTGCGCGCCCGTCGCGCTCCATAGCCTCCACAGCAAGCGAGTCCGGGACGAGTCTCTTCTCACCATGCGTCTTGTCGTCCATCTTCCGTGCGCAGCTGTAGAGCTTCATGGGCGAAGTGATAAAGTACTCAATTGAAGACGACCAGCTCATGCGGTAGAAAATAATGTGCATGTGCGTGTGGGTTATGCAGACAGGGCCAAGGAGCTTCACGGATTTTTTTTTCTCAGCACACGTCGCTTTTCCTGAAGCTCCGTTGTGTGCCGTGACTTTATGTCATGTCGCTAGTAGAAACCGGGCAATTTGCTTGGTTCGTAAGGGCTTTTAGCCCCACACTCTGAACCGGGTCTGCGAAAGCGGAACTAAAGGTCCAAACTTTAGCCCTGGTTCAGTTACGAACCGGGGCTAGAGGTCCAACCACGTGGTCTGCTAGGCGCGCTGGGCGGCAGGGCATTTAGTCCTGGGTCGTGTTATGAACCGGGACTAAAGGTTCCCTGCCGCGGCAGCATTTTGTGCCATTTGGCTGCCGCGGCAGGGGATGGGGTTTTAGGGTTTTATGTTTTTCTTTTCGTTTTGTGTTTTGTGTTTAATTATTTTTCACTCTGTGTTTTCATTAGAAACAAGTTTTCGTATACATACAGAACGCTATTACACAGTACTTGTACACATTGACGCAATATATAATATAATTACTCTTACAAGCATATATGGAGTCCCAACCAGGTCCAGAGCATGTCTATTTGATTACATGGAGATCATTACATAGATGCTTTATGGTCTACTTATACAGTATTCTCCGCGGGTCTATGACCTCGTCGAGAAAAAATGCAGCAAATTCCTCTTAGATTGCTATTAGGCGGTCCTCTGGTAGGAGCTTGTCCCGCATCGCTGTCCAACTATGTAAAAAGGAGATCGTATGAATTAGACTCAACACGACTTTTTCTAATAAAAATAAAGGGTGAATATATTGTTTACTTACTCGAACATTTTCCGAGAGCTTCTCAATACTAATGCGAATAAACTCGCACACCACATAGATTAGTTCCCTGTGGCTGTCTCGCGCACTTTACAAGAATAGAATTCAATTAAATAATAACGCTAGCATGATAAATGCACATAAACTAAAATTAAATAGATGCGCGGACTTAGCTCATACTACTTACCGAGAGTGATTTAGAAAATAGCTCCTCACGCCATTGACCGCGGACATGTTTCTTGAACTGTGTCCAAACCCTACCCGACAAAGAAAATTAATGTATGAGTTAATAACTACTTGATATCCCAGAAAATGAACGAAAGAAACCGATATAGTGCGATAATGGTTGAAATTACCTTTGGAGCGCATCGATAATGATGCGGTAGTTTTCAATGTCTTTGTTTAGTGAGTCCATGATGTGAACTCTTCACATGTCAAGTGAAATGCTTAGAAGAATCTAGTGGTACCCACGCAAGGTTTACATACGTCGGTAACTCATCATTTACACTGAACATCGAGTAAGCAAAAGTTAATGTGTACAAAAACTCACTTGCCGTCATGGTGAGAAACCGAAACAAGTTGTGCTCGGTCTCCAGTGGTTTATCCTTTAGTATAGCTCCATGAACTCGATGTGGTCAATGTACCCAAATCCGTTGATAGCCTTTCTTTTACAATCGAGCATCTTCATTCTGCATCATTATATATAGCGTACAAAAGAATATATATAGTGAGTATACTTACCGGCAATGAATTGAACAAGCTGAGATAGAGACCTAATTACATAAATAAAGTAATCACTTACAGACAATACGAACTGAGGATAGTTTTGTCGAGTTCCTTTAGATTGAATAACTGAAATAATTCTGTAAATTCAATAGGGACCTCGTCTTCAATGAAGTAATGCGATTTTCGAAATTTCAGTATGAGCCAATTTCGTTGTTCTTTTGATGCTTTCATGTACCATTCATGGAATCGTCGCATTTGTGTTGGCATATCCCGAAGCCTCTCAGAACTGACCAGAGGCTCCCCGTTAACAAATTTGGGTGCTACCTCAGCCTTGGGCATATTGCCGTGAATAATTTCATGAATAGGCATACCACATTGCTCGGCCAATATCCTAGCCGTTTCCGGATCCATAGGTTCTTCCTCATATAGTTGAGGTTTGGGTATGTTCACCTGGAGTGGGGGAGCGATTGATTTGCTTGTTTCCTCAGCTGGGGAACATCTCTTTTGGTTCTTCGGCTACCACTCGATTGTTTTGCTTGTTTCCCCAGTTGGGAGACGTCTGTTCTGATGCTTCCGCTACCACTCGATTGTTTTGCTTGTTCCCCCTGCTAGGGAACCTCTTTTTTGATGCTTCCTCTACCGCTTGATCTCTTCTGTTTCAATGTCTTCTGAAGACATCGTGTAAAGTCATCTGGCGCATTTAACTGAGCTTGGGATGGCTGCGTCAGTAATTTCCTAAAGTGCTCCTTGGTTTCCGGTTTTATTTAGACCTCTGGCTCAGGTTGTTTCTTTTTAAAATGAGCATCCACTTCGCCCGTACGACCGCATCGGTCTCCTCATCGGCCAGGTCATAAGCCCTCTTGGGAGGAACCGGAGGTACTCTTGGGAGGGGCGACAACTGTCGCTTCGGGCGTTGGTTATCGCTCGACGGAGCGGTGGTATTCTTCCGCTTTTGGCCCTTAGTGGGTGGAGGTGGCTGCGTAGATTGAGATGGACTCGTGTTGGGGTCATGGATTGGACTATTACTGGGAGGAGACGGTGCACTTGGAGGTGGACTTGGAGGAGACGGTGCACTGAGAGGAGACGGTTGCCTTGGTGGAGAAGGTGGCCTTGGTGTCGAGCCTGGAAACTTGATGTATTCTTTTTTCCAAAGAATGAAGCCACTCGTGACTTCTTCCAGTGTCGTCTCCCCTTCACCTCCAGGGATGTCAAGCTATAGTGACTGACACATAGGTAGAATTTCATCCACACCGACACGAGCATATCCAGCTGGAATCGGATTAGAATGGTAGGTCGCTCCCGGTGCAGAAGGTAAAGCAAAGCCGACCACCACCTTCATGGAAATATTCTTCAGTTCAACATGCAGCTCACAACTAGTCTTCTCCTTAATTGCATCCACGAGGTACACATCCATTGTTGCATCATTACCGTGGCCCTTCGTGGAAGCCACGCTGCTTTTCGTTGCGATGGGCCGACCGCTGTCCGGTGTAGGATCTTTCTGTCGGAGTCCTTTAAGTTCATTAAGCTCTTGGCGATACTCCTGCAGCGTGGCTTCAAACCTCGCGAACCGCTCCGTATCCTCCTCTTTTTGCCAGTTTGTTCTTCTCGATCGGCTTCTGTACGTGTCACGGTGCTCGGGAAACCCGATAACCCATGGATAAGAAGATCCGAACCCTCTTGTTCGTCCAGCCTTTTCAGGATTCCCGAGAGCCTTTGTCAGCTCATCGTTCTCTCTGTCGGGAACAAACGTTCTCTCTTCAACCTCTTTCATCACTTTAACAAGTTCTTTCTTGGGTGAAGAAATTTCTTCGGCTGCAATAATCTCGCCTGTTTCTGGGTCTAATGATGTCCCATGCCCGAATACCCAATTTCTTGACCTCAAGGGCCAACTAGACGTAGCTGGAGTGACCCCTTTAGCCTCTAGGTCAGCCTCAGCTTTATCCCACTTAGGCATGGCACTCCTGTACCCACTTGTGCCCATATGATGGTGATATTTCTTTTTGGCGGTATTTTCCTTATTTTTTGCTGATATTGCCTTAGCTGGTGCCGAGGTCTTGTATTCCACAAATGTGGCCCAGTTATCCTGCTGCAACTCTAGTGGGCCAACGAATGGAGGAGTTGTTTCCTTCAAGACATACTTGTGGTACAATCTTTTTTTCCATTCCTTGAATAGTTCGGCCATCTTCTTAAGAGCAAAGTGCTTTACTTTCCTCGTCATTTGCTATGTGAGCTCATCAGTCTCCAAGACTGGTAGGGTGAAATGTGTCATGAGAGAATTCCACATTGTATCTTTCGCTCTGTCATCTACAAAACTAGCCCCAGCTGGATCCTTTTTCTTTCCTGGCTTGTCCATTTTCGCGTGGTGATCGGGACTTTGTCTCTAACAATCACTCCGCATTAACATGTAAATGCATTCGCAGCTTCTTTGGGCTCCAGCAGTTGATCCTGCGGAGAGACTTAGAAAATGCTAAAACGGACATCAGCGGGCAACTTGTGTGTCGGGCCTCTTGTATTTGTAGAAGATTGGCCGGAAGCGGAGGTCTAAGAGAAGAAACATTCGTCAGTACATATATACGAATCAATTAGTGCATCTATACTAGTGAACGATCGATAGAGGCTTTATATACCTTGACGGAGTTTGTCATTATTATGGTGTCTTCACCATGGTCTCCACCATGGTCAGCACCATCATCTCCACTATTTTCTCCACCATCGTCTCCTCCAGACACATTAAGATATTCGGAGCCATCATAATAAGACCCCCCCAGTACCCTCATCTATAATGTCGAGGAGCTCCTCTTCATTCTGTCTACCGTCCATAGCTTAACTAATACAGAAAAAGAATATTGCATTAAGTAAAAGAATATTACAACTGTGACAACTCGGATACAGTACTTAGTGATTAAGATAAAGTACAATAATATAAGATAAAGTACATTATTAATACATCACCGGAGAATAGCTCGGGTGCATTATAGGATAAAGTATAAGATAAAGTACATTATTAATACATCACCGGAGAATAGCTCAGGTGCATTATAGGATAAAGTATAAGATAAAGTACATTATTAAGATAAACTAGCGAACGCGGCTGCCGCGTTCTGTGCTACGGGAGCTCTGCAGCCACAGAAGAGGAACCATCACCAGAGAATAGCTCGGGTGAGATCCGTGAACCTGCCAGATATTGGAGAACCTAGTTTTTAAAAGATACATGTATCGCCGCACATGCTCGTCCTCCTCCCTGATACGACGACGTACCACCTCCTCGGGGGCTGGCTCCCTCTGCACCGCTCCTGGACCTCGTGGACGCCACCAAAGAAGCTCCGAGTCGACGATGATACCCGGATTCCTCACCAAGTTACAAGTCCCGATAGGTAGCACCTCCCAGTGCCAACCCGGCGGAGCCTAGACTCGGACATCCCTGACGGAGTCCAGTAGGCTCGGACGAGATTGACACGGCATAACTAAATAATAGCAATAAATAATCATAAAACATAAACAGTAACTAAATCACTAAGTATATATTGCCCTAATAACAATAACCCTAAACCTATCACTAACTAAACTAAACCTAATTAACTAAGTATTCTAACTAAACCTAATCCCTAATAAACCCTAATCCCTAATAAAACCCTAAGCCCTAATAATAAACTAACTAAAATCACTAACTAAAATCCCTAACTAAATCACTACTAAAATCCCTAACTAAATTACTACTAAAATCCCTAATTAACTAAATCCCTAATTAACTAAATCCCTAATTAACTAAAATCCCTAACTAAAATCACTACTAAAATCCCTAATTAACTAAAATCCCTAATTAACTAAATTCCTAACTAAATAAAATCCCTAATTAACTAACAAAATCACACTAATTAACTAAATCCCTAACTAAATAAAATCCCTAATTAACTAACAAAATCACACTAATTAACTAACAAAATCACACTAATAAAATCCCTAATTAACTACACCTATGTATACCTCACCTGCAGGGGGCGGCGCGGCGCGGCGGGAGCGACGACGGCGTGCGACGGCGCGGGACGGGTGAGAGCGCGGGCGGCGGCGGCGATCCCTCTTGGCACGAGCGGCGGCGATGCGGGCGGCGGACGGGCGGGGCTGGGACGGGCGGCGGGCGGACGGGCGTGGCGAGGAGGGACGGACGCGGCGGGACGGGCGGCATGGAGACGGTGCGGCGGGGCGGCGCGAGGCGGAGACGGGCAACGCGTTCGGCGGCGCGGCGGACGGCGTGGGCGCGTTCGTCTCTGCTGGGGAAGAAGAAACTGGCTCTCCGGGTCGTGGCTCGACCCGGGGCAGGGGATACCACCCCCCCTTTAGCCCCGAGTTGTAATACGAACCGGGGCTAAAGGCTAAAGGTATTTTCGGCCCGCTGCACTTCCCGCGCGCCGAAACCCTTTAGCCCCGAACCGGGGCTAAAGGTTATTTTTGGCGCGAAACCCAAAAATGGTTTATAGTTTTCAGAAAATTATGTATTATATATCAAAATTTTCAGAAAAAGAAGATCTATAATTTAAATCTATTATCATACTTTATTATACAACTTAAATGAAATTATCTATTATTCAACAAGTATTATATTTAGTAGAAATGTTCACAAAAAATAATAAAAATATAGTTTATTATTTAAAAATGGAAAAATACATATAATATAGCAAAATATTCACAAAAATATAGTAGAAATGTTCTCCCGCCATTTCTCCCGCTTCCCACCATGTTCTCCCGCCATTTCCCCTGCTTCCCGCCATGTTCTCCCGCCATTTCCCCCGCTTCCCGCCATGTTTCTCCCGCCATTTCCCCCGCTTCCCGCCATGTTCTCCCGCCATGTCCCTCTATATCTAGGCCGACCGCCATTTCCATCGACACATCCACACCTTATCTCTCACAACAATGGACACCGCTTACTGGGCTTTTCTGACGCTCGAGGAGACCGAGGCGCTGTGCGCCTCCAGCTACCCATGCCCGCCGGGGTACCGGCTACCCGCTGGCTGGATGCTGAGCGCTAGAGGGGTTCCTGTTCCTCCTATGTCTCAAGGTTCGGCCCGCTAGGCGGCCATCACGAACCACTTCTACCTCGAGCTCACGTCGGAGCAGCGGATGGATCCCCATTGGGATCCCGACAACCTCGACACCTGGAATGCCTTCTTCGCAAACCGACGGGAAAGGGAGCTCGCCAGGTACGAGGGTGACGGCCCGCCCCCAGTGAACCATAACGAGGCTGGTCGCCGCCTGTGGTGGGCGAACCAGACTATCGCCAGTGTGATGCGCTACATCGCCATGGGAGACCATCCTCGCCTGAGGTACCCGCACTTTCACTAGCAGCATAACCACAAGAATGGTGGTGGTGGTGGTGAAGGCCTAGGGCGTACTGGGGTCGTCATCCGGGAGCCCCCTCCCCCGCGCGTCGTGAATCCGAGGACGGAGGATCCATCCACGTGCTACGAAGAAGGGCTGAGGATCCATCCGCGTGCTACGAGCGACGACGATGACGATGACAATTCCGAAGACGACCCAGAAGCTGTGTACTACAGGGCTAGATATGATTATGATTAATTTGTACGTTTTAATATTAATAAATGTCTGGCCACAACAAGTTGCAATACTACCTATTGAGATCGAGAAAGTTCATATCCATATACATATAAGAAGATCATTAAAAATAAAGGTTTAATAATATTGTACATCACCAACATCCACACATGTTAGGGTTTTCTTCTAATTCGTAACCATGGAGCATCTTCCTTATTTAACGGGATGCTTGGGTCATCCTTCACAGCGAAAGGCGGAATTTCATGAAACTTATCATAATCGTCTGACATGTCTGTCTTATCCTCCACCCCCACGATGTTTCTTTTTTTCCTGAAAGAACTATGTGGCGCTTTGGCTCATCGGATGCTGTATTCTTTTGCTTATCTTTCATTTTTCTCGGTTTGGTAGACATGTCCTTCACATAAAAAACCTGAGCCACATCATTGGCTAGGACAAATGGTTCATCTCTATACGCAAGGTTGTTGAGATTCACTGTTGTCATTCCGTATTTCTTGTCTACCTCAACCCCGCCTCCTATTAGCTTGACCCATTTGCACCGAAACAAAGGAACCTTAAAAAAGGTCCATAGTCAAGTTCCCATATCTCCTCTATGTAACCATAATATGTATCCTTTTGCCCATTCTCGTCTGTTGCATCAAATCGGACACCACTGTTTTAATTGGTGCTCTTTTTATCTTGGGCGATCGTGTAAAATGTATTCCCATTTATCTCGTACCCTTGGAAAGTCAATATAGTCGAAGCTGGTGACCTGGCCAACAAGTACAACTGCTCTCCAACATTTATGTCATTCATTAGATGTGTCTGCAACCAACCGCCGAAAGTTCTCATATGTTCATCTCTAATCCAGGAGCCAGGCTTCCCCGGGTTGTTGGAGTGTACAATATTCTTGTGTTCCTCGATATACGGAGCCACCAAGGTGGAACTTTGCAGAACTGTGTAGTGTGCTTTAGTGAGAGAATGTCCGTCCATACATATCCTTGCTTTCTTTTCTAGCCTGCCTTTTCCACTAATTCTACCCTCATGCTGTGATTCAGGAACACCGATGGGCTTAAGGTCAGGAATAAAGTCAACACAAAACTCAATGACCTCCTCTGTTCCATATCCCTTTGAGATGCTTCCTTCTGGCCTAGCACGGTTATGAACATATTTCTTTAACACTCCCATGAACCTCTCAAAGGGGAACATATTGTGTAGAAATACAAGACCAAGAATGTTAATCTCATCGACTAGGTGAACTAGGAGGTGAGTCATAATATTGAAGAAGGATGGTGGGAGCACCAACTCGAAGCTAACAAGACATTGGACCACATCTTTCTGTAACCTTCGTAGACTATCTAGACTGATTACCTTTTGAGAAATTGCATTGAGAAACACACATAGATTCACAATGGGTACTCGAACATTTTCCGGCAGGAGTCCCCTCAATGCAATCGGAAGCAGCTGGGTCATAAGCACGTGGCAGTCATGAGACTTTAGGTTTTGAAATTTTTTCTCTGCCATATTTATTATTCCCTTTATGTTCGACGAGAAACCAGATGGGACCTTGATACTGTAAAGGACTTCAAAAAAGATTTCCTTCTCTTCTTTGGTAAGAGCGTAGCTAGCAGTACCTTCAAACAGCTCTGATGCATGCCGTCTCGGTCTTTTATACGTTGTTGGTCCTGCCGTGCTTCAGGTGTATCTTTGCTCTTCCCATACACGCCCAAGAAGCCTAGCAGCGTCACGCAAAGATTCTTCATCAGGTGCATCACGTCAATTGCAGAGCGGACCTCTAGGACTTTCCAATAGGGTAGCTCCCAAAATATAGATTTCTTTTTCCACATGGGTGCATGTCCGACATCGTCCTTCGGAACAGATTGTCTACCAGGACCCTTTCCAAAGATTACTTTTAAATCCTTCACCATGTCAAATACATCATCACCAGTACGGCGGATAGGCTTACACCGACTGTCTGCCTCACCATTGAAATGCTTACCTTTCTTTCTTAGGATGTGCGAGGGCGGAAGAAAACAACGATTCCCCGGGTACACATTCTTCTTACATTTATCCAAATATATACTTTCAGTATCGTTTAAATAGCGTGTGCATGCATTGTATCCCTTGTTTGTCTGTCCTGAAATGTTACTAAGAGCAGGCCAATCATTGATTGTTATGAACAACAACGCTCGTAGGTCAAATTCCTCCTGCTTGTTCTCATCCCACACACGTACACCTTGTCTGTGCCACAACTGTAAGAGTTCTTCAACTAATTGCCTTAGGTACACATTAATGTCGTTGCCGGGTTGCTTCGGCCCTTGGATGAGCACTGGCATCATAATAAACTTTCGCTTCATGCACAACCAAGGAGGAAGGTTATAAATACACAGAGTCATAGGGCAGGTGCTATGACTGCATCTCTGCTCCCTAAAAGGATTCATGCCATCTGTACTTATACCAAACCATAAGTTCCTCGCATCACCTGCAAAGTCCGGAAACTCTCTCTCGATTTTTCTCCACTGCGACCCATCAGCGGGGTGTCTCAATATCTCGTCTTTCTTACGGTCTTCCATGTGCCATCGCAACAACTTGGCATGCTCTTTGTTCCTGAATAAACGTTTCAACCATGGTATTATAGGAGCATACCACATCACCTTGGCAGGAACCCTCTTCATGCGGCGCTCGCATACAACATCACCAGGGTCATCTCGTCTTATCTTATACCGCAATGCAGTGCATACTGGGCATGCATCCAAATTCTCGTACTCGCCGCGGTAGAGGATGCAGTCATTAATGCATGCATGTATCTTCTGCACCTCTAATCTTAGAGGGCAGACAACCTTCTTTGCTTCGTAGGTACTGGCGGGCAGTTCGTTATCCTTTGAAAGCAACTTCTTCATTATTCTCAGCAACTTTTCAAATCCTTTGTCAGTCACACCGTTCTCTGCCTTCCATTGCAGCAATTCCAGTGTGCTACCCAGTTTTTTGTGCCCATCTTCACAATTTGGGTACAACAATTTTTTGTGATGCTCTAACATCCTCTTGAACTTCAACCTCTCCCTTTCAGTTACGCATTCTTCCTGGGCATCAGCAATGGCCCGACTAAGATCATCATTGGGCAGATCTGATGCCCGTTCTTCATCTTTTTCTTCATCAATGTCTTCCATTGTAGTACCATCGTATTCAGGGTAGTCGTTTTCATTCTCTTCTTCTTCGTTGTCTTCCATCATAACCCCTCTTTCTCCGTGCTTGGTCCAACAATTATAGCCGGTCATGAAACCGGACCAAAACAGGTGGCTGTGAAGGACTCTTGAGGAAGAGTATTCTTTATGATTCCGACAGACACCACATGGACAAGACATAAAACCACTCCGCTTGTTTGCCTCGGCCACAAGAAGAAAATAATGCACGCTTTTAATGAACTCGTTAGAGAGTCGGTCAGCGTACATCCATTGCCGGCTCATCTTCAATATATAATTAATTAAGTACATCAAACATAATCATAATTAATTAGTATTAATCTAAAACCAGCAACCGGGACTAAAGATATGATGAACCTTTAGTCCCGGTTGGAGGCACCAACCGGGACTAAATGTGGATGTGGAGACAACATGTCGACACTATGTCCTCAGTGGGCAGCTCTAAGCCAGTAAATTAAATGCCGACACTATTTTGGGTGGGTGGCAGCACTATGCCAGCATGAGTGTGTCGACATTATGTCATCAGTGCCTGAGACTATGTTGTGCTGCTTAATCTATAAATAGGTATGCATTCTTGTGAAGAACTGGAAGATGGTGTGCGAGACCAGGCACACCACTACGGCGGAGCTTCTCGAAGATGTCTTAGGACCTCGTCCTCAGACATCTTCGAGGAGCTCGCCGTAGAGGCACTCTCTAATATGTGAAATTAGTTAGCTCCACCAGCATACTAATTTAGCTAGAGAAGATATAAACCGAAAGATGGTGTAAGAGAGCAGGGACATCACTACGGCAGAGCTTCTCGAAGATGTCTTAGCATCCCGTCTGCAGACATCTTCGAGGAGCTCGCCATAGAGGCACTCCCTAATATGTGAATTGTGATTTCTTCTTATCAAGCTTTTATGAATTAACCCTATCTTTGTTACAAATTTTTTAGTTTTTTGAACGCAGGTAGACGAAGAAGGATATTTTTCCCAGCTAGCTAGTTAGAATGATGAACTCACGCATGTGTGTGCTTCTAAAATCAATTTTCGAGACTCTATGTGCCAAAACAAGATATATATTGATAGAATCCACATATTGTGATATTTACCTTAGAGTTCCTTACATTAATACAATATAGATAGAATCTAAACATCGATCTCATGCTATCACTGCAAAAATTACTACCAAACTAAATCCACAAATCCATCTATAAGATAGAGCATGAAATGAGCTAATATAGCAATGAGAGTTCAAAGGATGAAGTTGCTCACCTTTTAGAACCTTTTGATAGATGAGGCACCACAAAATATAGACAAATCTTGAGGAAAAAAGGGCATGAACTCGAGCTTGAAGCAAGAAAGAGAGAGAGAGAGAGGAGAGCCTTGAATGGTGGCTCGGGCAGGGGAAGAAGATATAGCCAGACCTTTAGCCCCGGTTCGTGTCTAGAACCGGGGCTAAAGGTCCACCTTTAGCCCCGGGTCGTAAAACAAACCGGGACTAAAGGGTCTGGCGCCCGACCTGGCCTGCCTGAAACCCTTTAGCCCCGGTTTGTTACACGACCTGGGGCTAAAGGTCCCGTTCGAACCGGGGCTAGTGTCTGCCACCCCCCTGGGGCCAGTTCTAGCCGTTGGACCGGGGTATTAGTCCCGGTTTGTAGCAAAACTGGGGCTAATACCTCTGGACCAAAGGTCTGTTTTCTACTAGTGTGTCGCTACAGTGCCATCTCTCCTTTTGGGTTCAGTCTTCTCTCACTTTTCGGTGGAGGGAGCAACACGGTTCGTAAATAGGTAAAAAGGGATTTTTTTTTATAAATATGACCCTCTGCAATTCGCCATCGCCAAAAATACCCCCCTCGCGCCACAAAAGCCAAAAATGCCCTGGCGGGAGGCTGAAAAGGCGACACGTGTCACCTCCCGCCACGGGGGGTGGCGGGATGTTTCTCCCGCCATGGGGGGTGGCGGGATGTTCCTTCCGCCTTTGGCGGTGGCGAAATGACACCATGGGGCCCACCAGCGCGCGCGAAGTCGAACCTCCCCGCTGGCCCGGCCGTGGGGCCCACAACATCCCGCCACCCCGTGTGGCGGGAGGAACATAGGAACATCCCGCCACCCCCCGTGGCAGGAGGTGACACGTGTCGCCTTTTCAGCCTCCCGCCAGGGTATTTTTGCTTTTGCGGCGCGAGGGGGGTATTTTTGGCGATGGCAAATTACAGAGGGTCATATTTGTAAAAAAATCGTAAAAAGGCTGGATCGTAGGTACATGCCTCTCTGTCACCTTCCTGTGAATCTGGGCACGGGACAACCTTTCTCACTTGCTTTTTCAGGATTTACTCATATTTCTATTATTTGGAAAATAGACACAAAAGCAACTCTTGCGAGCACCTATTTACGAATCTCAATGCAAATTTGTAAGGGAATTGGTATTGGAAAGGTTTTAATAAGGCAAAATATTATTTTTTATGATTTTTGCAATTTATAACTTCTTGCTGGAAAATGAGATACACTTAATTTTAATTGATACTTTTAAGAACTATACTTTAAAATGGCTGGATCCATTTTTATTTGATATAACATTAAGTGAGATTGTTATTCCATTGTTTTTATACTTTAAGTAAATTATATTAAAGGCATAACCAAGGATTTATATAATTTTTATGCATTAAAAATAATAAGATATGATTTTTATAAGCTTTATCACTTCATAAAGACTTAATAAATAATAATATTTAGTTGAGTGACACAAAAGTATACAATATAAATTTATAAATATATATGTTGTTTGAGAATGGATTTTGTGCTTGTACAAGCGGGTATATGACATATCTTGTCTATCCATGCAACCTCTGAGATCCGTGTCCATTATGCATCATACAATTTGTGAATTCCTATACTGATTTTTTCTGTTACGTCAAGTCTGGCTATATCCTGATTTTATGGTGCCGACCATACCTGGCCAACGGGCCGGCCCACGGCACGGCACGGTCCGCTAAGAAGTTAGCATGCCTGGCACGACGGCGCCCATCTGGACACGCTAAGCTAACGGGTCGTGCCGTGCCAGCCCCTGGACTTCACCTTGAGGTCCAGAGACGACATGTTAGGTAAACGGGCCTAACGGCCCAGCCCGTTAAGACCTTTTAATATTATTTTTTAACTAAAATTAATATAAAAATAAAAATAATGGTATAAAATTATAAACACATATAAAAAACTCTTAACGGGTTTGTGTCTTGCCGACACGTGGGCTTGGGGTAGATGCCCAGGCACGGTCCCAGCCAGATCGCGGACCGGGCATGGCTCGTTAAGCCACGTGCCGAACCGGCCCATGGCATGCTGAAGCTCGCGTGCTTCGTGCCGGCCGTGCGTTCGGCACGGCCTGTTGGCCAGGTATGGTGCCGACCGCGCGCGTGGCAGGTAGTAGGCTTTCTCTCCTCTTGGGACTTACTTATCGGTGTGCCCATCCCGTGCAAGGAGTTGAGAACAGAGGGCTCTTTCTCTCACCGCATGGACATAGTTCTTTTCTCGCCATTAATTTTTTCTCAGGCTTGCCGTGTAGCGCGGAATACTACTCGCCCTCCACGTCGTCGGAGCAGCAGCAGAAGCATAGGGTGTGGATAAAGCCGCCGGTGGGGCGTACCGAGTTCAGGGATACGCGGCACCCGGTGTACTGCGGCGTGCGGCGCAAGTGCGAAGCCGGGCGTTGGATGTGCGAGGTGCACGTCCCAGGGCGGCGCGGGACCAGTCTCTGGGTCGGTACATTCGACACCGCTGAGATCTCCGCGCGCGCACGACGCCGCTATGCTCGCCCTCGATGCCGACGCTGGGGGTGCCTGCCTCAACTTCGCCGACTCAACCGAGCTGCTCGCCGTGCCCGCATCCTATCGCACCCTCGACGAGGTCCGCCACGCCGTCGCGGAGGCCGTCGACGAATTCGAGCGCTAGCAGGCGGTTGGCGAGGAGTACGTGCTCTCGGGGCAAACAATGGCGTGCTCGAAGCTTCCCTCGAAGGCGTGTGCGGCAGCGCCGTCGACGGCACGCAACCGTGTCCTCCAAGTCCAGCGAAGCGTGAAGGAAGGGCTGGAAGCTGCCCTCGACGGTGTTCGTGGCGAGGTCCGGCGTGGCGTTCTTAACAGCGGTGAGGTCTTGCACAACAGGTGTGGCGGCGCTCACGGCAAGCTCCTCCACCACGGGCACAGGACGCGGCTGCGCGCCCGTCGCGCTCCATAGCCTCCACAGCAAGCGAGTCCGGGACGAGTCTCTTCTCACCATGCGTCTTGTCGTCCATCTTCCGTGCGCAGCTGTAGAGCTTCATGGGCGAAGTGATAAAGTACTCAATTGAAGACGACCAGCTCATGCGGTAGAAAATAATGTGCATGTGCGTGTGGGTTATGCAGACAGGGCCAAGGAGCTTCACGGATTTTTTTTTCTCAGCACACGTCGCTTTTCCTGAAGCTCCGTTGTGTGTCGTGACTTTATGTCGCTACAGTGCCATCTCTCCTTTTGGTTCAGTCTTCTCTCACTTTTCGGTGGAGGGAGCAACACGGTTCGTAAATAGGTAAAAAGGGATTTTTTTTAATAAATATGACTCTCTGCAATTCGCCATCGTCAAAAATACCCCCCTCGCGTCGCAAAAGCCAAAAATGCCCTGGCGGGAGGCTGAAAGCGACACGTGTCACCTCCCGCCACGGGGGGTGGCGGGATGTTTCTCTCGCCATGGGGGGTGGCGGGATGTTCCTTCCGCCTTTGGCGGTGGCGGAATGACACCGTGGGGCCCACCAGAGCGCGCGAAGTCGAACCTCCCGCCAGTGCCAAGTCGAACCTCCCCGCTAGCCCGGCCGTGGGGCCCACAACATCCCGCCACCCCCGTGGCGGGAGGAACATAGGAACATCCCGCCACCCCCCGTGGCAGGAGGTGACACGTGTCGCCTTTTCAGCCTCCCGCCAGGGTATTTTTAGCTTTTGCGGCGCGAGGGGGGTATTTTTGGCGATGGCGAATTACAGAGGGTCATATTTGTAAAAAAATCGTAAAAAGGATAGATCGTAGGTACATGCCTCTCTGTCACTTTCCTGTAAATCTGGGCACGGGACAGCCTTTCTCACTTGCTTTTTCAGGATTTACTCATATTTCTATTATTTGGAAAATAGACACAAAAGCAACTCTTGGGAGCACCTACTTACGGATCTCAATGCAACTTTTAACATTTAAACGGTAAGGTAGATCCCGTACCGTACAAGCACAAGTGTATTTCCCTATGTTGTTTTTCTAAGAATTTTGATATATTATACTTATTTTTATGAATTTTAAATAATAGTATATGCTTTTTAAAGAATTATCCTTAATAGGATATTTTCTAATAATAATAAGTATTTCATTTTAGTTGGAAAATAAAGTATAATAATAGGTTTAAATTATAGAGTTTATTTCTTTGAACATTTTGATATATAATATATATATTTATGAATTATAAAACAAAAGTTATTGAATTTACAAGATTTAATCATTTTAGTAAATTTCAAAAAAATATTTATATTTGAATTTATAATGTGTTATCTCTTTACTAAATAGGGAATACTTTTTATGACACCTAGACACAGCCACTGACTGGTGGGGCTCCCAGCACGTCACATGCCACGTTGGCACAGACCGAGTCAAACCGGCTGACTGGGCTGGGGGTGACGTCAGCATGACATCATGTTGATGTCATTCGTAGATGATCATCACAGATCCATGATTGATCTGCTGATTGGGCGTGTGCGCGTGGTTGTGGAGGTGTGTGTTGGAAAGAGGACGCAATGGGGAATCTAATAGTGGCGGCGCCACTTCCTAAAGGTCATCGGAAGATGGTCGGTGATGAGGTCGAGCGGCAGTGGCTACCAATGAACGTAGCGGTGGTGATTCTGGAATCAATCGAGGAAACGGGAGGCACTAGTATGTTCAGTAACTCACTAGGAACACGACGATGCGGTCGGTGAAGCGAGGTGCAGCCGGAATCGATGACGAGAGCGGTGGTCATCACCGAGGACAGAGGTACCGATTGAGGCGATAGGGACCACCTCCGCTTGCATGGATGGTACGAGAAGAACGAGAAGAGAGTCAGGCGGTTCTTCTGGTGAGCTTGATTGAGTAAGGGGAGCTACGGAGCGAGAAGAGAGTGAGGAATGAGGGGATGAGGATGAAAGGACGTCACGGTGGCATTCTTATCCCCTCTCTAGCGACAACGGCACGGATCTTGGCGCGTGCGACGGCGTTGCGGCCTCCAGCGAGCTGCTTCGCTCGATCCTGTGACGGAGATAAAGATGACGACATGTTCAAAGCGGTATTTGGGCTAGGCTGCTACTGGGTTGTGGCGAAGTGAGCGAGACGTGGTTGAAGTTGCTCGCGGGCGAGGAATAGAACATGGGCCGTGGATCGGTTCTGCGGACATTTCTCCTTCTTTTTCTTTATTCTGTTTCTATTTTCTATTTTTTTTTCTATTCACAAATTTCTTTCAAATTTGATTTCTACAAGGGTTTAAAATGTCCACAAATTTTTTAAGTCATAAATATTATTGTATGAAGCAATTATAACCATCTCCTCTTCATTCTTATTGTGTATAAAATATTCATAACTACATGAAGGTACTTTCCAATAGGTATTTAATAGGAATTAGGGTTTTTAGAGATTTACTTCTTTTAAAGGACATCTTATGAAAATGTTCTTATTTTCACCATATGGTAATAGTTATGGTAAGGATTTAAAATGGTTAATGATACCCATAGAATACATTCTTACTTAGCATCACATAACAACCATTATATATGGTGGTTTAAATTCTAGGGTTCTTAAAGTTTGAAATTTCCTTTACTCAATTTCCTCAAAAATGCTATTCATAACTATCCTACTTACCTTCAAAGTAAGCATGGATAATTTCTTAACTAATGGTTCACTACCATCTGAAGCGTGGTTATTGTCTTGGTAGAATCTTTGAGGATTAAGGTTAACATCAGTTACTATTTAGGTTTTCTAACACCACACTTACTATGACTATAGAGAATACACTAGCCCTCAAGTTTATTAGTGAATGTTGCTAGGGATCAAGGTTTAAGGATTTATCCTTGAATTTATAATCCTGAATGATATCTCAACTTAGAGTGAGCTATAAATATTACTTCTTAATGTGGTCTTGATGATTCCATGAGGCTAGGTTTTTATTAGGGTTTAAGATGATAAGGTGGACAAGGCTTTCATCTACACACACTCAACTGGTATTCTAATAATCTTTTGGTAGTTTCATTTGACCAAGAGATGTTATTCAATGACCATTTAGAAATAAGAATTGGTTCTACTGCCAACTTGATTCTAGGGTTTTGGACAAAGAGGTAGACATGGATCTTGTCATGGCTTGATATACTATTGGTTAAAGGTTTCACAAGCACTCCTACCTTAATACCTCACTAATCTTGGGTCATAGTTAAGGAATTTCTTTCCTAAATATACTCTATTTAAATCTCTCATCTAATTCACTAAGATCACATCTTCCTGAATAAGTCAACCACTGACTCCACCATATCAATCATCATATGATGACATGGTCATGTCACTTCAACAATACTCATTCTCCATTCTTACTCCAATATACAACTTCTACTCCTAAACTACCCTTGATAAATCTATCAATGTAGTTATTTCTAATTCCCTCCATTAACTCCTTTATATCCATCTTGGAACTACTTCCAAGGCTCGCAAGATTACCATCCTCACTATATCACATGTGATATCAATCCTTTGGAATAGGTATGGCATTATTCCCCATAATACAACATTACTCTTGTATTAGCTTGGTTAAGCTACTATGCCTCCAACTACTCCATACAACTTATGTTATATACTTCATCATACTCTAGCTTGACTACTCAAGCTAGATTAGATAGCTTACTAGGGTTTTGCCTGATTTGGTATTCTGACCACTCTTCTTCAACAACTAGTCATCTATTCCCAGTGACTTGAGAATAATGACCACCATCCTTTAATCATACTAAGCTTATGCTTCTAATTGTCTGATCAAGATTTATCATCAACTAAGTAGTAGACTTGTACTAATCTCTTTATAAAGTTTATCTTGTTAAGGAAGCTTACTCCATATTTGTATCTACTTGGCTTAACAATATTATTGTTTGATATTCTATCATTTCTAGCTTTCTTATAACTTCTCAAGTATTAGTTAATTCTTAGGTTTAGATACTTCTTCTAGTTAACTCATGAGTGAGTTAACTCCTCCAACATCCAATGGTTTGATCACTGATACATCCATTTTGCATCACTATTCTATGTCATAATTCACTGTTATTCATTGATATATTTCATATTAAGAGGTGATACTTATGTTATTTCATCTGTTTTTGCATGGTTGCTGACTTTTGGAGCATGGACCCCTGCAGTCAGGATTCTGATGGAAAAGGTGTTGTTTGGAGGCAAAATTCGCGAAGATCAGAAAATCCGGGAAAATATACGGAAAATCCTATTTTCCCAGAAGACGAAGGAAGCCAGAAGGGGGGCTGGAGATGGGCCACAGGGGGCCCACACCACCCCCTGGCGCGGGCCACCCTGGGCCGCGCCACTAGGTGGTGTGGCCGCCCTGGACCACCCCTGGCTCTCCCCTCTGGCCTATATTATCCTCCCAAAACCCTAAGACTCAGGGGGGAGGCGACCACAGAAAGATACCGCCACCTCTGCGAGGCGGAAAACACCGAGAGAGAAAGATCCCTCCGCTAGACAGAATTCTGCCGGGGGAATTCCTTCCCTGAGAGGGGAGATCATGGCCATCAACATCATCATCAAGCTGGACTTCGTTGGGATCATCATCATCATCATGACCACCATCATCACCATCATCACCATCTCCATATTGCTGTAACAATTGGGTTGAATCTTCATAGTTCATAGGGGAAACTTTCTCGGTGTTGATTACTCTTTGTAGTTGATGCTATTGAGTGAACCATTGAATTATTGTTTATGTTAAGATTTTTATACATCATTATTCCATCTCTGATCATGATCCATATGATGTCTTGTGAGTAGTTCGTTTTGTTCTTGAGGACATGGGACAAGTCATGTTGTTAGTAGTGGAATTGTGTTGAGAAAGAATCAATAGTTTGATATTTAAGTTGTGGTGTACTTCTTCTAGTGGTGTCATGTGAACGTCGACTACATGACACTTCACCTATATGGGCCTAGGGAATGCATTGTGTATTTGGCTACTAATCATAGGGTTTGCCGGAGTGACAGAAACCTGAACCCTCGTTAGGAAACCATTGCACAAGGGACGTAAGGGTATTAGAGTTTAAAGCTATGGTTAGGTTTCTACCTTAATTACTTTCTTATACTTACGGATGTTTGCAAAGGGTATAATCACAAGTATGTATTAGTCCTAGGAAGGTCGGTACATTAGCACAGGTTCTCCCACACAACACTTAGCAAGCTAAAGAAGATTAATCAACTATATGAAGCGAAAGCACTTGACAGTCTTCCCATGTGTTCTCGAGAACGTTTGGTCATCTTAAGTAATACAACCGGCTTGTCCTTTGCTGCATAAAGGATTGGGCCACTTGCTGCATTTATTCCTACTGTCTTTTATTTACTCGTACTTTGTTTACTTGCTTTATCAAAACCCCCTAAAAATCCATTTGCTTAGTATTTGAAGAGAATTCCTGATCCATACCACTAGCCAGCACCTTCTGCTCCTCGTTGGGTTCGACACTCTTACTTATCGAAAATACTGCGATACACCCCCTATACTTGTGGGTCATCAAGCCTATTTTCTGGCGCCGTTGCCGGGGAGTGAAGCGCTATTGGAGAGTGGAACTGGTAAAGGAAACTTCTACTGTGAGTATTGTCTACTTCTGTTAGTTGCTTTATTTTTGTTATGGATAATTCACTGAGTTTCTTATTTGGTAAAGCTACTACCACTGCTAAGGTAGTATATGAACCACCACCTGCTGAGAATGATGCTTTGAAAATACCTACAAGAATTTTTGATCGTGTTATGGATAACTACTATGTTGGGGATGGAACTGTCCATCCCGGTGATCATTTACTCTTTATACACGAATTATGCGGGTTGTTCAAGTGTGCAGGTATTACTACAGATTAAGTTAAGAAGAAGTTATTCTCATTATCGCTGAAAGGAAGAGCTGAGGAATGGTATAAGCTGCTGAAGAATGGTCAAGCTCTTGAATGGGAGGAAATAGTGCCTCTCTTTTATTCAAAATTTTATCCTCCTAGTGAGATTCATAAATATCGGAATCAAATATACAACTTTTGGCCTCTTGATGGAGAGAGTACTGCTCAAGCTTGGGGGAGATTGAAGTTACTGATGCTCAAATGTGCCATTCATGAGCTCCCCAACAATATTATTATCAATAACTTTTATGCAAGGCTTTCTCTTCATGATAAGGATTTATTGGATGCTTCTTGTGCTGGATCATTCACTCGCATGGAAGAAGAAGCTAAATGGGATCTTCTGGACCGTATTCAAGACAATGCTGAAGCTTGGGAGAATGACAAAGGTAGAAAGTCAGGTATAAATTATGATTACGAATGCATTGAATCTTTTTGGGAACTGATGACTTTCAAAATATTAATAATACTTATGGTATTGATTTACAAGTTATTATGAATTGCTTTAAGGCCTTTGCTTCTTATATTGAAATCCCAAAATGGGGATGGAGCAAGTGCCATGCACCTTATAAAGATATCATTGACTGTGTTCCTGTTGGGAGTACTGAGTTTTACACTATTGATCACATCTTACCTGAACTTTATATCGAGAAACCCTTCCCGGATAAGGTAAAGGACCATCCTATGATAACTAGTGTAATCACTAAAAGTGCAAAGAGAACTGTAAAACTGATGAACAAATAAACATTGAACCTGTTGTAGCAATTGTGAAAGACCTGGTCACTAAAAGTGTAGAGGATAGACACATAGTCTTTTGTGAGGATGCTTCTAACATTGTTTCACATCCTAATAGAACTAAAAAATCTAGTATCCATGTGCTTTCTGTTAGAATTGGTGATCATTGCTATTATGGTTTATGTGATATTGGTGCAAGTTCCAGTGCTATTCCTTATGAGCTTTACAGAGAAATTATGCATGAAATCAGTCCCTGCGAATTGGAAGAGATTGATGTGGTTATTCACCTTGCTAATAGAGAGACCATCTCTCCAATTGGTATTGTACGAGACGTGGAAGTTCTTTGTGGTAAGATTAAGTACCCTGCTGATTTTATAGTACTTGGTTCATCTGCTAGTAAAACTTATCCTATTATTTTTGGTAGACCTTTCTTGAGTACTTGTGGAGCTATTATAGATTGCGAAAGGGAGAAAATCTTGACTAAGTTTGATGGGGAATCTTATGAGTTTAATTTCTCGAAATTCACTAAAGAACCTTGTGAAGAGGAAACCCATAATGAGGATTTTAGAGTTGAACAACTTGCTTCTATTTCTCTTGCTCCTAACAATGCTTTGAAGCAATTTATGGAAGATCATGAAAGTGAAATCTTCATGGAAGACAGGAATGAGATTGACGAGATTCTCCGTAATCAGCCTAAGATGCTTAAGCATAACTTGCCTGTAGAAGACTTGGGTACCACGTTGCCACCTAAAAAGGATCCGGTTTTCGATCTAAAACCTCTCCCTAATGATCTTAAATATGCTTATATTGATGATAAAAAGATATATCCTGCTATTATTAGCTCTAAACTTTCAGGGAAGGAAGAAGAAAGGTTATTGGAGGTTTTGAAGAAACACCGAGGAGCTATGGGCTATACTCTGGATGATTTAAAGGGGATTTGACCTACTATATGTCAGCATTCTATCAATATAGAACCAGATGCAAAACCAGTAGTAGAGCACCAACGACGTTTAAATCCTAAGATGAAGGAAGTGGTAAGAAATGAGGTATTGAAACTCCTTGATGCTGGTATTATTTACCCTATTGCTGATAGTGAATGGGTTAGTCCTGTTCATTGTGTTCCTAAAAAAGGAGGTATTACCGTTGTTCCTAATGATAACGATGAGCTTATTCCCCAAAGAATAGTAGTAGGCTATAGGATGTGCATCGATTTTAGGAAAGTCAACAAAGTTACTAACAAAGATCACTACCCGCTTCCTTTTATGGATCAAATGTTGGAAAGGTTGTCTAAAAAGACCCATTTTTGTTTTCTTGATGGCTATTCTGGTTTCTCTCAAATTGCTGTTAAACAACAAGACCAGGAAAAAACTATGTTTACTTGCCCTTACGGTACTTATGCTTATAGACGTATGCCTTTTGGTTTATGTAATGCTCCTGCTACTTTTCAAAGATGCATGTCTGCTATCTTTCATGGCTTTTGTGAGGAAATTGTGGAAGTGTCCATGGATGACTTTTCTGTCTATGGAACTTCTTTTGATAATTGTGTGCACAACCTTGATAAAGTTTTGCAGAGGTGTGAAGAAACTAATCTTGTTCTTAATTGGGAGAAATGCCACTTCATGGTTAATGAAGGGATTGTCCTTGGGCATAATTTTTTTGAAAGAGGCATAGAAATTGATAGCGCTAAGGTTGAGGCAATTGAGAATATGCCATGTCCAAGAGACATCAAAGGTATTCGTAGTATCCTTAGTCATGCTGGTTTCTATAGAAGGTTTATTAAAGATTTTTCTAGGATATAAAAACCCCTCACTAATCTTCTTCAAAAATATGCACCCTTTGTTTTTGATGATGATTGTAAGGAAGCTTTTGGAACTCTTAAGAAGGCTTTAACCACAGCTCCTATCGTTCAACCACCTGATTGGAGTTTACCTTTTGAAATAATGTGTGATGCTAGTGATTTTGCTGTAGGTGCTGTCCTTGGGCAGCGAATTGATAAAAAGCTAAAGGTTATTCATTATGCTAGTAAGACTCTAGATGCTACTCAAAGGAATTATGCTACTACTGAAAAGGAATTTCTAGTTGTGGTTTTTGCTTGTGATAAGTTTAGACCCTATATTGACTCAAAAGTCACCATTCATACTGATCATGCTGCTATTAAGTACCTTATGACAAAGAAGGACGCTAAGCCTAGGCTTATTAGATGGGTGTTGCTTTTACAAGAGTTTGATCTACATATAGTAGATAGGAAAGGTGCTGAAAACCCTGTAGAGGATAATTTATCTTGATTGGAAAACATCTCTTTTGACCCTATGCCTGTCAATGATAGTTTCCCAAATGAACAGTTGGCTGCAGTAGGGGTAAGCTCGCAAGGGAGCCCTTGGTACGCTGATTATGCTAACTTGATTGTCTCCAAGTATTTGCCTCCAACTTTTACAGCTTAGCAAAGAAGGAAGTTCTTCTATGATTTGAGGCATTATTTCTGGGATGACCCACACTTATATAAAGGAGTGGATGGTATTATGCGAAGATGTGTTCCAGAATATGAACAAAAGGAGATATTGCGTAAATGTCATGGTAGTGCTTATGGAGGACATCATGCAGGAGATAGAACTGCGCAAAAGGTGCTACAATCAGGTTTCTACTGGCCTACCCTTTTTAAAGATGCAAGAAAATTTGTTTTATCTTGTGATGAATGTCAGCGTGTTGGTAATATTTCTAGACGCAATGAAATGCCTATGAACTACTCTCTAGTTATTGAACCCTTTGATTGCTGGGGATTTGACTTTATGGGTCCCCCCCCCTCGAAAGGTTATACTCATATTCTTGTTGCCGTTGATTATGTTACTAAGTGGGTAGAAGCCATTCCTACGAAGAGTTCTGACGGTGAGGCTTCTCTAAAAATGCTTAATGATGTTATCTTTCCTAGGTTTGGAGTGCCCAGGTATCTCATGACTGATGGGGGTTCTCATTTCATTCATGGTGGTTTTAGAAAGATCCTTGCTAAATATGATGTTAATCATAGAATTGCTTCAGCTTATCACCCCCAAACTAGCAGGCAAGTAGAGTTATCAAATAGAGAAATTAAATCCATCTTGCAAAAGACTATTAATAGATCTAGAAAAAACTGGGCTAAAAAGTTGAATGATGCTTTATGGGCTTATAGAACTGCCTACAAAAATCCCATGGGGATGTCTCCTTATAAAATGGTTTATGGGAAAGCTTGTCACCTACCTTTAGAATTAGAACACAAAGCTTACTGGGCAGTTAAAGAACTAAATAAAGATTGTAAGCTCGCTGGTGATAAAAGATTATTCGACTTAAGTTCTTTAGATGAATGGAGGAGTGAAGCCTATGAAAATGCTAGGCTATTTAAGGAAAAAGTTAAAATATGGCATGACAAGCGAATACTTAAGAGAGAATTTCATGTTGGTGAGAAAGTTCTATTGTATAGGTATCTTAGACTTTTTGCAGGAAAGCTACTGTCAAAATGGGAAGGACCCTTCATTATTGAAGAAGTGTTCCGTTCGGGAGCAATAAAAATTTCTTCTTTAAAAGATAATACTACACAAGTAGTGAATGGGCAGCGACTCAAGCACTATATTGCTAGAGATTCTTACAATGAAGATGTTGATGCCTTTCAAGTTATAACTCTGGAGAAATTTATCAAGGACTAGATTCAGAGACCTGCAGAGTTTGTTTTCAAATAGGTAACAGTTCTGGTAAGAAAAGTTCCGCGAAAATACTATGCAACTATATTTTTGCAGTTTTTAGCCAATAAGTAAAGTTATGAAGCGAAAAAGGGACGGAAACGGAGCCAGGGTGGCTCACACCACCCTGTGGCGCGGGCCCACCCCTAGCCGCGCCACCAGGTGGTGAGTCCACCCCGGACTCCGCCTCCGACTCGTTTTCGTCCAGTACCTTCCTTTTGTTATGAAATTTCGTAATATATAACCCCCCGGATCCCCCGAGGTTCGTATATCGTGTTTTCGTCATGTTTTCGTTTCGATCTGTTTCTGACAGGTAGAGTCCCATATTTGGAGCCACAATGTCTTCCTCTGGATCAACCAAGGAGGATCTCTTAGAGGATATCATCAACCCATACATGAGGGAGTTGAAGATTCATCCCAAGGAGTTATTGTTTGAAGACGGGGAGGTCCGAATAGAAGAGGTTCAAGGTCCTAAAGGTGAAGGAAGTCCGGAGGATAGGATGGAAGCACTAGAGCAAGAAGTCTTTAGGTACAAGAAGATGGCGGAACGCGAAGTGGATATCATCCACAAGATTTGTTCCGAACTCATCACCGAGCACCAAAAGGAGACTGCTGAGTGATGTCTACGCACTTCTATTCTTGTAGACAGTTGTTGGGCCTCCAAGTGCAGAGTTTTGTAGAACAGCAGCAAGTTTTCCCTTAAGTGGATCACCCAAGGTTTATCGAACTCAGGGAAGAAGTGGTCAAAGGTATTCCCTCTCAAGCAATCCTGCAATCAAGATACAAGAAGTCTCTTGTGTTCCCAACACACCAAATACACTTGTCAGGTGTATAGGTGCACTAGTTCGGCGAAGAGATAGTGAAATACAAGTGGTATGGATAATTATAAGTGGTAACGGTGATAGCAAATAGCTTGATGGCGTGGAAAAGGCTAAAGGCAAACTGAAATAAAGAAGGAAGCAAGCACACATGTAACAGATCTAGTAGCAAATGGTGTTTTAATGCTTAGAAACAAGGCCTAGGGATCATACTTTCACTAGTGAACACTCTCATATAAATATCTTCTCTTTATGATACTACTCTTAACTACTCTCTGGTTGGACACTCTAATCAACGGTAGGGCTATAACAACACACCTCAAAGTAAGCCTTTCTCATCTAGAAAACCCCACACTGTCACCTTGAGCACTAGATGGTTCCAACAAACACCACAATTTCATAAAGACATATGATGGCTCAATGCACGGCGCCCAGAAAAATGCTTGATGGCGGTGTTGATGTAGAGCTCGTTGGGAACCCCAAGAGGAAGGTATGATGAGCACAGCAACAAGTTTCCCTCAGTTATGAAACCAAGGTTTAATTGAACCAGTAGGAGAAAGGAAACACCTCAAAGGTGTTACTAGCTGAGCTTTGGCAGGGCGCACTACCGGTGCTAGTAGCAACGTGGAGACCTGCACAAGACAACCACCGAACTTTGTCCCCAACTTATGATGAGGTTGTCAATCTCACCGTGTTTTGCGGAAAACAAAGGATTAAACGTATCGAATGGAAAGAGGTAAAAGTTTGCAGAAAGTAAACACAAAGTAGTAAAAAATTGTAGATTGTATATAAAAGACAAGGACTGGGATCCATAGTTCACTAGAGCTGGCTCTCCTTCAGACAGATAACATGCTGGGTGAACAAATTACAGCGGGGCAATTGACCAAAACCGAGAAAGCAATACATGCATATACTAATCATCTTGACTCCTTTGAGACTTGATTGGGCATTACAACATAATACATAGACCGCCATCTAATTGCATCTATGACTAATAATCCACCTTCAGGTTATCATCCGAACCCCCTCTAGTATTAAGTTGCAAGCAACAGATTATTGCTTTACGAACTGCGTGTAAAGTAAACAATACGATTGTTCTATGAACAAAGGATTGTTGTTTTCTCCCTAGTAGAAACATCACATCTAGTACCTTAGAGATTTCTGTCACTTCCCCAGATTACCAGAGGCATGAACCCACTATCGAGCATAAATACTAACTCTTGGAGTTGCTAGCATCTACTTGGCCAAGGTAGCTACTAACAACGGAAAGCATGCAAGATCTCAAATAACAAAGACATGATAGAATCAATAATCAATCTGAAATAGCATCTCAATATCCATCGGATCCCCGCAAACACAACATGTATGAATTACAAATAGATGATCTTGATCATGAACGGAGCTCACAAGATCTAAACATGAAAGCACAAAGGAGGAGAAACCAGCCATCTAGCTACTACATGGATCCGTAGTCCAAGGATGAACTACTCACGCATCACACCGGAGGCTTGCATGGTGATGAAGAAAGCCTCCAGGGTGAATTCCCCTCTCCGGCAGGGTGCCGCGAAGAGCTTCAGATCCCTCCCGATCTAGGGATGGAGATGACGGCGGCTATAGACTCTTTGTGGATTTTTGATCTGGTACTTAGGGTTTTCGTCCTGAGGGCAATATAAAGGCAGAAGGAGAGGCCGAGGGGGTGCCGGGAGCCACCACACCACCCCCTGGCGTGGGCCAGGCCTGGCCGCGCGGCCAGGTGGTGTGGCCGGCCCCTGGCCCTTCTCCGTCTCGTATTCTGGCACTTGATCACTTCCGAAAAAATAGGCACTTTGGCTTTTGTCCCGTCCAATTCCGAGAATATTCATTTTCTGACTTTCCTAGAACCAAAAACAGCAGAAAACAGGCAGCTGGCACTGTGGCTCTTGTTAATAGGTTAGTCCAAGAAATCATAATAAAAGTACTCCAAAGTTGGAACAAAACACAAGAAAGTGGATAAAACCAAGCATGGAACATCAAAAATTATAGATACATTTGCAATGTATCAACATCCCCAAGCTTAACTCCTGCTCATCCTCGAGTAGGTAAGTGATAAAAAGAAATAATTTTTGAGGTGACATGCACCATCAAAGACTTGATCAAAGTATTTGCAAAACACTCAAAGCTAGGATCATAGTACTTCAATCATAACATGAAAGACAAAGTTCTAGCAATAAGCAAAGAAACTAAGATGCAACAAGAAAAGGCACAAACAAAAGGTTCATGAATAACAATGCTTTGCAAGACGTTTGTTTGTTTCACATAAAGAAAACATGGCATAATAGTATTGATACATTGCAAATGTACCTATAATTTTTGATGTTCCGTGCTTAGTTTTATCCACTTTCTTGTGTTTTGTTCCAACTTTGGAGTACTTTTATTATGATTTCTTGGACTAACCTATTAACAAGAGCCATAGTGCCAGCTGCCTGTTTTCTGCTGTTTTTGGTTCTAGGAAAGTCAGAAAATGAATATTCTCGGAATTGGACGGGACAAAAGCCAAAGTGCCTATTTTTTCGGAAGGGATCAAGTGCCAGAATACGAGACGGAGAACGGCTGGGGGCCGGCCACACCACCTAGCCGCGCGGCCAGGCTTGGCCCGCGCTAGGGGGTGGTCTGGCCGACCCCACCACCCCCTCGGCCTCTCCTTCGGCCTATAAGTTGCCCTCGGGACGAAAACCCTAGGCACCCGATCAAAAATCCACGAAAGAGTCTGTAGCCGCCGTCATCACCATCCCTAGATCGGGGGGATCTGAAGCTCTTCCCAGCACCCTGCCGGAGAGGGGAATTCACCCTGGAGGCCTTCTTCATCACCATGCAAGCCTCCGATGTGATGCGTGAGTAGTTCATCCTTGGACTACGGATCCATGCAGTAGCTAGATGGCTGGTTTCTCCTCCTTTGTGCTTTCATGTTTAGATCTTGTGAGCTCTGTTCATGATCAAGATCATCTATTTGTAATCCATACATGTTGTGTTTCCGGGGATCCGATGGATATTGAGATGCTATTTCAGATTGATTATTGATTCTATCATGTCTTTGTTATTTGAGATCTTGCATGCTTTCCGTTGTAGGTAGCTATCTTGGCCAAGTAGATGCTAGCAACTCCAAGATTTAGTATTTATGCTCGATAGTGGGTTCATGCCTCTGGTAATCTGGGGAAGTGACAGAAATCTCTAAGGTACCAGATGTGTTATTTCTACTAGGGAGAAAACAATGATCCTTTGTTCATAGAACAATTTTATTGTTTACTTTACACGCAGTTCGTAAAGCAATAATCTATTGCTTCACTAGTAGAAAATGGGCCTTTGGTTCAGGCCATTAGTCCCGGCCGTGGCTGGGGCCGGGACTAATGGTCCGAACCAGACGGCCCGAGGAGGCCGAGGCACTATGTCCCGGTCCGTAAGGAACCATTAGTCCCGGTTTGAGATACAAACCGGGACAAATGGGTCTGGGCCGGCGCGCGTGCTCCTGGCAGAACCTTTAGTCCAGGTTTGTATCCCAAACCAGGACTAATGGCCTGACCCTATATATATGCACCCAGCCCTCCACTCTCTCCTGTTTTTTTCCTATGTGAGAGGTGGGTATAACTTTGTGCTAACTTTTTTTCTTCATATGCACTAGAGGTGTTCGGTGAAATGCCTATTAGAGCGATGCCACTTGAGTTCACACAAGACAAAATATGATATGAGGTGCCAGAGTGACACTTAAGGTTTCTCCTCTTTGTTTTGAAGTGTCCTAAAAGGTTAGCAACTATTTTCTCGTTTTGACTGCGTGGTACTAATTTAAGCATCGTGATTGCGTTTGATATATATGCATGGTTGTATGATGCAGATGAGCCACCCATGGATGTACGGTGACCGATGCTCTGACGCTTATAGAGAAGGCGTGCGTTCTTTTCGCCTTGTGGCCGAGGCGAACAAGCGGCGGGATGGTTTTATGTGTTGTCCATGTGTTGAATGTCGGAATGAGCAGGCTCACACTTCCTCAAGAGTCATTCAGAGCCACCTGCTTCGGTCCAGTTTCATGTCCGGCTATAATGTTTGGACCAAGCACGGAGAAAGAGGGGTTATGATGGAAGACGGCGATGAAGAAGAGAACGATGATGACAACTACCGATCTATGTTCCCTGAATACGATGATACCGCAGTTGAAGATAATGAAAAAGAAGGGGGTGAAGAACGGGAACCCGATGAGCCCGTTGATGATTTTGGTCGGGTCATTAGTGATGCAAGGCGAGACTGCGACACAGAAAAGGAGAGGTTGCAGTTCGAGCAGATGTTACAGGACCACAACACATTGCTGTATCCAACTTGTGAAGATGGCCAGAAGAAGCTGGGTAGCACACTGGAATTGTTGAAGTGGAAGGCAGAGACCGGTATGACTGACTCGGGATTTGAAAAGTTGCTGGTAATAATGAAGAAGCTGCTTCCAAGAAATAACCAATTGCCCTCCAGTACGTACAAAGCAAAGAAACTTGTCTGCCCTCTAGGATTAGACGTGCAGAAGATACATGCATGCCCTAATGACTGCATCCTCTACCGCGGTGAGAAGTACGAGAATATGGATAAATGCCCGGTATGCACTTCATTGCGGTATAAGATCAGAAAAGATGACCCTGGTGATGTGGAGGCCGAGCAACCCAGGAAGAGGGTTCCTGCCAAGGTGATGTGGTATGCTCCTATAATACCACGGTTGAAACGTTTGTTCAGAAATAAAGAGCATGCCAAGTTGTTGCGATGGCACATGGAAGACCGTAAGAAAGACGGGATGTTGAGGCACCCTGCTGATGGTCGGCAGTGGAGAAAAATCGAGAGAGACTTCCCGGACTTTGCTGGTGACGCAAGGAACTTATGGTTTGGTCTAAGTACCGATGGCATGAATCCTTTTGGGGAGCAGAACTGCAGTCACAGCACCTGGCCCGTGACTCTATGTATCTACAACCTTCCTCCTTGGTTGTGCATGAAGCGGAAGTTCATTATGATGCCAGTGCTCATCCAAGGCCCGAAGCAACGACAACAACATTGATGTGTACCTAAGGCCATTAGTTGATGAACTTCTACAGTTGTGGGCCAAACCAGGTGTACGTGTGTGAGATGAGCACAAACAGCAGGAATTTGACCTACAAGCGTTGCTGTTTGTAACCATCAATGATTGGCCTGCTCTTAGTAACATTTCAGGACAGACGAACAAAGGATATAATGCATGCACGCACTGTTTAGATGAGACTGAAAGTATATATCTGGATAAATGTAGAAAGAATGTGTACCCGTACAATCGTCGTTTTCTTCTGCCCAGTCATCCCTTAAAGAAGAAAGGCAAGCATTTCAATGGCAAGGCAGAAACCCGGAGGAAGCCTGTCCCCCGTAGTGGTGCTGATGTATTTGGTATGGTCAAGGATTTGGATGTAATCTTTGGAAAGGGTCCTGGAGGACAACCTGTTCCGAAAGACCCCATTACCGGACACGCACCCATGTGGAAGAAGAAATCTATATTTTGGGAGCTACCCTATTGGAAAGTGCATGAGGTCCGCTCTGCAATCGACGTGATGCACCTGACGAAGAATCTTTGCGTGAATATTCTAGGCTTCCTGGTCTTGTATGGGTAGTCAAAAGATACCCTGGCAGCACGGGAGGACCAACAACATCATAAAGGACGAGACGACAAGCATCCAGGGCAGTTTCAAGGGCTTGCCAGCTACGCTCTTACCAAAGAAGAGAAGGAAATCTTTTTTGAAGTCCTTTTCAGTATCAGGGTCCCGTCTGGCTTCTCGTCGAATATAAAGGGAATAGTAAATATGAAAGAGAAAAAAATTCAAAACCTAAAGTCTCATGACTGCCATGTGCTTATGACGCAATTTCTTCCAGTTGCATTGAGGGGAATTCTACCAGAAAATGTTCGACTAGCCATTGTGAAGGTATGTGCATTCCTCAATGCAATTTCTCAGAAGGTAATCGATCGAGAAAGTCTATCAGGGTTACAGATTGATGTGGTCCAATGTCTGGTCAGCTTCGAGTTGTTGTTCCCTCCATCCTTCTTCAATATTATGACGCACCTCCTAGTTCACCTAGTCGAAGAGATTAGAATTCTCGGTCCTGTGTTTCTACACAATATGTTCCCCTTCGAGAGGTTCATGGGAGTCTTAAAGAAATATGTTCATAATCGTGCTAGGCCAGAAGGAAGCATCTCCAAGGGCTATGGAACAGAGGAGGTCATTGAGTTTTGTGTTGACTTTCTTCCTGACCTTAAGCCGATTGGTGTTCCTGAATCTCAATATGAGGGGAGGATGACTGGAAAAGGCACACTAGGAAGGAAATCAATGGTATGTAGGGACGGGCATTCTTTCACTCAAGCACACTACACAGTTCTACGCAATTCCACCATGGTGGCTCTGTATATCGAGAAACACAAGAATATTCTACGCTCCGAAAACCCGGGGAAGCCTGAAACCTTGATTAAAGGGGAACACGAGAAGAATTTTGGCAATTGGTTGCAGACACATCTCATGAATAACACCACTGTTGGAGATGAGTTGTACTCGTTGGCCAGGTTACCATCTTTGACTATATGTACTTTCCAAGGGTACGAGATAAATGGGAATACATTTTACACGATCGCCCAAGATAAAAAGAGCACCAACCAAAACAGTGGTGTCCGCTTTGATGTAACAGATGACAATGGGCAGATTGACACATATTATGGGTACATAGAGGAGATATGGGAACTTGACTATGGACCTACTTTTAAGGTCCCTTTGTTTCGGTGCAAATGGGTCAAGCGGACAGGAGGCGGGGTACATGTAGACGAAAAGTACGGCATGACAACTGTGGATCTCAACAATCTTGCGTACATGGATGAACCATTCGTCCTAGCCAACAATGTGGCTCAGGTTTTCTATGTGAAGGACATGTCTACCAAACCGAGAAAAAGGAAAGATAAGCAAAAGAGTACAGAAGACGATGAGCCAAAGCGCCACATAGTTCTTTCAAGAAAAAGAAACATCGTGGGAGTGGATGATAAGACAGACATGTCAGAAGATTACAATAAGTTTCATGAAATTCCGCCCTTCAAAGTGAAAACTGACCCAAGCATCCTGTTAAATGATGAAGATTCTCCATGGCTACGGTGCAGAAGAAAACCACAACACTAGATGTTGGTGATGTATAATAATGTATTAAACCTTTTATTTGAGACATAAATCTATGTAATTAAACCTTTTATTTGAGACATAAATCTATGTAATGTATTAAACCTTTTATTTGAGACATAAAGATCCCCTTTCATGTAATACATCTTTTGGATTTGGATTACTTATTCAAATTCAAGAACTTTTCATGTTGAAAATTTTCTCAAATTCATAAGTATGCAAAAACTGTATAATTCAAATGTTTAAAAAAGCTAATAGTTACAAATTGTAATATTTGAAAAAACAGGCGCCAACTTAGGCCCAGCGCGCGCAAATTTGGGCCTTTAGTCCCGACCCAGAACACCATCCGAGACTAAAGGCTCTGCAGGTGAAAAGGCATCCAAAGCCTTTAGTCCCGGTGCGTGGCTGGAACCGGGACTAAAGACCCCCCCTTTAGTCCTGGTTCTAGCCACGCACCAGGACTAAAGGGTGTGGGGGTATTTATTATGCCGCCTTCTTCCCCGGTCGAATCCATCGACCGGAGCGAGGAGCTAGCACTATGCCGCCAGGCTGCCAAAATTTACCTCGCTACCTCGCTGCCCGTCTGCGTACCCCACGCGCCGTGTTGCCGCACCGCGCCGTCGCCTCTCGAGACGCGCGCTCGTCCGCCCCGCTGTTGGGAGGTAATCCCTCCCCCACCGCGCGCTCTGCCTCCTCTCCGTCGCCGGCCCCAGCGAGCCCCGCGCGCTGCCTCCATCCCCCCAGCGAGCCCGCTCTGCCTCTTCTCTTGTATTTTTTATTTGTATATTAATTAATTAAGAATTATTACTAGTAATAGATAGAATTATTACTAGTATTTCTAGTGTATGTTTTTTGTATTACTAGTATCTTTTTTGTAATAGATAGGTAGAATTATTACTTGTATTACTAGTATGTTTTTTGTAATAGATAGATAGAATTATTACTAGTATTTTTTGTATCTTTTTTATATTTCTAGTGTATGTTTTTTTATTAATTTCTAGTATAGTATATATTAATTTCTAGTATATTATATATTAATTTCTAGTGTATGTTTTTTTATTTCTTGTATCTTTTTTATATTGTAATATTTATTACTAGTATATAAATATAGTTTATATATATATATGTTTGTGTATATGTATTTATTACTAGTAATAATACATATAGTAGTATATTATATAGTATGTAGTATTATAGTGTCGATTGAGGCAGACAAGCATTAGTGCTAAATAAAGATTAGCTAAAGAAATAAATACCCTAAGTCAGGTAGTGCTCGTGGGCCCCCGGACTTAGGGTTAGGGTGGTGGTGCTCGCAGGCCACCGGACTTAGGGTTAGGGTGGTAGTGCTCGCGGGCCCCCGGACTTAGGGTTAATGTGGTAGTGCTTGCGGCCCCCCGGACTTAGGGTTAGGGTGGTAGTGCTCGCGGGCCCCCGGACTTAGGGTTAGGGTGGTAGTGCTCGCGGGCACCCAGACTTAGGGTTAGGGTGGTAGTGCTCGCGGCCCCCCGGACTTAGGGTTAGGGTGGTAGTGCTCGCGGGTCCCCAGACTTAGGGTTAGGGTGGCAGTGCTCGCGGGCACCCGGACTTAGGGTTAGAGTGGTGGTGCTCGCGGGCCCCCGAAGATAGGGTTAGGGTGGTGGTGCTCGCGGGCCCCCGGACTTAGGGTTAGGGTTAGGGCATCACTAGAATTTTGCTATTGTTTAGTATTATTGTAGCAAATTGCGTGTTCATATTATTGTTTAGTATTATTTTATGCAGCAATATTGAATGAAAAATGTTATTGTGTGCATTTTGTAGAAAACTATGGATCCAATCCAGAGAGACCTAGCACAGGAAGAAATTCTCGAGGATATGATCAATGACATCACCCATGTTGATCCACCCGAATCTCCGTCGATTTATCTGAACCCCTCCGGTGAGGGAGAGGAGGTCGACCGAAATGATCAAGGAGAAGCCGACGGCTCCGGTGGTGGAGAAGCCGACGGCGAGGTATATATATATGAAGTCTGGTGATCAGTAGATGCATTAACTGAGTTGTATATATATATTAATTGATGAATGTTTCTTCTCTTAGGCCTCCACATCGAGCAAAAAATATTCCAAACGAGGCCCGGCCAAAAAGTTGGAGGCATCTACGCGTTATACAATTACGCGGGTATCACCACGGGGTGAACCGGTGGAACCCGAAAAGGCTAAAACTGTATTTAAACAACAATGCGGAGTTATGGTTAGGGATCGCATCCCGATCACCGTTCGAGAGTGGAATAAGACCAAAGGGGCGAAAGAGGGTGAGTATGTCTCCGACAGGTGCAAAGAGGGTCTTTGGAATGACCTCATGACATATTTCACCCTGCCAGAATGTGAGGATGATGCCGACACAACTGCATTGAGGAAGAAAGTCAAGCAGTGGACTCTTACGAAGATGGCCGAACTATTCAAGAACTGGAAGAAAGCATTATGGCAAAAGTATCAGAAGACGAAGAAGACTCCTAAATTTGAATGCTATCTAACGAAGCAGCAGGCTAACTGGGATGCATTTGTGAAGTACAAGGAGTCACAACCTGCTATGGAAATGTCGGAAAAAACAAGAAAAATGCCGCGATGAAGAAATATCACCATCACCTGGGGCCAGGGGGCTACGCGGCTGCCATGCCAAAGTGGGATGCTAAAGAGAATGAGCTGCTTGCTAAAGGGATCACTCCTGAACCAATACGCGAAGAATGGGATCTGAGGGCAATGAATTGGTTCCTTGGGCATGGGAGGTAGTATGACGAAAGTACAGGGGACCTTATTTGCAGTGACGGGATTAGGATACCCCGGGATACATGGCAGAAAGTGGTGAAGGAGATTAAAGTAGGGACAACAAAGTTCCGTCCCGATAGAGAGAAAGACTTGCTGACAAAGGTCCTCGGGAATGACGAACGCGGAGGACGTGTACGAGGCCTTGGCCCTAGTTATACGTGGGAGATGGGGTTTCCCAAAGACAGAGATACTTATAGGAGCTGAGAGAGAGCAAAGAGGCGACGGCAGGAGGAGGAGGGAGACAAGTTCACCGAGTTGATAGGAACACTTCGAATGCATCAGCAACAGATTGACGAACTTCGAGGAGCAGCGCGCCTGAAAGATCCTGTACTCGATATTACTGCCGTCCCATCTCAGCAGAAAAGCAGCGTGGCTGAATCGGAGGTCCATTCTGACGATGCACGTATGGTAGATGGCGGTCCCGGCTACCCCGTGGATGGAATCAAGGAGCAGACATCTTGTGAGCTCCATCAGAAGGTGAAGAACCTATCCATCAAGGTGGCGGTCGGATGTGTTTACCTTGTCCACCTGGCGCACGCTGGCATGGCCGTGAGATTCCAGCTGGCTATGCTAAAGTTGGTGTGGATGAAATCGCAATGGGGTGGGACTCAATGGAGCTTGACATCCCTGGACCTGAAGGTGAGAGGACACTCGGAGAAGTACTGGGTGGTATCATTCTATGGGAAAAGAACAACATCAAGCTTCCAGGCTGGACGCCAAAGCCAACACCGCCTCCGAGTGGTCGCATGTCACCTTCACCTCCATCACCTCCAAGAAGCCCACCCCATGACTACGACCACCACAACCCGAGTCCATCTCGATCTCCGCCGCAGCCTCTGATTAGTACTAAACGACGCAGGAGCCCAAAATGACAAATGTCGCCCCTCCCAAGAGTACCTCATAAGAATCTTCCTATCAGACCTTACGATCGTACTGACGAGGAAACCAACATGATCGTAAAGGCAGAATATGTTGCACAGCTTCAAAAGAAGAAACCCGAGCCCGCCCCGGTATACACCGAGAAGCAAAAAGCGTATGCACTTTCTTTTCTAAACACAAAATCGCAATATGACTTGCACCATAAGCCAGATGACTATCGGCGCACACTTCAGAAGGAAGTGAAGAAGAGCAAATCAAGTAGAAGTGCAAGCGGGAGCAAACCATCAAGTCAAAGTGCAACCGGGAAAAGAAAGGACGTCCCCCAGCTCAGGGAACAGGCCAAAAAATCGACCCCACCCCTCAAGGTGGTATCCTATGACACTCCCTAGCAGGATATGGAAGAAGCTAAGAAGCTTGCGGCCGCTATGAATGTGACTGTTGAGGAATTGCTAGGTTCCCAGGACGACAAGTTACCCAAGGCTGAGGTAGTCCCTACATATGTCCTAGGGAAGCCTCTGGTCAGCTTTGAGCAGTTCCAACAACTGCCAACACAAATGTGGAGTTTACATAAATGGTACTTGAAAGCCGTAAAGGAGGAGAGAATAATGATCGTGGCGAAAGTCCCACATGACTACTACTTCCGAGAAGAAGAGGTCCATGTTGAGTTTCCAGAACTCTTCCAGTTATACACTTTCGACGCCCTCGACAAAAGTCTCATGAGTTGCTATTGTCTGTAAGTTGTTGAATTCATTGTCTATATATAAGCTGTTCATTTTTTTCAGTTGTTCAGTTCATTGCATGTAATTATCCTAATTATATCCTTTTGTACTCTATTATTATGCAGAATCAAGATCATGGAATGTAAAAGAAGGTCAATCTTCAGTGTTGGGTTCATTGACCCAGATAAAATACATTGTCGGACGCTAAAGGAAAAACCCGAGGACACACAGGAAAACCTTCTAAGGTTTCTAACGGAGCAAAATTTCTGTGACCACATACTGTTTCCTTACAATTTCGCGTGAGTGTCTTACTCTATTGTACACATTCTCTTTTGCTTACTCGATGTTAAGTGTAATTGATGAGTTACTGATGTATATATAAACGTGTATAGTTTCCACTGGATTCTCATGGACATTCAACTTGATAAGGGAAGAGTTGAAGTCATGGACCCATTAAAGAGACCCCTGGAACAGTTTAGTGACATGCAGGACATGCTCCAGAGGTAATTTTCGCGTTACAGCAGTCTCTTTCGTTGATTTCCTGAGATATCACGTAATAAATAACTCATTCATTTTCTTTACCGGGTAGGGTTTGGAACCAGTTCAAGAGTGCGGTTACGGGTGACTTTACTGAGAAGCTGACGTTTAAGCTGGTCTCGGTAAGTAGTAGGCGCATCTCTTTACTTCTAGTTTCAATACAATTATGATGCTGGATTATTATTTTGATTGAATTCTATTCTCGTAAAGTGCACGAGGCAGCCACAGGGGACGAATCTATGTGGATTCTACGTTTGCGAGTTCATTCACACGTTTACCAGTGAGCTGAATGATTATAGAGTCGATGTAAGCAATACATTCATAACATTATTTTTATTACCGTCACTTTTTGTTATCATGATTGATATTCATATTGATATCCTTTTCTTATATAGTTCGAGAAAATGCGGGATCAGCTCCTACCACAGCAACGCGTAGTAGCAATTGCTGAAGAACTCGCAGGATTCTTGATGAACGAGATGATAGATGACGTCGGATAATTTAGTGTGAATAGGCGTCGATGATCCCTGATCGTGTAATTGAATAGACGGGCTCTAGTCCCGATAATTGTGATCTCCATGTGTAACTATCATGTATATATTTGTATGCTCGACCTTAAGAGAAGTTATCTTATGTATGCACGAACATGTACGGTATGTGGTAGCGTAGAAAACTATTTTGAAATGAAAAAAAAGAATACAAATTAAATTCTCTGCCACGGCAGAGAAAGTGCCTAAAATGCTGCCGCGGCAGAGAACCATTTATCCCGGTTTGTAATACGAACCGGGACTAATGGGGAGGCACCCAGCGCCCGCAGAGACAGCCACGTGGATGCCCATTGGTCCCTGCTGGTAAGAGGGCTGGGACTAATGGGTGGGCCTTTAGTCCCGCCCCTCCAGTCCCGGTTACCAGGACCGGGACTAAAGCCCCTTACGGGCCGGCACTGGAGGCCCGTTTTCCACTAGTGCTTGCAACTTAATACTGGAGGGGGTTCGGATGATAACCTGAAGGTGGATTATTAGTCATAGATGCAGTTGGATGGCGGTCTATGTATTATGTTGTAATGCCCAATCAAGTCTCAAAGGATTCAAGATGATTAGTATATGCATGTATTGCTTTCTCGATGTTTGTCAATTGCCCCGCTGTAATTTTTTCACCCAGCATGTTATCTATCTGAAGGAGAGCCACCTCTAGTGAACTATGGATCCCGGTCCTTTTACTTTACATACAATCTACAACTGTTTACTGCTTTGTGTTTACTTTCTGCAAACTTTTACTTCTTTCCATTCGATACGTTTAATCCTTTGTTTTCCGCAAAACACTGTGAGATTGACAACCTCATCGCAAGTTGGGGACAAAGGTCTGTGGTTGTGTTGTGCAGGTCTCCATGTTGCTACTAGCACCGGTAGTGCGCCCTGCCAAAGCTCAGATAGTAACACTTTTGGGGTGTTTCCTTGCTCCTACTGGTTCGATTAAAACCTTGGTTTCATAACTGAGGGAAAACTTTCTGTTGTGCTCATCATACCTTCCTCTTGGGGTTCCCAACGAGCTCTACGTCGATCGTCGAGTGCATCAAGACATTTTCTAGCACCATTGCCGGGGAGTCAAGGACATCTTCACAAGGGGAGTCCCTCATAACCAATATCTTTACTTTGTTGTATTTGTTTTGCTTAGTTTTCTTTTTGCTTTGTTTGCTTGTTTTGTTCTTCAAAAAACACTAAAAAAAATAGTTTTACTTGTTTTGTTTTCTTATTTCAAAAACACAAAAAAATTAGTCCCCATCTCTTTATGTCTAGCCTTGCTCCAATCACTATGTCACCCGAGGAAATGGATTTCACTTTCAAACAAGGAATTGAGGAAAGTTTTAAGGAAGCTTGGTCTAGAGTCTCTAATCTTCATGAAAAAACTGAGCCTAAAATGACTCAAGGCTTGTTCCTTAGAAGTTTTTACCTTGGGATTTCTCTTTGCTATAGATATGCTTTAGATGCTACTGTGGGAGGAGATTTCCTCCAATGTAATGAGGATGATGCTATTAATGCTATAAAGAAATTTATCCTTACTTACAACATGCCTAGCCAAACTGATACTTCTTTCGCGAAAATATTTGCTAGGTTGGATACTCTTGAGGCTAGCACTACTAGATTAGAAGGGTGCTATAATACGCTTAGGGAGAAGCATGGTTATGTTCCAATAAACTCTGAACCATCAAAGTGGTTCCCCACAGTAAAGATTGAGATAAACACTAAAACTTTTCAAGCCCGCTGCGATATCATGTCTGAATTTTGTCTTATGCCCAAAGCTATTTATGAATCTCTGAATCTTTGGGGGCTCAATGAGGGAGGAAAAGAAATATCTCTTACTAATAATACTATCATATTACCTCTTGGAATAGCTGAAGGAGTGTTTACAAAGATCCTTGGGAAAATGATTTCTATTGATTATCTTGTTATTGAATGTGCAGGAAAATGACAAATTACACTTGGAAGGTCCCTATTAGAACTCCTTGGAGCAATAATAGATGTGGGAAAGGGGACCATGCACCTTTCTTCTCCACCAAACAATCATATTTTCCCCGAGGTTAAGAATAAAAATAAGAGAGGTAAGGGCAAGAAAGTTGGTTTTAATGCTTTTTCATTTGAGAACACTTGATTCTTTCTTTGGTTCTTATGCCTAACTTAAAGGCGTTAAAGAAAAGTACTTGTTGAGAGATAACCCAAGAGTTTTAGTTGAGTCTTAGAAGTTATTACCTCTATAATAACCTCTCCTTATCCTTTTTATTTGCTTTTTGTGCCAAGAGTAACCTCTAATGAGAGTGAAGTAATGATTGGGAAAGTTGTTGTCCCGAAACAGATTTTTGTGCTTCACTGTAAAAATTCCTGAGAGAGCTCTGTACGTCCGAATGAGCTGTAATGTTTTTTTCTTCTGCCCCAGGTTGTTATCTAACTTTCGTTAGTTCAACACTTTTATATTTGAGCAATAGAAGGTCTTCGAAAAAATTCGTCTTTACCTGCTGGTCTGTTTTGACAGATTTCTGCCATTTTCATGCACATTTGTGTTTTTGTTGGAGCGTCTTCTTTTTCGTTTTCGCTTTGGTTTTTTGTTTTCTTTGGTTTGCTTAGTTTTCTGAATAAGTTAGTTGGACCCCCTCTTCCATACATTGGTTTGCAATTAGTTTGGTTTGGTTTGGAAAAGAGTAGGAAAGTCATGCTTATGTGGTAAAAAGAGCTCGTTTTTGACTGTGACCTATGCTTTGTCATGCCATGCTTGATATTGTTTTGGCTTTATGCTTAGTATTCTTTGATGTAGCATGACTTGTTATAAACAATTGAGATTTCTTATTGTGCCTTGGATGAATCATGCGTTGTTTTAGCATATTAAAGCATAGTATAGTGGTATTCTCCTTTGATGCTTTATTTGGTTTGACTTGGCACATGCTCACACCATGTTATGACTATCCGAAGTCACCATAGCCTTTATGATCCTTTAGTTTTCAACTTGTAGTATCACTTTATGCTTTGATCAATGATGTTTTGTTGCTCTGCATGATTATGTCCATTATTGCTCTCTTAGTTTGTCGCTCCTAGTCTTTTGCTAGCCTCCACAACAAAGTATGAGTTCCACTCATGCATCCAACTCCCTAAACCAAGTTATTCCAAAGAGTCCACCATACCTACTTACTAGCTCATGCTATTCCAAGTATATTCATGCTTTTGTTTACCTTTCACTTGTTATAAGAAAACTAGTGATTAAAGCTCTCACGAACTTGATGGCACACTTTACTTTACTTGCCCTTAATAAACTTGAACCATTGTGTCGTCTGTGTTGTATATGCTTGCACTTATTTGTCGGGAATTAGCAGAACCATGCTTTCATGGGGAACGCTTTCAACATTGCACTTGGTACTTGTACCTAGTTGATATCATGCTCTTTTGTATATGGATGTCGTCGGTGTGAAATGAAAGGGGAGCTTGTAAGTCCATGGAGTTATGTATATGTGTTAGAGAAACGCCTGGGCCGCTGGTCTAATCCATGCTGACATGGTGGAAACCTGTAGCGTAACCATAATGAGCTGTCTATGAAGCATTCTTCTTATAAAAAAGAGTCCTATATTGAGGAAAAAAAGAGAAAAGAAAAGAGATACTATGAAAAGAGGAAAGAGAGAAAAAAGCACCATATTCCCATGGTAAATAAGAAGAATGCTGAGATGCTCGTTGTCTGCTTGCCTTGTCATTTTGATATGGGGATTCTTCCGTATCATCGGGCAAGGGGTACCCCGTTGGCGGTTCTCAATGATACACATGTACTTACGATGACAAGAACTTACCGGTGACTAAACTTGAGTAGCATGAGGAGCGGCCCTCGTATACAAGGGACATGAGATTTCTGACTTATACTTCGTCAAGCATGTACACCATAGTTTGTTCACTTTAACCTTAATCACTTCAAGATGCTTATGTTAGGGGCAATGAGAGATGAAAGCTATAAGTACCATAATTTTTGGAAGCTCTTTATGAGACTTGAATCCCTACTTCCTTTTACAAAAGGCCTTTCTTACACCATTATATTGAGTCTCCACCTTCTATCTTTATGCACTACTTTGAGAGCATAGTGGCCATTCTTAGTTCTATGTGCATTGTCCCAAGACTAGTTGATTGATGCATAACTTGTTATTGCTTGTTTGGAACTATTGTATCTAGTCACTCTTATGAACTTTGAAGGTGTCCTATGCATTTATATTTGCTACTCTATTGAGGGACAAGCTGAATACTTTTGGGACAATGCACATAGATACAAGTTCATAAGAGTGACTAGATACAATAGTTTCAAACAAGCAATATCAAGTTATGCATCAATCAACTAGTCTTGGGACAATGCACATAGAACTAAGAATGGCCACTATGCTCTCAAAGTAGGTGCATAAAGATAGAAGGTGGAGACTCAATGTAATGGTGGAAGAAAAGCCTTTGTAAAAAGGAAGTAGGGATTCAAGTCTCATAAAGAGCTTCCAAAAATTATGGTACTTATAGCTTTCAGCTCTCATTGCCCCTATCATAAGCATCTTTAAGGTGATTAAGGTTAAAGTGACACAACTAAGAGGATATGCTTGACAAGTTATAAACCGAAATCTTATGCCCCTTACTTACGAAGACCGATCCTAATGCTACTGAACTTCAGTCACGAGTAAGCTCTTGTCATTGTAAGTATATGTGTATCATTAAGAACCGCCAACGGGGTACCCCTTGCACATGATACGGGAGCTTTCCCATAATCAAAATGACAAGGCAAGCAGACAATGAGCATCTCAGCGATCTTTTTATTTGCTATTTGCATAGGTTTTTATTGAGAATGCTTCATAGAGTGCTCATTATGGTGATGCTGCAAGTTTCCACCATGATTAGGCATGGCTTAGGCTAGCGGCCCAGGCGTTTCTCTAACACACATACAAACTCCATGATCTTACAAGTTCCACTTTTATTTCACACCGCCGGGATCCGTAAGCAAAAGAACATAATATCAACGGGGTACAAAGTACAAGTGCAATGTTGAAAGCGTTCCCCATGAAACATGATTCTGCTAATTTCAACGTATAAAGTACAAGCATATATGCAACAAAGAAGGACCCAATGGTTCAAGTTTATTAGAGGCAATAAAGTAAAGTGTGCCATCAAGTTCGTGAGGGCTTTAATCACTAGTTTTCTCATAACAAGTGGGAGGTAAACAAAAGCATGGATATACTTGGAATAGCATAGCTGGTAGGTAGGTATGGTGGACTCTTTGGAAAAACTTGGTTTAGGGAGTTGGATGCATGAGTGGAACTCATACTTTGTTGTGGAGGCCAGCAAAAGACTGGGAGCGACAAACTAAGAGAGCAATAATGGCCATGATCATGTAGAGCGACAAAACATCATTGATCAAAGCATAAAGTGATACTACAAGTTTAAAACTAAAGGATCATAAAGTCTATGGTGACTTTGGATAAGTGTGAACATGTACCAAGTCAACCCAAATAAAGCATCAAAGGAGAATACCACTATACTATGCTTTAGTATGCTAAAACAACGCATGATTCATCCAAGGGACATTAAGCAATCTCAATTGTTTATAACAAGTCATGCTACATAAAATAATACTAAGAACAAAGCCAAAACAATATCAAGCATGGCATGACAAAGCATAGGCCACAGTCAAAAATGAGCTCTTTTACCACATAAGCATGAGCTTTCCTACTCTTTTCCAAACCAAACCAAACTATTTGCAAACCAAAGTATGAAAGAGGGGGTCCAACCAACTTATGCAGAAAACTAAGCAAACTAAAAACCAAAACGAAAACGAAAAAGAAGACGCTCCAAGAAAAACACAACTGTGCATGAAACAATAAAAATGAAGCGTTTGGAAGAAACCTGGAATTTTTATTGATGAAGAAGGGGATGCCTTGGGCATCCCCAAGCTTTGACTCTTGTACTTCTTGGATATTTCTTGGGGTGACACGCGTGGCATCCCCAAGCTTGAGCTTTAGTCCATCCTTCATCTTATTACTCATTCCTTCCATACACCTGAAATTTTTCGTTCATACAAAACTTCACACAATCTCATTAGCAATATTAGTGCACTTAAGATAAATAAGTCTTAAGATTCAGTTCTAACACCAAATAAACTTCCATTATAACACTAGATACTGTAGCACTTCCCTCAAAAAGCTCAATTCCCCAAAGGAACTCAAGAAGAAACTAACAAGAAGCAAATGCAAAAAATGGCAGAAATCTGTTAAAACAGACCAGCAGGTAAAGACGAATTTGTTCGAAGACCGTATGTTGCTCAAATCAAAAAGTTTTGAACTAACTAAAGTTAGATAACAACCTAGGTCAGAAGCAAAAAAAATTACAGCTCAATCCTACGTACAGAGATCTCTCAGGAATGTTTACGGTGAAGCACAGAAATCTGTTTCGGGACAGCAACTTTCCCAATCATTACTTCACTCTCATTAGAGGTTACTCTTGGCACAAAAAGCAAATAAAAAGGATAATGAGAGGTTATTACAGAGGTAATAACTACCATGTCTCATCTAAAACTCTTGGGTTATCTCCCAACAAGTACTTTTCTTTAACGCCTTTAAGTTAGGCATAAGAAGCAAAGAAAGAATCAAGTGTTCTCAAATGAAGAAGCATTAAACCAACTTTCTTGCCCTTACCTCTCTTATTTTTTTCTTAACCGTTGGGAAAATATGATTGTTTGGTGGAGAAGAAAGGTGCATGGTCCCCTTTCCCACATCTATTATTGCTCCAAGAAGTTCCAATAGGGACCTTCCAAGTGTAATTTGTCCTTTTCCTGCACATTCAATAACAAGATAATCAATAGAAATCGTTTTCCCAAGGATCTTTGTAAACACTCTTTCAGCTATTCCAAGAGGTAATATGGTAGTATTATTAGTAAGAGATATTTCTTTTCCTCCCTCAATGAGCCCCCAAGTATTCAGAGATTTATAAATATCTTTGGGCATAAGGCAAAATTCACACATGATATCACAGCGAGCTTGAAAAGTTTCAGCGTTTATCTCAATCTTTACTGTAGGGAACCACTTTGATGGTTCAGAGTTTATTGGAACATAATCGTGATGCGCCCTAAGCATATTATAGAACCCTTCTAATCTAGTAGTGCTAGCCTCAAGAGTATCCAACCTAGCAAATATTTTCGCGAAAGATGTATCAGTTTGGCTAGGCATGTTGTAAGTGAGGATCAATTTCTTTATAGCACTAATAGCATCATACTCATTACACCGGAGGAAATCTCCTCCCACAATAGCATCTAGGGCATATCTATAGCAAAGAGCAATCCCAAGGTAAAAACTACTAAGGAACAAGCTTTGAGTCATTTTAGGCTCGGTTTTTTCATGTTGATCAGAGAATCTAGACCAAGCTTCCTTAAAACTTTCCTCAATTCCTTGTTTAAAAGTGAAAATCATTTCCTCAAGTGACATAGTGATTGGAGCAAGGCTAGGCATAATGAGATAGGAACTAATTTTTTGTGTGTTTTTGAAATAAGAAAGAAAACTTGTAAAACTATTTTTTTTGTATTTTTGAAGAACAAAACAAGCAAACAAAGCAAAAAGAAAACTAAGCAAAACAAAAAATACAAAGTAAAGAGATTGGTTATGAGGGACCCCCCCTTGTGAAGATGTCCTTGACTCCTCGGCAACGGCGCCAGAAAAATGCTTGATGACTCAATGCACGGCGCCCATAAAAATACTTGATGGCGGTGTTGATGTAGAGCTCGTTGGGAACCCCAAGAGGAAGGTATGATGAGCACAGCAACAAGTTTCCCTCAGTTATGAAACCAAGGTTTAATCGAACCAGTAGGAGCAAGGAAACACCTCAAAGGTGTTACTAGCTGAGCTTTGGCAGGGCGCACTACCGGTGCTAGTAGCAACGTGGAGACCTGCACAACACAACCACATAACTTTGTCCCCAACTTGCAATGAGGTTGTCAATCTCACCGTGTTTTGCGGAAAAAAGGATTAAACGTATCGAATGGAAAGAAGTAAAAGTTTGCAGAAAGTAAACACAAAGCAGTAAAAGATTGTAGATTGTATGTAAAAGACAAGGACCGGGATCCATAGTTCAATAGAGGTCGATCTCCTTAAGATAGATAACATGCTGGGTGAACAAATTACAGCGACGCAATTGACAAACACCGAGAAAGCAATACATGCATATACTAATCATCTTGAGTCCTTTGAGACTTGATTGGGCATTACAACATAATACATAGACCACCATCCAACTGCATCTATGACTAATAATCCACCTTCAGGTTATCATCCGAACCCCCCTCCAGTATTAAGTTGCAAGCAACAGATTATTGCTTTACGAACTGCGTGTAAAGTAAACAATACGATTGTTCTATGAACAAAGGATTGTTGTTTTCTCCCTAGTAGCAATAGCACATCTAGTACCTTAGAGATTTCTGTCACTTCCCTAGATTACTATAGGCATGAACCCACTATCGAGGATAAATACTAACTCTTGGAGTTGCTAGCATCTACTTGGCCAAGGTAGCTACTAACAACGGAAAGCATGCAAGATCTCAAATAACAAAGACATGATAGAATCAATAATCAATCTGCAATAGCATCTCAATATCCATCGGATCCCCGCAAACACAACATGTATGAATTACAAATAGATGATCTTGATCATGAACGGAGCTCACAAGATCTAAACATGAAAGCACAAAGGAGGAGAAACCAGCCATCTAGCTACTACATGGATCCGTAGTCCAAGGATGAACTACTCACGCATCACACCGGAGGCTTGCATGGTGATGAAGAAAGCCTCCAGGGTGAATTCCCCTCTCCGGCAGGGTGCCGAGAAGAGCTTCAGATCCCTCCTGATCTAGGGATGGAGATGACGGCGGCTATAGATTCATTCGTGGATTTTTGATCAGGTACTTAGGGTTTTCATCCCGAGGACAATATATAGGCGGAAGGAGAGGCCGAGAGGGTGCCGGGAGCCACCAGACCACCCCCTGGCGCAGGCCAGGCTTGGCCGCGCGGCCAGGTGGTGTGGCCGGCCCCTGGCCCTTCTCCGTCTCGTATTCCGGCACTTGATCACTTCCGGAAAAATAGGCACTTTGGGTTTTGTCTCGTCCAATTCCGAGAATATTCATTTTCTGACTTTCCTGGAACCAAAAACAGCAGAAAACAGGCAGCTGGCACTGTGGCTCTTGTTAATAGGTTAGTCCAAGAAATCATAATAAAAGTACTCCAAAGTTGGAACAAAACACAAGAAAGTGGATAAAACCAAGCATGGAACATCAAAAATTATAGATACATTTGCAATGTATCAACATCCAACTCCAAATATAACTCATAACAAGTATTTGTAATCTCTAGCCTAAGTGCCACCATGGTGTGCATGCTGTCACTTACACACACATGGAGAGAGCAGAGATCTATTAAAGCACTTGAGTAGCAAGGTAGATCTATAGATTACAAGCTCATGATCACAATATGATCATGCATAGAGAGAGATGAACACATAGCTACCGGTATAACCCTTAGCCTCGAGAGAGAACTACTCCCTCCTCATCATGGGAATCAGCAATGGTGATGGAGATGGCGGTGGAGATCGATGGAGATGGCTCCAGGGGCACTTCCCCATCCCGGCAGGGTGCCGAAACAGAGACTTTCTGTCCACCGAATCTCCCCTTCAGTGGTGGCGGTGCTGCGGAACTTTTCGTGGCTGGAGGCTTGACTCCTTAGGGTTTATGCATCGGGAGGCTCTTATAGGCGAGAGGGGAGACCGAGGGGGTGCTGGAGGGGCCCACACCACCCCCTGGCGCGGCCTGGCCTGGCCCGTGCCACCAGGTGGTGTGGCCAGCCCCTGGCCCCTCTGCGTCTCGTCTTCTGGCTCCGTGAGTCTTTCGGTAAAATATCAAATTTGGCTTTTGTCTTGTCCAATTCCGAGAGTATTGATTTTCTGACTTTCCTGGAACCAAAAACAGCAGAAAACAGGCAACTGGCACTGTGGCATCTTGTTAATAGGTTAGTCCAAGAAATCATATGAAAAGTACTCCAAAGTGTGGACAAAACATAAGAAAGTAGATAAAACCAAGCATGGAACATCAAAAAATTTAGATACATTTGCAATGTATCAACATCCCCAAGCTTAACTCTTGCTCATCCTCGAGTAGGTAAGTGATAAAAAGAAAGAATAATTTTTGAGGTGACATGCACCATCATAGACTTGATCAAAGCTGGGATCATAGTACTTCAACATAGCATGAAAGACAAAATTCTAGCAATAAGACAAAGAAACTATGATGCAACATGAAAAGGCACAAACAAAAGATTCATAAATAATAATGCTTTGTAAGACGTTTATTTGTTTCACATAAAGAAAACATAGCGTAATAGCATTCAGCTTGTCCCTCATAGAGTAGCAAATATAAATGCATAGGACACCTTCAAAGTTCATAAGAGTGACTAGATACAAATAGTTTAAAACAAGCAATATCTAGATATGCATCAATCAACTAGTCTTGGGACAATGCACATAGAACTAAGAATGGCCACTATGCTCTCAAAGTAGGTGCATAAAGATAGAAGGTGGAGACTCAATATAATGGTGGAAGAAAGGCCTTTATAAAAGGAAGCAGGGATTCAAGTCAGAGCTTCCAAAAATTATGGTACTTATAGCTTTCAGCTCTCATTGCCCCTATCATAAGCATCTTGAAGGTGATTAAGGTTAAAGTGACACAACTAAGAGGATATGCTTGACAAGTTATAAACCGAAATCTCATGCCCCTTACTTACGAAGACCGAACCTCATGCTACTCAACTTTAGTCACAAGTAAGCTCTTGTCATTGTAAGTACATATGTATCATAAAGAACCACCAACGGGGTACCCCTTGCACATGATACAGGAGCTATCCCATAATCAAAATGACAAGGCAAGCAGACAATGAGCATCTCAGCGATCTTTTTATTTGCTATTTGCAAAGGTTTTTATTGAGGATGCTTCATAGAGTGCTCATTATGGTGATGCTGCAAGTTTCCACCATGATTAGGCATGGCTTAGGCTAGCGGCCCAGGCGTTTCTCTAACACACATACAAACTCCATGATCTTACAAGTTCCACTTTTATTTCACACCGCTGGGATCCATAAGCAAAAGAACATGATATCAACGGGGTACAAAGTACAAGTGCAATGCTGAAAGCGTTCCCCATGATACATGGTTCTGCTAATTTCAACTTATAAAGCGTAAGCATATACGCAACAAAGAAGGACCCAATGGTTCAAGTTTATTAAATGCAGAAAGTAAAGTGTGCCATCAAGTTCGTGAGAGCTTTAATCACTAGTTTTCTCATAACAAGCTTAATTTGGAAGGTAAACAAAAACATGAATATACTTGGAATAGCATATGCTAGTAGGTAGGTATGGTGGAATCTTTGGAATAACTTGGTTTTAGGAGTTGGATGCATGAGTGGAACTCATACTTGGTTATGGAGTCTAGCAAAAGACTGGGAGCGACAAACTAAGAGAGCAATAATGGCCATAATCATGCAGAGCGACAAAACATCATTGATCAAAGCATAAAGTGATACTACGAGTTGAAAACAAAAGGAACATAGGCTATGGTGACTTGGAATAGTCATAACATGGTGTGAGCATGCGCCAAGTCAACCCAAATAAAGCCTCAAAGGAGAATACCACTATACTATGCTTTAATATGCTAAAACGATGCATGATTCATCCAAGGCACATTAAGAAATCTCAATTGTTTATAACAAGTCATGCTACAGGAAAGAATACTAAGCATAAATCCAAAACAATATCAAGCATGGCATGACAAAGCATAGGCCATAGTCAAAAACAAGCTCTCTTTACCACTTAAGCATGAACTTGCCTACTCTTTTCCAAACCAAACCAAACTATTGGAAAACCAATGTATGAAAGAGGGGGTCCAACCAATTTATTCAAGCAAACAAAGAAAACCAAGCAAACAAAAAACTAAAACAAAAATGAAAAAGAAGACGCTCCAAGAACAACACAACTCTGCATGAAACAATAAAAATGAAGCGTTTGGAAGAAACCTGGGATTTTTATTGATGAAGAGGGGGATGCCTTGGGCATCCCAAAGCTTTGACGCTTGTACTTCTCGGATATTTCTTGGGGTGACACGCGTGGCATCCCCAAGCTTGAGCTTTAGTCCATCCTTCATCTCATTACTCGTTCCTTCCATACACCTGAAATTTTTCCTTCATACAAAACTTCACACAACCTTTATTAGCAACATTAGTGCACTCAAGATAAGAAGTCTTTAGGTTCAGTTCTAACACCAATAAAACTTCCATTAAAACACTAGCTACTATAGCACTTCCCTCAAAAAGATCAATTCCCCAAAAGAACTCAAAAAGGAACCAACAAGAAGCAAATGCAGAAACTGGCAGAAATCTATCAAAATAGACCAGCAGGTAAAGACGAATTTTTTCAAAAGACCTTATGTTGCTCAAATCAAAAGTGTTGAACTAACAAAAATTAGATAACAAGCTGGGGAAGAAGCACAAAAATCCATGCCTCAAAAGGACGTTCAGAGATTTTATACGAATTTTTACGGTGAAGCACAGAAATCTATTTCGGGACAGCAACTTTCCCAATCATTACTTCTCTCTCATTAGAGGTTACTCTTGGCACAAAAAGAAAATAAAAAAGGATAAGGAGCAGTTATTACAGAGGTTTATCTCAAATCAAAAGCAAATAACTTCCAAGACTCATCTAAAACTTTTGGTTTATCTCCAATAAGTACTTTTCTTTAACGCCTTTAAGTTAGGCATGATAATTTCAATGATGCTCACATAAGAAATATGAATTTAGAATAAAAGAGAGCATCAAGAAGCAAATATAAAACACATTTAAGTCTAACCCACTTCCTATGGATAGGAGTCTTGTAAATAAACAAGTCATGAAAGCACAAAGCAACAAGCATAGAAAGCAAAACAAGTGCAACTTCAAGACTTTCAGCATAAAGAGGGGAAACTTAATATTATTGTTGAGATACATAAAACCATGTTTCCCTCTCTCATAATAACTTTCAATAGCATCATGAATAAAAAATTAACAATATAACTATCACATAAAACATTCTTATCATGAGCTACATGCATACAATCATTATTACTCTCCACATAAGCATAGTTATTCTTATTAATCATAGTGGGAGCAAATTCAACAAAATAGCTATCATTATTATTCTCATCACCATAATCATCAAATATAGGAGGCATATTGTAGTCATAATTAATTGCCTCCCTAATAGTACGTGGACTGAAAATATCATATTCATCATTGTAATCATCATATATTGGAGGTTTGGTATCATCATAAGCAATAGAATAGCTATCTTCCAAAGCTGTGGAACTAAAAAGATCATTTTCATAAAAACTAGCTTCCCCAAACTTAGACTTTTCCATAGCATTAGAAATAATAGTATCCAAAGAATTCATACTAACAACATTGCTATTAGCATGCAAATAAAGTTCCATAGGTTTTTTACTTTTCTCTTCAAATACTTCATGTCCCAACTCAAGATAAATACTATAAAGCTCTCTAATTTTGTTCTTGTTTTCCATTAAGCCTAACTAGTGAAAACAAGAAACAAAAAGACAAAATTGTAGAATCTAAAGGAAATAACTTCGAGCACTCACACCGGAGGATGTGAGTACCTTTTACCTTACCTCCCCGGCAACGACGCCAGAAAATAGCTTGATGTCTACGCACTTCTATTCTTGTAGATAGTTGTTGGGCCTCCAAGTGCAGAGGTTTGTAGAATAGCAGCAAGTTTGCCCTTAAGTGGATCACCCAAGGTTTATCGAACTCAGGGAGGAAGTGGTCAAAGGTATTCCCTCTCAAGCAATCTTGCAATCAAGATACAAGAAGTCTCTTGTGTCCCCAACACACCCAATACACTTGTCAGGTGTATAGGTGCACTAGTTCAGCAAAGAGATAGTGAAATACAAGTGGTATGGATAATTATAAGTGGTAACGGTGATAGCAAATAGCTTGATGGCGTGGAAAAGACTAAAGGAAAACTGAAATAAAGATGGAAGCAAGCACACATGTAACAGATCTAGTAGCAAATGGTGTTTCAATGCTTAGAAACAAGGCCTAGGGATCATACTTTCACTAGTGAACACTCTCATATAAATATCTTCTCTTTATGATACTACTCTTAACTACTCTCCGGTTGGACACTCTAATCAACGGTAGGGCTATAACAACACACCTCAAAGTAATCCTTTCCCATCTAGAAAACCCCACACTGTCACCTTGAGCACTAGATGGTTCCAACAAACACCACACTTTCATAAACACATCCAACTCCAAATATAACGCATAACAAGTATTTGTAATCTCTAGCCTAAGTGCCACCATGGTGTGCACGCTGTCACTTTCACACGCATGGAGAGAGCAGAGATCTATTAAAGCAATTGAGTAGCAAGGTAGATCTATAGATTACAAGCTCATGATCACAATATGATCATGCATAGAGAGAGATGAACACATAGCTACCGGTAGAACCCTTAGCCTCGAGAGAGAACTACTCCCTCCTCATCATGGGAATCAGCAAAGGTGATGGAGATGGCGGTGGAGATCGATGGAGATGGCTCCAGGGGCACTTCCCCGTCCCGGCAGGGTGCCGAAACAGAGACTTTATGTCCCCCGAATCTCCCCTTCGGTGGTGGCGGCGCTGCGGAAATTTTTGTGGCTGGAGGCTTGACGGCTTAGGGTTTATGCATCGGGAGGCTCTTATAGGCGAGAGGGGAGACCGAGGGGGTGCCGGAGGGGCCCACACTACCCCTGGCTTGGCTAGGCCAGGCCTGCGCCACATGGTGGTGTGGCCAGCCCCTGGCCCCTCTCCGTTTCGTCTTATGGCTCCGTGAGTCGTCTGGTAAAGTATCAACTTTGGCTTTTGTCTGGTCCAATTCCGAGAGTATTGATTTTCTGACTTTCCTGGAACCAAAAAGATCAGAAAACAGTCAACTGGCACTGTGGCATCTTGTTAATAGGTTAGTCCAAGAAATCATCTGAAAAGTACTCCAAAGTGTGGACAAAACATAAGAAAGTAGATAAAACAAAGCATGGAACATCAAAAATTATAGATACATTTGCAATGTATCACTGAGCTCAAGGATGAAGTCCTCTCACTCCACCAAACAACCAATGAACTTCAAGCACAACTCTACAATGTTCAAAATCAAAACTTTGAGTAAGAAGTTAGATTTAAACGCATAAGTGCTACTGCAAGTTTTAGGATGCTGGAGACCACGATGTCCTTTGTTGATGGGAAGCCCTTACCCTGGAAGTCGGACGAAGATGAGAGGATACCACCACCACCAAAAGAGTGATTTGTCATCAGGTTTGGCATCCCCTTGGTTTGTTCCAAGCTTGGGGGAGTGTCGCGGTATCACATCACTATCTTCTATCTTTTTATCTTATTAGTAGGGTCATATCATGAATAGAGAAGTTATTATGTAGGATGGTTTGCATTATGAAAGTGTCCCCTCTCTCGTTAGATATGTATCCCTTGGTGTGAGTTGCCGTTATGGAATATTAATGAGAAGTTCTATCATTTACTCTTTGCATAGATTATAATAGTTTTCAATTCGTGGTTTTATGATTGATCTTGTTGTTAGTATTGGTATCACTTTGGGATCATTGAGTTAATTTAGTTGGTTTTGGCAAACCTGGCTCGGTCAGTAGCAACACTATTTTTGAGAGTTGAATGAAAAGATAAAAGTACTCTAAAGAAATATAATTTCATCATATTTCTTTCTTGATTTGCTCATAAGTTTAGTATTATCTAGTTAAGATCTTTTGTCTTCCAAGGAAGATTGCATGTTTGTCTTTATCACTTGTATGTTTGCTTGTTTCCTTCAACTCTTATACTTGCTACCCAGCCTTGCTAGCTAAAAACCTGTACTGAGAGGGAATTCTTCTCGTGCATCCACTCCTTTAAACCAAAACCCACGCCATTTGTGTCCACCATACCTACCTATTAGCATTATTGCTATTCCAAGTAAATTCTTGTTTTTATCTACCTCCCAAATTAAAATTGTTATGTGAAAATTAGTGATTAAAGCTCTCACGAAATTGATGGCACACTTTAGTTTCTTGCACTTAATAAACTTGAACCATTGTGCTCACCTATGTTGCTATATGCTTGCGCTTTGTAAGTTGTGAATTAGTAGAACCATGTTGTCATGGGGAACGCTTTCAACATTGCACTGGTACTTTGTACCTAGTTGATATCATGTTCTTTTGTCTATGGATGTCGTTAGTGTGAAATGAAAGGGGAGCTTGTAAGGCCATGGAGTTATGCATGTGTGTTAGAGAAACGGTTGGGCCGCTGGTCTAATCCATGCTGACATGGTGGAAACCTACATCGTAACCATAACGAGCATCTATGAAGCATTCTTATTATAAAAAAAGAGTTCAATATTGAGAAAAAAGAGAAAAAAGAAAAAAAAGAGATTATGAAAAGAGGAAAGGGAGAAAAAAGCACCCATTGTAAATAAGAAGATTGCTGAGATGCTTGTTGTCTGCTTGCCTTGTCATTTTGATATGGGGATTCTTTCGTATCATCGGGCAAGGGGTACCCCGTTGGCGGTTCTCTATGATACACATATGCTTATGATGACAAGAACTTACCGGTGACTAAACTTGAGTAGCATGAGGAGCGGCCCTTGTATTCAAGGGACATGAGATTCTCAATTTACAACTTGTCAATGCATATCCTCATATTTGATCATTTAACCTTAATCACCTAAAGATGCCTATGATAGGGGCAATGAGAGCTGAAAGCTAGTAAGTACCATAATTTTTGGGAGCTCTTTATGAGACTTGCAATCCCTGCTTCCCTCTGCGAAGGGCCTTTCTTTTACCTTTTAGTTGAGTCAGTAAACCTATTCCCTTCTATCTCATCAAGTATTTTGAGTTGTTGTGTTTCATTCATTCATATGATGATTTATTCAATCATGTTTCTTATGTTCCTTGTTTTGCACATTGCTCTTATCTTGATGTTTACTACTTTGAAAGCTATCATTGAAAACTAGTTATTTGTGAACTCCAGCAAATTATCAACTATTCTTCGACCAAGAGCTAAGTTTGCCATTACCAATTATGATTTACTTTATGTATATTTATTGTGTTTCCTTTACTCATTGCAAGTTGAGTTATATAACAGTGAGTTGTCTTCTATTATGATCTATGTATTGATGAATGTGATGCTTCTTGTCCGTATTCTTTTATCGACTCTTCACTCCATAAACCCGAGGTCATGTTTATTGAGCTTAGTTTCGCTTGGGGACAAGCAAAGTCTAAGCTTGGGGGGACTTGATATGTCCATTTTGCATCACTATTCTATGTCATAATTCACTGTTATTCATTGGTATATTTCATATTAAGAGGTGATACTTATGTTATTTCATCTGTTTTTGCATGGTTGATGACTTTTGGATCATGGACCACTGCAGTCAGGATTCTGATGGAAAAGTTGTTGTTTGGAGGCAAAATTCATGAAGATCAGAAAATCCGGGAAAATATACGGAAAATCCTATTTTTCTAGAAGACGAAGGAAGCCAGAAGGGGGGCTGGAGATGGGCCACAGGGGGCCCACACCACCCCCTGGCGCGGGCCAACCTGGGTCGCGCCACCAGCTGGTGTGGCCGCCCTGGTACACCCCTGGCTCTCCCCTCTGGCCTATATTATCCTCCCGAAACCCTAAGACTCGGGGGGCGACCACATAAAGATTCCGCCGCCTCTGCAAGGTGGAAAACACCGAGAGAGAAAGATCTCTCCGGTAGACAAAATTCTGCGGGGGGAATTCCTTCCCTGAGAGGGGAGATCGTCGCCATCAACACCATCATCAAGCTGGACTTCATTGGGATCATCATCATCACCACCATAATCACCATCAACACCATCATCACCATCTCCATATTGCTGTAACAATTGGGTTGAATCTTGCATAGTTCATAGGAGAAACTTTCCCGGTGTTGATTACTCTTTGTAGTTGATGCTATTGAGTGAACCATTGAATTATTGTTTATGTTCAGATTGTTATACATCTTTATTCCACCTCTGATCATGATCCATATGATGTCTTGTGAGTAGTTCGTTTTGTTCTTGAGGACATGGGAGAAGTCATGTTGTTAGTAGTGGAATTGTGTTGAGAAAGATTCAATAGTTTGATATTTAAGTTGTGGTGTACTTCTTCTAGTGGTGTCATGTGAACGTCGACTACATGACACTTCACCTATATGGGCCTAGGGGAATGCATTTTGTATTTGGCTACTAATCGTAGGGGTTGCCGGAGTGACAGAAACCTGAACCCCCGTTAGGAAACCATTGCACAAGGGACGTAAGGGTCTTAGAGTTTAAAGCCGTGGTTAGGTTTTAATTACTTTCTTGTACTCACGGATTTTGGCAAGGGGTGTATTAGTCCTAGGAAGGTCGGTACATTAGCACAGGTTCACCCACACAACACTTAGCAAGCTAAAGAAGATTAATCAACTATATGAAGCGAAAGCACTTGATAGTCTTCCCATGTGTCCTCGAGAACGTTTGGTCATCTTAAGTAATACAACCGGCTTGTCCTTTGCTGCATAAAGGATTTGGCCACTTGCTGCATTTATTCCTGCTGTCTTTTATTTACTCGTACTTTGTTTACTTGCTTTATCAAAACCCCCTAAAATTCCGTTTGCTAAGTATTTGCAGAGAATTCCTGATCCATACCACTAGCCAGCACCTTCTGCACCTCGTTGGGTTCGATACTCTTACTTATCGAAAATACTGCGATACACCCCCTATACTTGTGGGTCATCAAGACTATTTTCTGGCGCCGTTGCCGGGGAGTGAAGCGCTATTGGAGAGTGGAACTGGTAAAGGAAACTTCTACTGTGAGTATTGTTTACTTCTGTTAGTTGCTTTATTTTTGTTATGGATAATTCGCTTAGTTTCTTTGGTAAAGCTACTACCACTGCTAAGGTAGTATATGAACCACCACCTGCTGAGAATGATGCTTTTAAAATACCTACAAGAATTGTTGATCGTGTTATGGATAACTACTATGTTGGGGATGGAACTGTCCATCCTGGTGATCATTTACTCTTTATACACGAATTATGCGGGTTGTTCAAGTGTGCAGGTATTACTACAGATCAAGTTAAGAAGAAGTTATTCTGATTATCGCTAAAAGGAAGAGTTGAGGAATGGTATAAGCTGATGAAGAATGGTCAAGCTCTTGAATGGGAGGAAATAGTGCCTCTCTTTTATTCAAAATTTTATCCTTCTAGTGAGATTCATAAAGATCGGAATCAAATATACAACTTTTGGCCTCTTGATGGAGAGAGTACAGCTCAAGCTTGGGGGAGATTGAAGTTACTAATGCTCAAATTTCCCATTCATGAGCTCCCCAACAATATTATTATCAATAACTTTTATGCAAGGCTTTCTCTTCATTGTAAGGATTTATTGGATGCTTCTTGTGCTAGATCATTCACTCGCATGGAAGAAGAAGCTAAATGGGATCTTCTGGACCATATTCAAGACAATGCTGAAGCTAGGGAGAATGACAAAGGTAGAAAGTCGGGTATAAATTATGATTATGAATGCATTGAATCTTTTATGGGACTGGCTTGAAGGGGACAATCAGGTTGCTATCGGTGGCTAATCGCAACGGGTTGGGCACAGATACTGCAAACACAGTGATGTACCCAGGTTCGGAGCCCTCTTGGTGAGGTAAAACTCCTACTCCTGCAAGGATCTACTATAAAAGGGGGCGGATGCCCAATACAAGTGCTCCTTGAGCTATTTCCTTAGCTACTTCTTGCTAAGAATTCTCTAAGTCCTTCTTCTATGTCTATTTTCCTTCTGCTTGAGCTTACCTAGAACCCTAGTGCTACCCCCTTTATATACAGGTCGAGGAGGTAGCTTACAAGGTGGGTTCTAGGGTTTACTGTTTGGATTTGGGCTTTACAAAGTGGGCCGGCTGGATAGGGCCAAACGGTAGGCCCAGGTCCAGTCAAGCCTCTAGTATAGGGGAGGATCATGCTTTAGTGCTCAACGCCCCTGCTTTACTTGTCATCCAGCTCTTTATCCGTCATCCGGCTCTTTATGCATAAGCCAGAGCTTTCCTCGTTAGCCCTTGCTTTGCTCGTCCGCCTCCAGCTTTGGCGCAGTTGTCTAGTAGCGCCGGCCAGGCCAGCCAGCCTATCCGGTCAAGGGTGCGCTCAGCAAGGAGCATCATACCCACCGTACAATGTCCAGTAGATCCGAGGCGGCCGGCTAGGAGCGGCCTCCTAGCCAGTTCTTCTGGCTACCCGGCTAGATGGGCCAGCCAGGGAAACTTGAGTATGGACCGGGTGGGAATTCCACCCGGTTGCGGTTCCTTGATCTGGGTCCAGGCGGCGTGCGCTCCTTGGAGCCAGCCGATTGGTCCCGTCTTGGTCTACCCGAGGGTCATCCCCCCGACATGTTCCTTGATTTTTATTTTTGTAGGGATTTTGGTACAACGAGTCTGATGCTTCCGACGGATCGGGAATCAGTTAATTCCTCCTGGGCAAAAACAAGGTTGTCCTACATCAAATTCAAATCCCCAGGCTCGAATTCAGAAATTGCTACTAGTGTAATTCAGTTCGAGCCGCTGAGGTCTTATCGAATACTGAATTCCAGTTTTCATTTTTACCGGGTACCCAACTCGTCCGTCAGGATTTTTCATCATATTGTTGATAAGCATATTTTACTAGCAGAGCACATTCTTGTGCGATTACCAGGCCACACAGGACGAATCCTGGGGTCTTACCTTCATGTTTCTGAACACGACATCCAGATTTTTGTCGCGTCTGGGCGAAATCTGAGATTTATGTCTTTTTGGGCGGTTGGCCTGCTGGGCTGCCAATATTTCTGATTTATCATATAGTTTTAACGCTTTATACCATCTCCCGATGGGAGTAATCTCTCTTTTGAGGATACATTGATGTAAAACTCAAAGGTATTTTCAATCATGAATATTTTTGTTTTATACGCAATTGTATTTCTATCGGGTGCACGCTAGCGCTCTCGATGAGAGTAGTCCCTGAGGCTATGTTTGGATGCCTGTATCTGGACATAGGCTCATAGTTGTTGTTAGCTTAACCGAAAACATAGATCTTTTGAACAATACTAAGGAGCTCAAGGTAAGAAAAACTTATATCTTTATACATAAAAAGAAAAATCGATGATACATTATTTCTTTTGTTGGATGGCCTCTGGCCGCTAGTCTGGAATTCTGGCTTAAGAAGCCGAACTGTAACTCTTATTGTACTGTAAGTAATCTCATGCGTAAAAGCATCGTAGTTGTGCTACGTTCCATTGATTTGAGTAATTTACTCATGTCTTCTTGTCTTGTAGTCGATATGCTCCTCCGGGAATAACTTCTGTGATGATGTATGGTCCTTCCTATAGTGATTCTAATTTCTTGTGGCCATCTTGCTTGAGGCGAAGAACTAGGTCCCCTACTGCAAAGGACCTAGGCCGTAGTCTTCTGCTGTGGTAATTGCGCAGGTTTTGCTGGTACATAGTTGATCTTTGTAGGGCTTCATCTCGAGCTTCATCGAGTGCATCTACGTCATCTTCAAGTGCTTCTCTTGATTCCTCTTCATCATATGCAGCTACTCTTGGGGATTCATGTGACACCTCAATAGGAAGCACGGCTTCTGCATCGTGGACCAGGAAGAAAGGTGTCTCTTGTGTTGAATTATTTGGAGTTGTACATCAACTCCATAAGATAGATGGCAATTCATCAACCCATGCTCCTTTTGCTCTGTCAATGGCGCTAGTAATCTTTTCTTGAGTCCAGCGGTAACTAATCCATTTCCTTTTTCTACCTGTCCATTCATGTGCGGGTGAGCTACCGAAGTGTAGCTTACTTTGATACCCATCTCCTGGCAGTACTCCTTGAACTCATTGGAAGTGAAGTTGGTCCCATTGTCCGTGATGATGTTGTTTGGTACGCCAAACCAAAATACTATGGATTTAATAAAATTCACAGCCAAAGTTCCGTCTTGGGTAGTGGTAGGCATTGCTTCGATCCATTTAGTAAATTTGTCGACTACTACTAGCAGAAAGACGTGCCCTCCTGGTGATGATTTAAGAAGTTTTCCCACCATATATGTCCCCACTGAGAAAAATGCCAAGCCAAAGGTATAGGATTTAACTTAGCGGCGGGTGCTCCAGGCTTTGTTGCGAATTGTTGGCATGCTTCACATGTTCTGACGATATCTTTTGCATCTTGAACTGCAGTGAGCCAGTAAAATCCTGCCCTAAATGCTTTGGCAGCAATTGCTCGGCTACTAGCATGGTGAGCAAAAACTCCTTCATGTATATCTTTGAGTATGATTTTTCCTTCTTTGGGTGTTATGCAATGTTGCAACACACCCAAAATACTCCTTTTGTACAACTCTCCTTTGATCTTCGGGTGATTCGTCGGGCTTCTATCGCATCTTCCGGTAGTTCTCCCTTAGTCATATATGATATATACGGTTGCATCCAGGTAGGCTCAATTAGCATGACCTCTCCAATTTCCTGCTCTTCTTCTTCGGTCGCCTCTTCTATACTCTTGGTTTCTAATGGAGCCCCTGAGTCTTTTTGCGGATGCTTCTTTTTTCCTATTTTTGGTGCTACAATCTCGAAGACTCTTCTTGCTTTGATGGATCGCTCTGTTATTTCCTCCCAAAAAACTCATGGTGGTATTGGTAAGCACAAGGATCCGATGTTTGCTAGATTGTCGACTTCTTCATTGCTTGCTCTCCCTATGTGCGATACTTTGCACCCATCAAATTGAGCTTCCATAACGCCATATAGGTCTCGGTAAGCAATCATATTTTCGCTGACAGTGTCGCACTTATTCATTGCTTGTTGTGCCACAAGGTTGGAATCTCCAAATATTTTGAGGCGAGTTGCACCGCAATCTTTGTCCATCCGCATGCCATGCAACAAAGCCTTGTATTCAGCATCGTTATTGGATGCGTTTGCAAAGCTCATCCGAAGTATATAGCGCATTTTGTGTCCTTGTGGTGATACTAGTATGACTCCTGCTCCTGCTCCTTCCATTCTTTTTTATCCATCAAAGTACATTGTCCAGGCACTAGAAAGGTCTGGTGGACCTGCACATTGCAACTTTGTCCATTCTGTGATGAAATCCGGCAGAACTTGCGACTTGATTGCTTTACGCTTCTCATACGTGATATCTCGAGGGGATAACTCGATGCCCCATAGAGAGACACGTCTAGTTGCTTCTCGATTGTTGAGGATTCTTGACAAAGGTGCTTCATTGACAACTATGATCGGATGTTCCAAAAAGTAATGGCGTAGTTTTCGTGCTGTCATAAATACCCCATATGCTAGTTTTTGGTAATGAGGGTACCTTTGTTTGGATGGCGATAAGACCTCGCTAAGGAAGTAGAATGGCCTCTGCACACCATGGGTTTTCCCTTCTTTGGGTCGCTCCACGACCAACACTGTGCTGACCACCTGATTTGTGGCAGCGATATAGAGCAGTAGAGGTTATTTTTCTTTTGGCAACATGACGATAGGAGATGTCGAAAGTATCCTTTTGAGATCTTCAAAGGCGTGCTGAGCTTCTTCCGTCCATTCGAACTTTTCCAATTTCCTCATCAGGGTGTAGAATGGCAACGCCTTTTCTCCTAATCTTGCAATCAAACGACTGAGTGCCGCTACCCGTCCTGCCAGCTGCTGCACCCCACGTAGATTTGTTGGCTTCTTCATTGTTAGGATTGCTTGTATTTTCTCGGGATTAGCCTCAATTCCTCTGGCTGATACCAAATATCCGAGGAGTTTCCTTGCTGGGACTCCAAAGGAGCATTTCTTCGGGTTCAGTTTGATGCAAAACTTGTCGAGATTTTTGAACGTTTCTTCGAGGTCCTTGATGAGCGCAGATCCTTGTCTTGTTGTAACTATGACATCATCGATATATACTTGTACGTTTGTGCCTATTTGGATTCCCAAACACTTCTGCATCATCCACTGATATTTTGCTCCGTCATTCTTGAGGCCAAATGGCATTGTTGTGTAGCAAAATACACCATAAGGCGTGATATAAACTGTTTTCTCCTGATCTTCTTCCTTCATCCTAATCTGGTGGTATCTTGAGTAAGCATCCAAGAAAGAAAGACATTCACATCCCGCGGTTGCATCGATTATTTGGTCGATTCGCGGTAATGGGAAGTGATATTCTGGACAATGTGTGTTCAGTGCAGTAAAGTTGATACACATCCAAAGTTCTGTAGTATTTTTCTTAGGAAAACATACTTGGTTTGTGACCCACTCTGCTTTTGTTAGTTCTTTGATAAAGTTGGCATCCGTAAGGCGATGAAGCTCCTTTCCAATGGCTTTGTGCTTTGGTTCTGCGAATCGACGAAGCGGTTGCTTTACTGGCTTCACCTTTGGATCCAAATTTAATGCATGCTCAGCGAGTTCCCTGGGAATTCCCGGCATGTCAGAAGGTGGCCATGCAAAGATCTCCCAGTTCTCACGGAGGAACTCAATGAGCGCGCTTTCCTATTGATGAGTGCATATTTGCATCATGTTTTATATTAGTATTTTGCATTGTAGATGTAGGATGGTGGTATTTTACGGTGCTCGCGTGCACATTTTATGTCTATTTTCACCAGGATCAGGACATATGATGGATCCAATGGATACAATTATTGAAGTAGTTGTACTGAGGAAAAAGGAGTCAAAAACAACGTAAATCGCTTATTTGGGAAATATTAATAATACCAGAAGAAAACCCGAAGCGAATAGAGGAGACAGAGAGCATAATGACCAACTATACGGGCAGAAGAAATATTCCCGCTGTATAGCTCCGGCCGTATAGTTGGCACCGCCTCCGCCTCATCAAATAGTTTCACCCCGTGCAATTGGTTCGAGGAGACGACATACAGAACACCCAGAAATTGCAAAAACCTCACCTCTGGAAGGCATCTGGAGGGGGAACTCATCCGCCGGGGATCCATCTTCACCTTGCGCAGATCCGGGAGGCTAAGGCATCGATCTTCATCATCCACCGCTGCATCAACACCATCTTCATCCATCCCATCTAAATCTTGTCTAGATCTTGTTGTAATTCCTATACTCGTTGTGGATTTATACAAGTACTATTCATCTATGATTGTTTCCATTATCATTGCCATGATGTTGATTGCCTCCATGTCTGAGTAGATCATTAGTTCTTGGGGAGATGGAGAAACCTTAGTATGAGATTGAAATAAGATAAAGTCTATTATGATATTCATCATTGTGACCATGTGTTAGATTTTCTACATCTTGATGTTGAGAGAAGTCGACCTCTCAATATTTGCCTCTCGTGGGGACTTGATGGAGGGAACTACTTGTTGGTAGACGGAGGCATGCTAGCACTTACAGTGACTATAAAGTTGTTAGCAATCCTTACGTATCAACTTGGGAAATCGAGAAAACTCAGGGAACACTATCCATGCCATGGGATACGTCCTACGGGATTACGTCCCTTAATAGCACAATAATTCGATTGATGACGATTGCTGATTGCTGTTGTTATGAGGATGATGTGAGCAGCGATTGTTGCCTATTCGTCCATATTCGGAGTTCCTCCCACACATACATGGTTGAGAATATTCATGATGATAATCTTTATCTTAGATCTTTACAATACTAGTGGTGTCTCCGCTACTCCCTGAGAACACCTTTTCCCTACTACAGTTCCAATCTTTCTTTACATACACGATACTTTCTTTCTGTATCAAGTTACTTTGCTTTACTATATTATTGCTCTTATACCCAAAACCCAAAAACACCTTTTTACACATTACTCACATCTTATCTTGCTACTTAGAACTTTTTCTAGCATTTCTATTGCAATATTTATTTCAAGGATCATTAGACTTCAGACTCCTGCTCCCTGTGGGATCGATATCTTTATTTCGAAACTAGCTACAAACGATATGTGCACTTGTAGTCATCAAGCTATTTTCTGGCACCGTTTCCAGGGAGCTAAGCGTTGTAGGTCTTTTAGTTTTTGCTTATTTATTTTTGTCTTGCTAAATTTTGTTTTTAGTTACAGGTTTCCATCAACACGATGGAGTTTGAGCATATGACTAGTGCTAACCCACTCAACTACTTTGGGAATCCCTATGATATTTATAAAAGAGACAACTCCAATGAGAAGACAAGGGGGTCTGAAATAAATCCTCTACTACTTAGTATTCTACATAAGAAGCAATTTACTGGAGATGAAGAAGATCCTGATGCATATGAGCATATCGCATGTTTTAAAGTTATATGTGATGTCTACGCACGCTTCTATTCTTGTAGACTGTTGGGCCTCCAGGTGCAGAGGTTTGTAGAACAACAACTTTCCCTTAAGTGGATCACCCAAGGTTTATCGAACTCAGGGAGGAAGTGGTCAAAGGTGTCCCTCTCAAGCAACCCTGCAATCAAGATACAAGAAGTCTCTTGTGTCCCCAACACACCCAATACACTTGTCAGGTGTACAGGTGCCCTACTTCGGCGAAGAGATAGTGAAATACAAGTAATATGGATGATTATAAGTGGTAATTGCAATCTAAAAAAAGAGTGGCAGCAAGCAAACATATAATAGGACTGATTGTAAACGGTGTTTTAATGCTTAGAAACACGGCCTAGGGATCATACTTTCACTAGTGAACACTCTCATATAAATATCTTCTCTTCATGATGCTATCCTGAACTACTCTCCGGTTGGACGATGTAGGGCTATAACAGCACTCCTTAAAGTTTGCATTCCCCATCTAGATAACCCCTGACTATCACCTTGAGCGCTAGATGGTTCCAACAAACACCATAATCTCATAGAGACATCCAACTAAAATTATACTCATGACAATTATTTATGTAATCTTAGCAAAAGTGCCACACGGTGTGCACACTGTCAACTTCACACACGTGGGGATAAGCAGAGATTAATTAAAGCACTTGAGTAGCAGAATAGATCTATAGATTACAAAGCTCATGATCTCATAAGATCACGCATAGAGAGAGAGAAAGATGAATACATAGCTACCAGTAGAGCCCTTAGCCTCGAGAGAGAACTACTCCCTCCTCATCATGGGAGTTAGCAACGACGATGGTGGTGGAGTCGATGGAGATGGCTTCGGGGGCACTTCCCCGTCCCGGTAGGGTGCCGGAACAGAGACTTCTGTCCCCCGAATCTCCTCTTCGGTGGTGGCGGCGCTGCGGTACTTTTCGTGGAATTCTGATCTCGTTTTTAGGGTTTTCGTTCAGGTGGGAGCCTGAGGGGCCCACACCACCCCCTAGCGCGGCCTAGGCTGGCCCGCGCCACCAGGTGGTGTGGCCACCTCATGGCCCCTCTCCGTCTCGTATTCTTGCTCCGTGAGTCTTCTGGTAAAATATTGACTTTGGCTTTTGTCCGGTCCAATTCCGAGAATATTTATTTTCCAACTTTTCTGAAACCAAAAACAGCAGAAAAATGACAATTGGCACTGCGGCATCTTGTTAATAGGTTAGTTCTAGAAAATGCATAAAAGTATCTCAAAGTGGGAACAAAACATAAGAAAGTAGAAACTAAACAAGCATGGAACATCAAAAATTATAGATACGTTTACGACGTATCAACATCCCCAAGCTTAACTCCTGCTCGTCCTCGAGTTGGTAAGTGATAAAAAAGAATAATTTTTGAGGTGACATGCACCATCACAATTTTGATCAAGGTATTTGTAAAACATAGATAGCTCTGATCATAGTACTCTAACATAGACATGAAAGATATAGTTCTAACAGTAAGACATAGCAACTATGTTGTAACATGAAAAGGTACAAACAAAAGATTTATGAATAATAATGCTTTGAAAGACTTTTGTTTGTTTCACATATAGAAAACATAATGAGAATGGTATTCAGCTTGTCCCTCATAGTGTAGCAAAACATAAATGCATAGGACACCTTCCAAGTTCATAAGGGTGACTAGATATAAAGAGTTTAAGAACAAGAAATATCAAAGTTATGAATCAATCAACAAGTTTTGGGACAATGCACATTGAACTAAGAATGACCACTATGCTCTCTCAATAGGTGCATAAAGATAGAAGATGGAGACTCAACATAAAAGTAACAGAAAGGCCCTTCATAGAAGGAAGCAGGGATTCAAGTTTCATAAAGAGCTTCCAAAAATTATGGTACTTATTAGCTTTCAGCTCTCATTGCCCCTATCATAAGCATCTTTAGGTGATTAAGGTTAAAGTGAGCAAATATGAGGATATGCTTGACAAGTTATAAGCTGAAAATCTCATGCCCCTTACTTACGAGTACCGAACCTCATGCTACTCAACTTTAGTCACAGGTAAGTTTTTGTCATTGTAAGTACATGTGTATCATAGAGAACCGCCAACGGGGTACCCCTTGCCCGATGATACAGAAGATTTCCCATATCAAAATGACAAGGCAAGTAGACAATGAGCATCTCAACAATCTTTTTGTATGCTATTTGCATAGGGTTTTCCCTTTTTTTTCTTATTTTAGGATGCTTCACAGATTGCTCACTATGGTTATGCTGCACATTTCCACCATGATTAGGCATGGCTTAGACTAGCCACCCAGGCGTTTCTCTAACACATATACGAACTCCATGAGCCTTACAAGCTCTCCTTTCAGTTCACACCACCGGGATCCATAAGCAAAAGAAGATGATATCAACTAAATAAAGTGCAATATTGAAAGCGTTCCCCATGATAGCATGGTTCTGCTAATTCAAAACTTACAAAGAGCAAGCATATACGCAACATAGATGGGCACAATGGTTCAAGTTTATTAAGTACAAGAAAGTAAAGTGTGCCATCAAGTTCGTGAGAGATTTAATCACAAATTTTCACATAACAAGTTTAAGGTAGATAAAAACATGAATATACTTGGAATAGCAATAATGCTAATATGTAGGTATGGTGGACTCTTTGGAATAACTTGGTTTTATTTGGAGTTGGATGCATGAGTGGAACTGATACTTGGTACATGTGGAGGCTAGCAAAAGACTAGGAGCGACCAACTAAGAGAGCAATAATGGCCATAATCGTGCAAAGGGACAAAACATTATTAATTAAAGCATAAAGTGATATTACAAGTCGAAAACTAAATGATCATAGAGGCTATGGTGACTTGGTATAGTCTTAACATGGTGTGAGCTTGCGCCAAGTCAACCCAAATAAAGCATCAAAGTAGAATACCACAATATTATGCTTTTATATGCTAAAACAACACATGATTCTTTCAAGGTACATTAAGCAATCTCAATTGTTTGTAACAAGTCATGCTACAACAATAATTACTAATCATAAAGTCATAGCAATATAAAACATGACATGATAAAGTCTAGGCCACAGTCTAAACAAGCTCCTTTTGTACCACTTATAATCATGAAACTTCCTACTCTTTTACAACACCAATCGAAAACTAAAGCTAAACGCAGTGCTTGCAAAGGGGAACACTCGCAGAACAATAAGAGTGAAAACTAGAGTGTTCTAGGCAATGAATAACAGGGTGTATATCTCTCCAAAAGAAGTGTGTTGGTATCCAACCAAGTTATTGCGGCAAAGAAAGCAAAATAAAACTAAAAATAAAGACGCTCCAAGAACAACACATAGTGCATAAGGTAATAAAAATAAAGTGTCTTGAAAGAAGACCTGAGATTTTTATTGATGAAGAAGGGGATGCCTTGGGCATCCCCAAGCTTTGACGCTTGTACTTCTTGAATATTTCTTGGGGTGACACGGGTGGCATACCCAAGCTTGAGATTTTGTGCATACTTCATCTTATCACATTATTCTTCCCCTACACTTGAAAATTTCCTTCATACAAAACTTCAGACAATCTTCATTAGCAACATTAGTGTATTCAAGATAATAAGTCTTTACGTTCAGTTTCAACACAAGTAAAACTTTCATGAAAACACAATCTACTGTAGCAATTCCTTTTAAAAGTTCAAGTGATCAAAGAGAACTCAAAGAGAAAGAGATTAAGAGGCAAATGCAAATAATGGCAGAAATCTGTCAAAACAGACCAGCAGCTAAAAACCGATTTTTCCGAAGACCTTATGTTGCTCAAATCGGAAAGTGTTAAACTAACAAAAGTTAGATAACAACCTGGGGCAGAAGCACAAAACATTACAGCTCAATCCGACGTTCTGAGATTTTTCAAGAATTTTTACAGTGGAGCACAAAAATCTGTTTCGGGACAGTAACTTTCCCAAGTTTTACTTCTCTCTCATTAGAGGTTATTGTTGGCACAAAAACGACACAAAAATGATAAGGAGAGGTTATTACTAAGGCAATAACTTCCAAGACTCAACAAAACAAAAACAAAATAAAAGTAAAAATATAATGGGTTGTCTCCCAAAAGCTCTTTCTTTATAGCCATTATTAAGATAGGCATGATAATTTCAATGATGCTCACATATGAAATATGAGTTGAAGTAAAAGAGAGCATCAAGAAGCAAATATGGAACAAATTTAAGTCTAACTCACTTCCTATGAAAAATAATCTTGTAAAGAAACAAGTCATGAAAGCACAAAGCAACAAGCATAGGAAAGCAAAACAAGTGCAACTTCAAAAAATTTAACATAAAGAGGGGAAACTTAATATTGTTGAGACACATAAAACCATGTTTCCCTCTCTCATAATAACTTTCAGTAGCATCATGAATAAAACTAACAATATAACTATCACATAAAACATTCTTATCATGAGCCACATGCATAAAAGAATTAATACCCCCCACATAAACATAGTCATTCTTATTAATCGTAGTGGGAGCAAATTCAACAAAATAGCTATCATTATTATTCTCATCACCATAATCATCAAATATAGGAGGCATATTGTAATCATAATTAATTTTCTCCTCAATAGTAGGTGGAATGAAAATATCATATTCATCATTGTAATCATCATATATCGGAGGTATAGTATCATCAGAGTAAATTTTGTCCTCCGTGCTTGGGGGACTAAAAATATCATGCTCATCAAAACCAGCTTCCCCAAGCTTAGACTTTTCCATAGCATTAGAAATAATGGTGTTCAAAGAATTCATACTAATAACATTGCTATTAGCATGCAAATAAAGTTTCATAGGTTGTTTAATTTTATTTTTAGACCATTCATGTTCTACCTTAGGAAAAATACTAAAAATCTCTATTGTTTTCCATTAAGCCTAACTAGTGAAAATAAAAACAAGAAACAAAAAGATATAATAGTAGAATCTAAAGGAAATAACTTCGAGCACTCACACACCAGCAATAGTACTAGAAGATAGCTTAGTAGCCAGAAGATGTCAGTACCTTGTACCTTACCTCCCCGGCAACGGCGCCAGAAAATAGCTTGATGTCTACACATGCTTATATTCTTGTAGACAGTGTTGGGCCTCCAAGTGCAGAGGTTTGTAGAATAGCAGCAACTTTCCCTTAAGTGGATCACCCAAGGTTTATCAAACTCAGGGAGGAAGTGGTTAAAGGTATCCCTCTCAAGCAACCCTGCAATCAAGATACAAGAAGTCTCTTGTGTCCCCAACACACCCAATACACTTGTCAGGTGTATAGGTGCCCTATTTCGGTGAAGAGATAGTGAAATACAAGTAATATGGATGATTATAAGTGGTAATTGCAATCTGAAATAAGAGTGGCAGCAAGCAAACATGTAACAGGACTGATTGTAAACGGTGCTTTAATGCTTAGAAACAAGGCCTAGGGATCATACTTTCACTAGTGAACACTCTCATATAAATATCTTCTCTTCATGATGTTATCCTGAACTACTCTCCGGTTCGACGATGTAGGGCTATAACAGCACACCTTAAAGTTTGCATTCCCTATCTAGATAACCCCTCATTATCACTTTGAGCGCTAGATGGTTCCAACAAACACCACAATCTCATAGAGACATCCAACTCAAATTATAATCATGACAAGTATTTATGTAATCTTAGCCAAAGTGCCAGATGGTGTGCACACTGTCAACTTCACACATGTGGGGATAAGCAGAGATTAATTAAAGCACTTGAGTAGCAGAATAGATCTATAGATTACAAAGCTCATGATCTTATAAGATCACACATAGAGAGAGATGAACACATAGCTATCGGTAGAGCCCTTAGCCTCGAGAGAGAACTACTCCCTCCTCATCATGGGAGTCAGCAACAGCGATGGAGATGGTGGTGGAGTCGATGGAGATGGCTCCAGGGGCACTTCCCCGTCCCGGCAGGGTGCCGGAACAGAGACTTCTGTCCCCCGAATCTCCTCTTCGGTGGCGGAGGCCTTGTGGAAATTTTTGTGGAATTCTGATCTTGCTTTTAGGGTTTTTGTCCCGAGGGCTTTTATAGGCGAAGAGGCAAGGTCGATGGGCGCCCGAGGGGCCCACACCACCCCTAGCGTGTCCTAGGCTGGCCTGCGCCACCAGGTGGTGTGGCCACCTCGTGTCCCCTCTCCGTCTCGTCTTCTGGCTCCGTGAGTCTTCTAGAAAAATATTGACTTTGGCTTCTGTCCGGTCCAATTCCGAGAATATTTATTTTCCAGCTTTTCTGAAACCAAAAATAGCAGAAAACAGACAACTGGCACTACGGCATCTTGTTAATAGGTTAGTTCCAGAAAATGCATAAAAGTATCTCAAAGTGTGAACAAAACATAAGAAAGTAGATACTAAACAAGCATGGAACATCAAAAATTATAGATACGTTTACGATGTATCAATATGTGGCACTTTTCTATTGACGGGATATACTGCCGATGAGGTAAGGGTTAAACTTTTTAGTCAAACTTTGACAAGTACAACTCTCTCATGGTATAGATCTGTACCACTTGAAGCCACTACTACTTGAGATAATTTAGCTTGTGAATTTCTATCAAAGTATTATCCATTATCAAAATCTTTTGGAATCAGGCATCTTATAATGACTTGGAAGAATCGTTCTAATGAAGGACTAGTAAGAGCTTATATTAGATTTAAAGATTTACTACGACTATGTCCTCATCACGATTTGCATGAATGGTATTTACTATATATCTTTTATGGCGGTTTAATTGAACCTAATAAAATTGAACTAGACTCTTTCGCGGAAGGAGCCTTTATGAATCTTCCTATACCTAAAGCTTGGGCTTTACTTAATAGAATTCGTGACCATAGAGTTTCATGAAATTTTGGTCTAGGAAGTGAAGGAGGCGTAGAAATAAAGCATGATTGTATTCATGATTATAACAAAAAAGGCCATGTGAAAGAATTGTCTAAAGAACTTTATCTAGATTCAGATATTGTGTTGCAAGTTGTTAAAGATTTTACAGAACATATTAAAGCTCCAAAGGAGGGTCCAGTCAAGTATGATCCACCACCTGAACCAGAGAAGAAAAGAGAAGATAAAGAAACACTTGCCTCCGTAGAACCAATATATGAAGTGCATTTCCCTAACACTGCACAAAAGCATATTTTTGAATATGAACAGGTCAAAGCAGTACAGGAAAAGAGGGAGGAGGAAAGCGTGCCAGAAGTCAAGGAACATATGAAGGAAAACAAAGATGAAGAGGTAACCAAGGAAGCAATTATGGCTATGTACTCACACTATAACATAGTTGAACTTGATAAAGAGACTTCCGTATTGGTTGAAGGTAAATCAAAGGTAAAAGATGTGGGTAAGCCTATTCTTCCCTGCGTATCTTATGATTTCTACCTAGAAATAAAAGAAGAAATAGAACCGGCTACAATTGAGAATACTGATATAGCAATTATGTTACCTAATAAAAATCTTAGAATTCCAATGGGAGTAGTTGACGATGCAACTGTCACAATTGGCAACAAAAAAATCCCTATCCATTTTGTAGTTGTTGATATGCCATCTAACACTTTTTGCCCTATGATATTTGGAAGAACCTTTTTGGGTCATATATGTTCCTATGTTAACTTCAAGAAGGAGATTGTGACTCTTAAGCTTGGGGGAACGGAAAATAAATTCCATTTTTCCAAATTTAAAGACAAGCCTCCACAAGTACAAGAAGAAGAGGAAGAGAGAACTATTGAGGAAATGGCAACTCTTTTCTTTGGTAATGAAAGAGAAGAAATAAATGAAGATCCAAATTATGAAGAAATAGTTATGAAGGACAAGTCCTTAGAAGAAGATGAATTTGATTCACTTCCTATTTGGGTACCTCCAACTGATGAGGCTTTTGAAGAGCCAGAAAAGAGAGGGGATGAGGAACTACCACCCCCGGAGTTGAAGACTCTACCTGATAATCTCAAATACAGGTTTTTAGATGATACCAATAAATTTCCTGTTATTAGCGCTAAACGTTTAGGAGAAGAAGAAGAAGAACTCATGAGGATACTTAAGGAGCATCGCCAAGCCTTTGGGTACTCAATGGATGACTTGAAGGGCATTAGTCCCATGATAGCTGTCCATCGGATATTCATGGAAGAAGGTGCTAAACCAGTTGCAGAATTTAATAGAAGATTGAAGCCTAAAATAAAAGAAGTGGTAAGAAAAGAAATTGTACGCCTACTAGATGCAGGTATAATTTATCCTATTAAAGAAAGTGAATGGGTAAGCCTTGTTCATTGTGTTCGTAAGAAGGGTGGTTTTACTGTTGTTCCTAATGAAAACAATGAACTAATACCTACTAGAACTGTTGTTGGGCACGGGATGTGCATAGATTTTAGGAAACTCAATAAAGAAACTAGGAAAGATCACTATCCGTTACCGTCCATAGATCAAACTTTACAAAGGTTAGCAAACCATACTCATTTTTGTTATTTGGACGGATATTCTGGTTTCTCTCAGATAGCTATTCATCCGGATGACCAACTTAAAACAACTTTCACAAGTCCTTACGATTTACATGCTTACCGACGTACTCCTTTTGGTCTATGTAATGCCCCAGCTACTTCTCAATGATGTATGACTGCTATTTTTGCTGATTTCATAGAACTTATGATGGAAGTATTTATGGATGACTTTTCTATCTATGGAACTTCATTTACTAGTTGCTTGGATAATCTCAAGAAAGTTTTGCAGCATTGTGAAGAAACTAATCTTGTTCTAAATTGGGAGAAGTGGCACTTTATGGTCAAAGGAGGTATAGTGATTGGACACAAAGTATTAGGTAAGGGAATTGAAGTGGATAGACCTAAGGTTGAAGCAATAGAGAGAATGCCACCACCTAGGGATATTAAAGGTATAAGAAGTTTTCTTGGTCATGTGGGTTTTTACAGAAGGTTCATTAGAAATTTTTTCAGGGATATCTAAACCTTTGACTAACCTCTTGCAAAAGGGAATGAGATTCAATTTTGATGGCAACTATCTTGAAGCTTTTGATAAACTTAAAAATCTTTAACTCGTGCTCCCACTATAAAACCACCTATCGAGGATACAACCTTTGACTTAATATGTGAAGCTAGCGATGATGTTGCAGGAGTAACTCTTGGACAACATATTGGTCGAAGATTTAATATTATACATCATGCGAGTAGAACTCTCAAAGGTGCCCAAAAGAATTACCCTAAGTAAGAAAAGGAACTGTTTGCTGTATTTTTCTCTTATGATAAATTTCTTTCTTATATAGTTGATGCAAAGGTGAGAGTTCATATGGATCGTGATGGCTTAAAAAACTCCTTGAGAGGAATAAGCCAAGACTGATCCATTGGATTCTTTCACTTCAAGAATTTGAGTTGTAGATTATGCAGAGGCAAGAAATAAAGATGTTAGATGCAGTATCCATGCTTGCTCAGGAGGATACTAATCTCATTGAGAGGAACTCTAGTCCTGATGATTTTCATTTACAAGAATTATTTGATGAATTAAAGTCAATTCCTCCAAGAGAGAAGGAGTCCTTGCTATGGGAGGAACTTTTTATCCCTGATTAAGTGGTAAGTGCAAGGTAAGTGTTATTACCCTAATAACTGATTTATTTTCACAATTTTTACTCTTGAAATTTCTATTTTCAAATTCCTTGTGTTTTTCTGAAGTTTTAGAGAGGTTTTACCAACTATACAGGCGGAGCTATACGACCGAAGCGGGAGCTCCGTCGTATAGTTGGTCGTTAAACTCTCTGTATCATCTTCGTCAAATTATTTTTGGTATCTGAGCCTATACGGTCGCAACTATACGACCGGAGCAAAAATTTCGGCCGTGTAGTTGGTCGTTAAACTCTCAGATGGTTTTGCTTTTTGGTGCCGATATCTATACAGTCGCAACTATACGGCCGGAGCAAAAATTCTGGCCATATAGTTGGTCGTTAAACTACCAGGCACTTTTGATTTTCGGTGTTTGAAACTATACGGTCGCAACTATACGACTAGAGCAAAAATTCCGGCCGTATAGTTGGTTATTAAACTCTCAGACACTTTTCGTTCGATCTTTATTTTTAATAGAAAACGTAATTGTCGGTTCCGAGTCGTGATTTAATCGACCTGGACTCGAGATATTTGGAAATATCTGCCCGGAACCAACTATACGGCCAAAATTATATGGGTCGCACCCATATAGTTGGTCGTTACGCGGCAGGTTATTTGCAAATCCATGATTTCTTTTTCAGTTCTGTTTGGATTCTTTTCTTGGATGACAATTTTGTGTTTCTCACGAGTTTTACTGACCTCTGACCCCTCTTATATACTGCCATTGTCTATCTCTCTAACCGCAATCTACAGAAACCAATCTACCTCTTATTTCGCGAGAGGGCTCTCAACCAAGGGACATAAGTCAAGAAGAAGGGCTCCCATGGAGATCGGGAGCAACCACGACCAAGGCAAGGATATTGAGACCATCCCTATAGAGTTCCTCGATGCCGACCATGGGTGTCGGAAGAGAGACTTGAAGGCCCTGGAGTTGAAGATTGAGGAATTGGACAAGGAGAAGCCAGGGACACCCAAACACCTTCAATTGTTGTGACTTTATCTTGATAAACTTGATGAAGATATCAAGCGAAAAACTGAAGCGGGTTTCGCCATGAGTCTTAAGGCGCTACAAACACTCCAAGATAATAATGAGTTCATTAAAGAACAAGTGAAAGTGATGGAGAGGAATAATCTTTTCTATAAGCTGCGTGTTAAGGAATTAGAAGCTGTCAATCAATCCCTCCGCCTCAGGCTGGCCCGTGAGGAGAAGATACCACGTGCCATGGTGCCCCAGTGATCTACAATAATCATGATATCAAATAATCGCAAGGGATTATTTGATCCTGCCTAGCTTGATTCCAATCTTGGGGAGATCTTTAAGACCTTGTAATCTATCATATAAGTTTTATTATTCTTGCATTAGTTCAAACTAGAAATAAAGTTTGCATCATTAGAATTCCCTTCAGGAATAGTCGATCCCTTTTATGAAATTCCGAGTTTATTATTATATATGTAGCAATATTGGGTTTGTATTTTCTTTATGGATATATGAATGGCTTGAGTATGATTTTACTTGCACTTGATGATAACAATAGGAGTCTTCCACACCATTGGTATTAATGGAACACATAAAGATAATTTGGTCAATATGATGTAAGATTACAATTTGATTCAAAAATAAAAATTATATATACAATTAAGTTGAAAAAGGAAAACCTTGAACAAAGGAAAATGAAGTGCTATCTAAATAGAGGGGGAACAAGTCATGGTAGAATCTCAAGTCATAAGAATGCTTCATATACAGTTGGAATTTGATAATTGAGAGCGTTGAACTTTGAATTCCTACATGAAGTGGAATATATGGCTAGCTCCTTTGCACATCACTTAAAAAAAGTGTGAGCATATATGCAAAAGAAAAGAAAAAGAAAAGAAGAAAAAAGAGAGAATGTGCAAAGAGCAAATATGCATATGCCACTGTATTGTAGTATGACAAAGAGACACTTTTGAGATTTTTAATCCCAGGTGAATTTGTTGATCCTAAAATACTTGGGACTACCTTGTTTACTCATTCGGTTGAACCTAATTCTTTGACATTATGTTGAGATTCATCTTTTATGAACTATTGATAACTAAGGTGTGGAAGCCTTCTAATACCATTCAGATGGTTCGAGTAAGGTACTATTCATGAACTTATTCCCTTGTATCGTACATGATAAACACATGCTAAAAATGCCTCATTTATTTTATTGACTCAGCTTCATGAATATGAGGATCACATCCATTAAGCTAGAGCTTGCTCGGGACGAGCAAGAGTCTAAAGCTTGGGGAAGTTGATGAGTGCATATTTGTATCATGTTTTATATTATTATTTTGCATTATAAATGTAGGATCTTGGTATTTTACGGTGTTCGCGCGCATATTTTATGTCTGTTTTCACTAGGATCGGGACAAATGATGGATCCACTGGATACAATTATTGAAGCAGTTGTACTAAGGAGAAAAGGAGTCAAAACAATGTAAATCGCTTATTTCGGAAATATTAATAATACCAGAAGAAAACCTGAAGCGAACAGAGGAGACAGAGAGCATAACGACCAACTATACGGGTGTAAGAAATATTCCTGCCGTATAGCTCCGGCTGTATAGCTGGCGCCGCCTCCGCCTTGTCAAATAGTTCCACCCCATGCAATTGGTTCGAGGAGACGACATACAGAACACCTAGAAATTGCAGAAACCTCACCTCCGGAAGGCATCTGGAGGGGGAACTCATCCGCCAGGGATCGATCTTCACCCTGCACAGATCCGGGAGGCTAATGCATCGATCTTCATCATCCACCGCTGCATCACCACCATCTTCATCCATCCCATCTACATCTTGTCTAGATCTTGTTGTAATTCCTATACTCGTGGTGGATTTATACAAGTATTACTCATCTATGATTGTTTCCATTATCATTGCCATGATGTTGATTGCCTCCATGTATGAGTAGATCATTAGTTCTTGGGGAGATGGAGAAACCCTAGTATGAGATTGAAATAAGATAAAGTCTATTATGATATTCATCGCTGTGACCATGTGTTAGATTCTCTACATCTTGATGTTGAGAGAAGTCGACCTCTCAATATTTGCCTCTCATGGGGACTTGACGGAGGGAACTACTTGTTGGTAGACGGGGGCGTGCTAGCACTTATAGTGACTATAAAGTTGTTAGCAACCCTTACGTATCAACTTGGGAAATCGAGGAAACTCACGAACACTATCCATGCCATGGGATAAGTCCTACGGGATTACGTCCCTTAATAGCGCAGTAATTCAATTGATGTCGATTGCTGTTTGATGTGGTTATGAGGATGATGTGAGCATCGGTTGTTGCCTATTCGTCCTCATTCGGAGTTCCTCCCACACATACATAGTTGAGAATGTTCATGATGATAATCTTTATCTTAGACCTCTACAATACTAGTGGTGTATCCGCTACTCCCTGAGAACACCTTTTCCCTACTGTAGTTCCAATCTTTCTTTACATATGCGATACTTAGTTTCTATATTAAATTACTTTGTTTTACTTTATTATTGCTCTTATACCCAAAACCCCAAAACACCTTTTTACACATTACTCGCTTCTTATCTTGTGACTTAGAACTTTAGCTAGCATTTCTATTGCAATATTTATTTCAAGAATCATTAGACTTCAGACTCCTGCTCTCTGTGGGATCGATATCTTTATTTCAAAACTAGCTACAAATGATATGTGCACGTGCAGTCATCACCTATGCGAGATCAACATTGGAAGCCACAAATGTTGTTTTCGTCGGGTCGACGGGGTGTATCTGTACTTCCTTTATGTCTTTTGCCATGTCAAAGGCTTGATCGGGATTGACACGCGCTACTTCTAGTAGTTCTGCAATTGCTGAAGTTTTGAGTTGTTCGAACTCCGTTGCCATCCCGAAGGATTTAGAAATTTTGTTGAACTCCCGATCACAATTGTCGGCACGCGTGAAGCTTCCTTTTACTGTGATGATTCCCTTTGGTGCTGGCATTTACATGACTAAGTACGTGTAGTGCGGTACTGCCATAAATCGTGTGAAAGTTGGTCATCCCAGGATCGCATGATGTTGTGATGGCTAGTCTATAACTTCGAATTAGATTTTTTCTCGCTTGAAATTTATTTTGGAACCAAATACAACATTAAGGAATACTTTGCCTAAAGGAATTTTGGCTTTACCTGGTACTATTCCGTGGAAAGATGTTTCTGTTGGCGGGAGATTGTTTAGGGGTAGCCCATTGTTCGTAATATTTTTGCGTAGATCAGATTGATGCTGCTTCCTGCGTCCATGAAGATTTTGCTCATATCGAACCCACCAATTTGTGCTTCGACTATCAAGGCGGAGTGACCTGGTCGTGGGGCCCAAAGCGGGTGATCGGCTCTGTTGAATGTGATTTCTTGCTCGGAGCAATGGAGCTATTCGGGTGTGGTTGATGTTGTTGTTTCCGCCATATTGATTTGCCTTGTCATGAGCTTCTGGGATCTGTTGGATGGATGCCCTTTTTGAATCATGGACATTGCTCCTTTTGACCTAGGGTACTTGTTGTTTTGATCATTTGTGTTTTGTGCCGCCGGTGGTGGTGGTGGTGCGCCGATGGCTAATGTGCCAGGTGTAGATGCGTATCCTCGGTTCGCCACTTCAGTTGCTTTTGCATTACACAACTCCTGCATCTTCAAGAATGTTCGGTAGTCTTTCATGAGATGGTTAGATTGTCACCTACCTACTGAGTCAACGTAAAAGTGCATGTTACAGGGTCCTTCCAGCATTTGCATCGCGGACATGGGTGGGTCTCGTGCTCTTGGCTGATACTGTTGTGTTGACTGGCTTCCTCTGACGTCGTCCCTGTTCTAGTGGTACCCGCCATTGTAGTCATTGCTTCAGTTGTTCCCTTCACCCTAAAAACCGGCTGCCACATAACTTGGTCCCGTGTTTCCATCGTTGTTCCTTCTCCTTCTGTCGTTGCCGCATTTATCCCTGTCTTCTTCGAGTGATCGCATGCGCTTATTATGCAATGCATCCTCCCCGTCAGCCCAACGATTTGCTATTTCCATTAGCTGTGAGATTGTTTTGGGTTTAACCCGTCCCAGTCTTCTATGAATTCTCGGTGGCGGAGGCCGTCGTTGAAGGCGTCGATGCCCTTTCGTAGGATTTGGACTCAACTGAGTTTTTGATGATATTCCATCGTTGGATGAATGCTCTTATTGATTCCCCAGATTTTCGTTTGCATGCTCGCAACTGCTCCAAAGATGCTAGTCATTTAAACATGGATTGGAAGTGTCGGATGAACTTATCTTCCAGGTCGTTCCAGCTGCCGATGGAATCTTCGGGTAACTGTCCGAGCCATGATCTTGCGGCGTCGGTGAGGTACAGTTGTAAGCTTTGCATTGCGGTGGTTGTGGAGCCGCCTTGCAACTTGACAGTGGACAAATAGTCGGCTAACCATGCTTCGGGTTCCTGGAGTCCATCGTACTTGTGGCGGTCATGCGGAAGTTTGAAGTCCTTGGGTACTGAGGTTTTGCGAATCCTCTGAGTGAAACAGCTGGCGCCGCATAGTTCGGAATCATCTTCGTTGTCGTGGTATCGTTGGCTACGGTTTTCATCTCTTGATCCATCATTCCTATGTTGCGTGTTGTAGTTTCTTGTGCTTCTTCACGGCTCGAGTGCCGCAAGATGTGCCTGGTGTGGCTATCGAGATCATCGGGTGTGTCCCACTTGCCGAGGACTGTTATGACGGCATGGGGATCTATCGTGCTATCACGTGGTTCCTTGTTCTGCTTCTGCGAGGGAAGCTCCCACCATGCCAAGGTTCATCAGGGTGGAGCGATGGAAGGTCGCATGGGGATAGTCGGGTACGGGCTGAGTTGTGAGTAGATATGTTTGTGCGGACACAATGGCTGCTCGGGCTATTTTTGCCTTGATGTTTCCTGCTTGATCGATCGACATGAACGATAGATCTAGATCATGGATGAGTCCGCCTCTCTCGCTTCGATGTTCTCCTTCCTGGTGGTGCTCTTCCCGTTACGCTCCTTGATCCTCGGGTGGAGCTTAGCTATGTCCGTCGTAAGCTAGATTTGTTGGCTAATCTCTTTCTTTCGCCGAGTTGTCTTTGCATCCTGAGTAGATCTCTCTTCTTGTGATGAAGCAGATATTGATATGCTAATAACTCCTCGTGTGAAGCATGCTGGCGCATGGTTGACGTGGGTGCTTGTTCCTTCAATCCACAACACCAGAAAGATGCTTGTTGGCTCAAGATACGATGAGATCGTTGGGAACCCCAAGAGGAAGGTATGATGAGTGATGACCCACAATTATAGGGGGTGTATCGTAGTATTTTTGATAAGTAAGAGTGTCAAACCCAACGAGGAGCAAAAGGTGCTGGCGAGTGACTAGGAGCAGGAATTCTGTGTAAATACTTAGCAAACGGATTTTTAGGGGTTTTTGATAATACAGGTAAATAAAGTACGAGTAAATAAAAGACAATAAGAATAAATGCAGCAAGTTGTCCAATGCTTTCTTTAGAAAAGGACAAGCCGGTTGTAATATTCTAACTGATGACCCCAAATATTGGTCATACAATAATCCATCTATGACCTTTCTATGACCAAAAACAGTAGGTCACATACCGAGAATCACTATAGACAGCTAACTACCTTTTTTTAATTGGTCATAGACACCTATGACCAAAACAGATGGTCATAGAGTCCTTGACCAATTTTTTGGTCACGACCTATCTACCCTGTCCACGTAGGCAAATCTGACGTGGCAGATTTCTGTGACCAAACCAAATGGTCGTGATTCAAATTCAGTCCAATCCACTTTGGTCATCAATATGGGCCAAGCCCATCATTTCAGTTTATTTATTTTCTTGGTCACGGCCTTTCTACGGTTCATTGCATATTAGGCCTCGGCCTTTTTGCAGCCAGTTTCTTGTTTGGGCCTGAGCCTTTTTATGGTTCATTTCTTTATGAATGTCCATTTTCAACTGTCAAGGGCCCTTATTTTTGTCCGTGGCCTTCTTAGAGCCCACAAAAGCAACTCACTTGTCAGTTGTTATTCTTTTTTAAACTGGTTCCACCTGTCAGGTTCAGCAAGGTTTCAATTACCACATTTTTAGAATAAATAAAGGATATTTAGGCAAAAAAATCATCAAACCATAATACATCTTTGTTTAATAGTAAGCTCACCACATTAACGTGCTTACATGATACTGTTACGATTACAAGACCCCATCATCTGGGTTAACAACCAAACATACTAGGCCAGCAAAAGCTAATATTGTGAAGCCCAAGCTCCAGCAAGCAGCACACATAGGAGCATAAGCTACAGCAAGCAGAGCATCGCCCAGCCACGCATCGCCAGCCTTCCGTCCTGTTCACCTCCAGTTGCTCCTCTTCTCACCGGTCTACCGTTGTTTGCTGCTACAAGCTTCTTCAAACTTCAGCATATATTAACACATGTATTATCTGCTAACAGCAAAAGAAGAAGCAAGCTTAGCATACATGGAAAAACATAAAACTAAGTGAAATATTAGCCTTGTATTGAACGGAAACATGCAAAAAATTCTCACAGATAGAGGAATGGGGAAAGAGAGTTTTAGTCATACCTCAAGGCAAAGTTGGTGATGCATGGTAGCAAGATCATGGCGCGCAGTTGCTGCCTGTTACAGACTCAAGTTAGCTTGAGCTAGAGCATCTGTAACCTATAAATAGATTGTCAATGCTTGAGCTGGAGCATGAATGGATCATAACAATGAATGGCAAAAGGAACAACAGATACATAACTAATTGTAACAGGTATGCATATTTATGAAGCAGAAATCACCTATTTCAATGTTAAGAAGTAGCTCCTCTGGGAAAGGTACATACAAGTACAACATGGCCTAAATAACAAAAAGAGAATTAGACTGTTATGTTACCAGGTAACAGAAACAATGTGTCACCAGAACAAAATACATTAGTATATCAACTGTTGTACATTATTCAACAATATTGGGTACATAAGAGCTATAGTAGATAGGTTCCAAGAGCAGAAGACATTGGATATGTAAATAGTGCATCAACTCTCATTAACAACAAACTGTTAACAGATTTTCCACTTCGACTATTAACAAAAGTAACTAGGGAAGCACTAATACAAACAACATGAGTTTTATTAACAATAACATGCTTCTCTACAATGGTAGCTATGTACTAGAATACTAAAGCAAGGCCGTCCTAAGGTAACCAACAGTACTGATGTACTAGAGTAAGACTAATTAGTAATTACAGAAAAATACAACAGCGAAGAATCACATGATACACACAAATTTGGATATGCATGTCCATCTACCACATACGTCACATGAATTGCTTTTTTGAGTAAACAAATTGTTTTCAGTAACACGGACAGGAGAAACAAAAGTAGTATATGAAGTACATATGATATTATAGAGATACTTGTATTTCATGGCCATATAACCAGATCATTAGGCTTGTATTTTCAAGTATTTAATGAAAAGGCACTGATCAATCTCAGGAAGGGAAATTAATATTCAATGAACTTCATGCCCTGGAAGAAACAGACGCATTTGTTTCTCTGACATCTGGTTCCCAAAGAACGTCTTCATCATTCTCCATCTGTAAAGGGAGAGAGCACATATATATTAAAACACCACTGCAACAGTATCACATGAAACTGTTCTCATGAATTAGCAACACTAGTTACTTACCAAGGAAATTTGATATATAGCGCAGGCTCCAAACCTACTGAGATCAATGTGTCGTCAAGCTCCTCCAGCACTCTAGATGCAGGGGGCTATCCTCCCTCTGTTCCAGTGCAGGCACAACTTAGAAACAATACAACACAGAGTAAAAATTCCAGAACTGCTACTTGGAGTACAATATTTAGAAAACTTTCATACTCTACTTGGAGTAGAAAATTCAGAGAAGTTTCACACTCTAATTTGGAGTATTTTGCTAATCAGAACTACTTGTTTCTTAAGCAACATCAAGAAGACACATTGCAGAGATCATCTTGTTCATTATACTACTCCATTATACTCCTACTCCATCACCTGAACGGAGAACTGAATTTTATTCAGACTGCATTTATACTCCTACTCCTACCACGTTCATTATACTCCTATCCCGCAAGTAAGAATTGCCATCTTGAGGAACATACTGACAAATGGTAACCTGCAATAAGTTCAAGAAACTACATGAATTGCGCCTCACATGATTAACATGTATATGTGCTGCTACTCCAAGTACATATATCATGGATCGTGTAAAATACCAAGCACGTACTACACCATGATATTGTCACTTACATCTCATTACACAGCTCAGATTCAATATTTCATTATCTGATATGTATGCAAGGTTGTACCAAAATATTATTAAGAGCTGTAAAGTAAATTCTTTAACACAGTCCTAAGTCATGGACTTTAACATGTTTCAGCTAACTAAGTACCAGCATCAGCAACCGTGGCTACAGCCACAAAATAAAGTTGGACCTTCCTAAGAGACATTTTAACAAACACCGGAGCTGCATAAAAAATAACACGCTGGAATTACATAATTTCTCGGAGAGGACGAAGGGGGTGATCTTCCTGTACTTGGGCAGGCATGGATCGATGGCCAGTAGAGGGAAAAATTAGGAACCAGGGACATACCTATACCACGAAGAAGATGTCCGAGAGATGGAAGTAGCCTACGAGAAGACTCGAGTCGCCGGAGTCGCAGCCAACAAGGGCGAGGTGGCGAGCTCGTTGCCTGCGGCTTCCATGGCGTTCCGAGAAGCACGAACTCGTCGCCGTCATAGAGGTGGAGCAGGACGTCGTTGAGAGGGCATGATGCAGAGGTGAAAGTCGAACACCTCCGCCCTCCGGTCGCCAAACACCTTCTCGTCGCGGGCCGGTGCGTCGCCGACCTCTCCGTCTGCCAACGCCTCTACGCGGCGGAAATACCGCATCTGGAGGCGGGGGAAGGTGGGTGGATGTGCGAGGAGAGAGGGAAGCATGAGGAAAGGAGGGGTTTGTGGTGGCGGCGGCAGATGGATGGTGTGGAGAAGGGAGATCTGTTCGTGGGAGAGCGCTGCATGGTGGGACAGGATTAGGGTTTGGGTGGATGTCCCTCTTGATCAGTCGATCTGGATAGGTAGTGTGAAGGATTGTACCAAACTGCCCCTGATTATTTATGTTGTTAGTGTGGAAATTATAGGGCTTTTCGGTCATTTAATGTTAAAAATGTCTGCGGGGAGGGGAGGCGGGAGACCTGGCGCGAGATGAAATTTGGTTTCTTGGGGAGACCATGTGGACGAATGAGATCAACTTCTATAGGGTGATCCGTTGATAGTGTCTCTCTCTATTCTGATTGGCTGGCTCCATTTTTTGAGTACCAAAAAAAGGACGTTTTGCGAAGTAATCACCAAAGGCCTAATTCAAAATGCTACCATCATATTTTTCAAAAATAATAGACCATATTACATGGACAATATCCCAAATCAGGGTATATCTAACCTTTTTGTCCACCCCTCGTGAAAAAGACAAAATTTTCTAAAAATTCATTTTTAGATTCACAATATGATGTTTCTTCAGAGATCCAATGCAAGTTTTAGCGAGTCTCATCCCCTATCTTCATGCCGTCATTTTGACCATCGATAGGAAGTGAATCCGATTTATACTACACGTACATGATTTAATGTGCATGATTTTTTTTAGAAAAACATTTTTAGTTCTCGATATGCATCTCTTAAAAATGAATGAAATTTAGTTAAAGATCATCTTAATCCGAAGTCATACTGATGGTAAAAATTGTCTTTTTTACTTGCATAAAAAAACTCTATTAATTTGGACTCAACTATAATTTCATCCCACATTAAAACAAGAGGGTATTAGCCCACTATTGGCCCTTGGACCATTTAGTGCAGCCGAAATTTAAAAAAATCCCGAGAGAACAAGACTGTATTGTGGTATTGAAGCCCTGGCCCAACAAGTTCGCCGTTTGGTTAAGCTGCGGTACTCCAATATATGCAAGATGGAGATGGTGGCCCGGTGGTTGGCACCCGTGGAGACAAGCGTGAGGTCTTTAGTTTGATTTCCGGCCACCCCTTTTGCGTAATTATTCGGCTGGTGAGTCCTATCAGTTTCGTACTGCGGATCCCACCTGTTAGTTTTAGATGTTGGTCCCGTCTGTTAGTTCTGGACAATGGATCTGCATATAGATAGGTCCTACGTGTCATTAAAAATGAGCACAGAATTAATTCGTGGACACACGGTTCCTATGGCTTTGTAGGGTTCTGCAGGTCCCACTTGTCATTGGGTGGTTGTGTAATTTGTAGTCAACATGTCAACGCCACATGGACATGACATGTAAGCAAAAATTGACACATGGATATGACATGTATCCAGACATGTCAGCAAAAATTGATACATAGACGTGGCACCTAGATCAACCCGTTGAGGTGGTCATTCGTCTTTCTTAAATAATCATCAATAGCACCCATCACCATTTAAATTGGTCGTAGTCGCCCAAAATTAAGGTCATGGATCAGTAATATCTATATTATGATCAATTGGTGTAAGAAAATTGTGACCTTCCTGGTAAAAAAGTCGTAGTTTTTCAGGGTTTGTACCCTCACAAATGGAGTACGACCAGTTGCTTCAAATTGGTCATAGATCTATGACCAAAAACTCAGGGTCGTTAAAGAAAGGTCACTAGTCAACACATTTTTTATAGTGTTACTTAAAATGACCAAACGTTCTCGAGGACACATGGGAATATCGTCAAGTGCTTTCGCTTCATATAGTTGATTAATCTTCTTTAGTTTTCTAAGTGTTGTGTGGATGAACCTATGCTAATGTACTGACCTTCCTAGGACTAATACATACTTGTGATTATACCCCTTGCAAGCATCCACAAGTACAAGAAATTAATTAAGGTAGAAACATAACCATAGCTTTAAACTCTAAGACCCTGACGTCCCTTGTGCAATGGTTTCCTAACAGGGGTTCAGGTTTCTGTCACTCCGACAACCCCTACGATTAGTAGCCAAATACACAATGCGTTCCCCTAGGCCCATATAAGTGAAGAGTCATGTAGTCGACGTTCACATGACACTACTAGAATAAGTACACCACAACTTAAATATCAAACCATTGAATCTTTTTCAACACAATTCCACTACTAACAACATGACTTCTCCCATGTCCTCAAGAACAAAATGAACTACTCACAAGACATCATATGGATCATGATCAGAGGTGATATAATGATATTTAACAATATGAACATAAACAATAATTCAATGGTTCACTCAATAGCATCAACTACAGGGAGTAATCAACACCAGGAAAGTTTCCCTTAAAAACTATGCAAGATTCAACCCAATTGTTACAGCGGTATGAAGTGGTGATGATGGTGCTGGTGGAGATGATGGTGGTGGTGATGATGATGATGATCTTGATGAAGTCCAGCTTGATGGTGGTGTTGATGGCGATGATCTCCCCTCTCCAGGAAGGAATTCCCCCGACAGAATTCTGTCTGCCGGAGAGATCTTTCTCTCTCGGTGTTTTCCGCCTCGCAGAGGCGATGGAATCTTTCTGTGGTCGCTCCCCGAGTCTTAGGGTTTCTGGAGGATAATATACGCCAGAGGGGAGATGCTGGAGTGGACCAGGGCGGCCACACCACCTGGTGGCGTGGCCTAGGATGGCCCACGCCAGGGGTGGTGTGGGCCCCCTGGGGCCCATCTCCACTTCACTTTCTGGCTTCCTTCGTTTTCTAGAAAAATAGGTTTTTCCATGTATTTTCCCGGATTTTCTGATCTTCCCGAATTTTGCCTCCAAACAGCACCTTTTCCATTAGAATCCAGACTGCACCAGTTCATGCTCCAAAAGTCATCAACCATGCAAAAATAGATAAAATAACATAAGTATCATCTCTTAATATGAAATATATCAATGAATTACAGTAAATTATGATATATAATAGTGATGCAAAATGGACGTATCAATGAGCACAACAACAAATTTTCCCTCTGTTGTGAAACCAAGGTTATCGAACCAGTAGGAGCAAGGAAACACCTCCAAGGTGTTGTTTCCAACTTGGAATCCTGCACAACACAACCACAGAACTTTGTCCCCAACTTATAGTGAGGTTGTCAATCTCACCGGTTTTGCTGAAAACAATGGATTAAACGTATTGTGTGGAAGATAGTACTAGCTTGCAGAAAGTAAACAGAAAACAATAAATAATTGTATATTGATGGTAAAAGAAAGGACCGGGGTCCATAGTTCACTAGTGGTGATTATCTTTAAGATAGATGACATGTTGGGTGAACAAATTAGAGCAGGGCGATTGACAAACATCGAGGAAGAATACATGCATATACTAATCATCTTGACTCCTATGAGATTTGATTGGGCAATAAAACATTATACATAGACCATAATCCAACTGCATCTATGACTAATAATCCACCTTCAGGTTATCATTCGAACCCCCTCCAGTATTAAGTTGCAAGCAACAGATAATTGCATTAAGCATTGCGTGTAAAGTAAACAATATGATTGTTCTATGAACAATGGATTGTTGTTTTCTCCCTAGTAGCAACAACACATCTAGTACCATAGAGATTTCTGTCACTTCCCCAGATTACTAGAGGCATGAACCCACTATCGAGCATAAATACTCCCTCTTGGAGGTGCTAGCATCTACTCGGCCAAGATATCTACTAACAATGGAGAGCATGCAAGATCACAAATAACAAAGACATGATAGAATCAATAATCAATCTGAAATAGCATCTCAATATCCATCGGATCCCCACAAACACAACATGTATGATTACAAATAGATGATCTTGATCATGAACAGAGCTCGCAAGATCTAAACATGATAGCACAAAGGAGGAGAACCAACCATCTAGCTACTACATGGACCCGTAGTCCAAGGATGAACTACTCATGCATCACACCGGAGGCTTGCATGATGATGAAGAAGGCCTCTAGGGTGAATTCTCCACTCCGGCAAGGTGCCGGGAAGAGCTTCAGATCCCTCCCGATTTAGGGATGGAGATGACGGCGGCTACAGAATCTTTCGTGGAATTTTGATTGAGTACTTAGGGTTTCTGTATCGGAGGCAATATATAGGCGAAAGGGGAGGCCGATGGGGTGCCCTAGGCGGTCACACCACCCCCTGGTGCGGGCCAGGCCTGGCCGCGCGGCCAGGTGGTGTGGGCGGCCCTGGCCCCTCTTCGTATCATATTCTGGCTCTGTGTCCCCCTCGGTGAAATATTGACTTTGGCTTTTGTCCTGTCCAATTCCGAGAATATTCATTTTCTGACTTTCCTGGAACCAAAAACAGCATAAAACAGGCAGCTGGCACTGTGCCATCTTGTTAATAGGTTAGTCCAAGGAAGTGTATAAAAAGTACTCCAAAGTGTGGACAAAACATAAGACAGTAGATATAAACCAAGCATGGAACATCAAAAATTATAGATATGTTTGCAACGTATCAACATCCCCAAGCTTAACTCATGCTCGTCCTTGAGTAGGTAAGTGATAAAAAGAAAGAATAATTTTTGAGGTGACATGCACCATCATAAACTTGATCAAAGTATCTATAAAACACTGATAGCTGGGATCATAGTACTTCAACATAGCATGAAATATAAAGTTCTAACAATAAGACATAGCAACTATGTTGTAACATGAAAAGGCACAAACAAAATATTCGTGAATAACAATGCTTTGCAAGATGTTTGTTTCTTTAACATAAAGAAAACATAGCATAGTGTCATTCAGCTTGTCCCTCATAATGTAGCAAATCATAATTGCATAGGACACCTTCAAAGTTTATAAGGGTGACTAGATATAAATAGTTTAAGAACAAGCAATATCAAAGTTATGCATCAATCAACAAGTCTTGGGACAATGCACATTAAACTAAGAATGGCCACTATGCTCTCTCAATAGGTGCATAAAGATAGAAGATGGAGACTCAACATAAAAGTGAAAGAAAGGCATTCATAAAAGGAAGCAGGGATTCAAGTTTCATAAAGAGCTTCCAAAAATTATGGTACTTATTAGCTTTCAGCTCTCATTGCCCCTATCATAAGCATCTTGAAGTGATTAAGGTTAAAGTGAACGAACTATGGAGTATATGCTTGACAAAGTATAAGTTGGAAATATCATGTCCCTTGAATATGAGGGTCGCTCCTCATGGTACTCTAGTTTAGTTACCGGTAAGTTCTTGTCATAGTAAGTACATGTGTATAATAGAGAACCGCCAACGGGGTACCCCTTGTCTGATGATACAGAAGAATCCCCAGATCAAAATGACAAGGCAAGCAGACAATGAGCATCTCAGCAATCTTCTTATTTACCATGGAAAATGGTGCTTTTTTTCTCTCTTTCCTCTTTTCTCATCTCTTTTTTTTCTCTTTTTCTAAATCTCTATCTCTTTTTTATAAGAAGAATGCTTAATAGATTGCTCACTATGGTTACACTGCAGGTTTCCACCATGATTAGGCATGGATTAGACCAGCGGCCCAGGCGTTTCTCTAACACACATACATAACTCCATGGACTTACAAGCTCCCCTTTCATTTCACATCGACGACATCCATAGACAAAAGAGCATGATATCAACTAGGTATAAAGTACAAGTGCAATGTTCAAAGCGTTCCCCATGACAACATGGTTCTGCTAATCCCAACATATAAGTGCAAGCATATACAACATAGACAACACAATGGTTCAAGTTTATTAGCCGCAAGAAAAGTAAAGTGTGCCATCAAGTTCATGAGAGCTTTAATCACTAGTTTTCTCATAACACATTTAATTCGGAAGGTAGATAAAAACATGAATATACTTGGAATATAAAATGCTAATATGTAGGTATGGTGGACTCTTTGTAATAACTTGGTTTTATTTGGAGTTGGATGCATGAGTGGAACTCATACTTGGTTATGGAGGCTAGCAAAAGACTGGGAGCGACCAACTAAGAGAGCAATAATGGCCATAATCATGCAAAGTGACAAAACATAATTAATTAAAGCGTAAAGTGATATTACAAGTTGAAAACTAAAGGATCATAAAGGCTATGGTGACTTGGGATAGTCTTAACATGGTGTGAGCATGTGCCAAGTCAACCCAAATAAAGCATCAAAGGAGAATACCACAATACTATGCTTTAACATGCTAAAACAACGCATGATTCTTTCAAGGAACATTAAGCAATCTCAATTGTTTATAACATGTCATGGTACAGCAAAAATCACTAAGCATAAAGCCAAAACAATATCAAGCATGACATGACAAAACATAGGCCATAGTCAAAAACAAGCTCCTTTTTACCACTTAAGCATGAACTTTTCCTACTCTTTTCCAATCCAAAACAAACTTATTTGAAAACTAATGTATGAAAGAGGGGGTCCAACAAATTTATTCAAGCTAACTATGCAAACCAAGCAAACGAAAACCAAAAACAAAAACGAAGACGCTCCAAGAACAACACAACTGTGCATGAAACAATAAAAATGAATTGTTTGAAAGAAACCTGAGATTTTTATTGATGAAGAAGGGGATGCCTTGGGTTTCCCCAAGCTTTGACACTTGTACTTCTTGTATATTTCTTAGGGTGACATGGGTGGCATCCCCAAGATTGAGCTTTAGTCCATTCTTCATCTCATTACCTCATTCTTTCATTACACCTGAAATTCTTCCTTCATACAAAACTTCACACAATCTTTATTAGCAACATTAGTGTACTCAAGATAATAAGTCTTGGGGTTCAGTTTCAACATAATTAAAAATTCCAAATAAACACAAGCTACTGTATCACTTCCCTCAAAAATCTCAATTGCCCAAAAAGAACCCAAAAAGGAATCAACAAGAAGCAAATGCAAAAAAATGGCAGAAATCTTTCAAAACAAACCAACAGGTAAAAACCAATTTTTTCGAAGACCTTCTGTTGATCAAATCAAAAAGTGTTGAACTATCGAAAGTTAGATAACAACCTGGGGCAGAAGCACACAAAATCACAGCTCAAACCGATGTACAGATATTTTACATGCATTTTTATAGCGAAGCACCAAAATCTGTTTTGGGACAGCAAGTTTCCCAAGCAGTACTTCTCTCTCTCATTAGAGGTTACTCTTGGCACAAAAGGAAAAAATAAGAAGGATAAGGAGCGGTTATTATAGAGGTAATAACTTCCAAGACTCATCTAAAACTTTTGGGTTATCTCCCAATAAGTACTTTTCTTTAACGCCTTTAAGTCATGCATAAGAAGCAATAAAAGAATCAAGTGTTCTCAAATGAAGAAGCATTAAGATTGATACCAGAAATATCTTCAACAAGGCAAGGTATCTCGTCCAAATAAGTTATAGAGGATCCTCTCTCAATGCTCTTGGGTTCACTATTCTCATCAAACGGGTTTCCAGGAACAATCCAATCAAGATTCTTTTCTATGGCTTCATGCATTGCTACAAGTTTGAAAGGTAGGTATCTTAATTTCCTCCCCATTAGGTTCAGTTTTGTTCATCTTTTCTCGTGTACCAATAACATCTACACATGAGCCTAGCATATTAAAACAATCAAAGACTTTTCTAGCTTCCTTAGCAACATCATAGAATTCTTTAAGCAAGGTTTCCAGAATAAAATCTCTCTTTTCAGGGTCCTCAATTTCCTTAAGTTTAAGAAACATTACTTGCATTAAGGGGTTAAGGTTAACAAACCTAGCTTCCAACATGTGAACTAAAGAAGTTGCAGCAATTTCATAATTTGGAGCAAGTTCTGCAAGGGATCTATCCTCATGCTTACTAACATGATTAAAGAATTCTTCAATATTATCTTTTCCAATTATAGAGCCACTATCTATTGAAAGGTCTTTCAGGGTGAATTTAGGGATCAACATGGTGAGCTAAGAAAGAGGTAACAACTATAGAAAGACTTAATTTTTTGTGTTTTTAATAAAGAAAGCAAAGTTGTACAACTAATTTTTTTGTGTTTTTGATAAAGAAACAAGCAAACAAAGCAAAAATAAACTAAGAAAAACAAAAACAACAAAGTAAAGAGATTGGTTATGATGGACTCCCCTTGTGAAGATGTCCTTGACTCCCTGGCAACGGCGCCAGAAAAATACTTGCTGGCGCGTGGTTGACGTGGGTGCTTGTTCCTTCAATCCACGGCGCCAGAAAGATGCTTGTTGTCTCAAGATACTTTGAGCTCGTTGGGAACCCCTAGAGGAAGGTATGATGAGCACAACAGCAAATTTTCCCTCAGCTGTGAAACCAAGGTTATCGAACCAGTAGGAGCAAGGAAACACCTCCAAGGTGTTGTTTCCAACTTGGAATCCTTCACAACACAACCACAGAACTTTGTCCCCAACTTATAGTGAGGTTGTCAATCTCACCGGTTTTGCTGAAAACAAAGGATTAAACGTATTGTGTGGAAGATAGTAATTTCTTGCAGAAAGTAAACAGAAAACAGTAAATAGCTTGTAGATTGATGGTAAAAGAAAGTACCGGGGTCCATAGTTCACTAGTGGTGATTCTCCTTAAGATAGATGACATGTTGGGTGAACAAATTACAGCGGGGAAATTTACAAACATCAAGAAAGCATAGATGCATATACTAATCATCTAGACTCCTATGAGATCTGTTTGGGCATTACAACATTATACATAGTCCGTAATCCAACTGCATCTATGACTAATAATCCACCTTCAGGTTATCATCAGAACCCCCTCTAGTATTAAGTTGGAAGCAACAGATAATTGCATTAAGCATTGCATGTAAAGTAAACAATACGATTGTTCTATGAACAAAGGATTGCTATTTTCTCCCTAGTAGCAACAACACATCTATTACCTTAGAGATTTCTGTCACTTCCCCAGATTACTAGAGGCATGAACCCACTATTGAGCATAAATACTCCCTCTTGGAGTTGCTAGCATCTACTCGGCCAAGATATCTACTAACAATAGAGAGCATGCAAGATCACAAATAACAAAGACATGATAGAATCAATAATCAATCTGAAACGCATCTCAATATCCATCGGATCCCCGCAAATACAACATGTATGATTACAAATAGATGATCTTGATCATGAACGGAGTTCATAAGATCTAAACATGATAGCACAAAGGAGGAGAACCAACCATCTAGCTACTACATGGACTCGTAGTCCAAGGATGAACTACTCACGCATCACACCAGAGGCTTGCATGATGATGAAGAAGGCCTTCAGGGTGAATTCTCCCCTCCGGCAGGGTGCCGGGAAGAGCTTCAGATCCCTCCCGATCTAGGGATGGAGATGACGGCGGATACAGACTCTTTCGTGGAATTTTGATCAGGTACTTAGGGTTTCTGTATTGGAGGCAATATATAGGCGAAAGGGTAGGCCAAGGGGGTGCCCTAGGTAGCCACACCAGCCCGTTGCGCGGGCCAGGCCTAGCCGTGCGGCCAGGTGGTGTGGGAGGCCCCTGGACCCTCTCCGTCTCGTATTCTGGCTCCGTGTCCCCCTCGGTGAAATATTGACTTTGGCTTCTGTCCCATCCAATTCCGAGAATATTCATTTTCTGACTTTCCTGGAACCAAAAACAACAGAAAACAGGCAGCTAGCACTATGGCATCTTGTTAATAGGTTAGTCTAAGAAAGTGTATAAAAAGTACTCCAAAGTGTGGACAAAACATAAGAAAGTAGATATAAACTAAGCATGGAACATCAAAAATTATAGATACGTTTGCAACGTATCAAAGCATCCGCTGTCATCGGGACTGCTCCCAAAATTGCTTCCCTTGCCCTTTGCCATGCCGCTGCTGGTAGCTGAAGAGTTCGCCCCTCTCCTTCATGTGGCTCTCCGCCTCTTCCTTAGACTACGCGGTTATCCGCCATTTCTCCTTCATTTTTGTGGTCCCCTTCATTGCTGTGATTTCCTGCATTGTCATCTGATAAAATATCATTGGGGTCGAGGATATTACCGTTAGAGTCGCGTGGTGTTGAGGTGCTCCCGTCGACCATGCACACTTGGTGGCGTGTTATATGTGGGCTGGTGACGTCGTCTTCTGCTCCAAAGGATGCGCTGTCAATATTCTGATATTGTAGTTCTGGGTAAATCTTCACCATCCTTATTCCGAAGTCGATGTTTTCACTGCTTTCTTCAGGTTCTAAATTTTCTAGGCTTGCTTCGCGTGGTGGGGTTAGTTGTGGGTCTGATCTGAAGGAGAGATTGTCATAAATACCATCAAGGTCCCCTAGATCCATCTCGATTTGCTTGCTTTCTTCGCCTGCTTCTATATGGCTATGGCATCCATGGAGGAGCCAACGGAAGATGTTGGTACCGCCGTAGATGTAGGTTTTTCCACCGACGGTTCTGATGTGATCAGGGCCGAAGGGTGCGATTCTTGCGGGTCTTCTACTTGGAAGCAGAAGCTTCCGACGATTAGATCGGATCCGCCGTTGAAATCAGCGGGTACCAATACTGGGGTGGGCGGGTGTGGATCTGCTTTCATCGGGTTAATGCTTAATGGAGAGCGGTCCGCCGAATCTGTGGTTCCAGTGTTCAGATTTCCCACAGACGGCGCCAATTGATGAGGGGTAACCTCGGCAATGCCCATAATGATGGACTTGGGGTTTCGTAGAAAAGAGAATGCTGGGGATTTTCATCAGATGTCAGGAAAACAATGAAGTCAAAGTCGCCTGGATATTGGGGAAATTACACTATTACAAGTTGTGTTCTAGATTTCGGTACCCTCGCTTGGGCTTCTCCCGTCCTATATATAATAGGTCGGGTCTCAAAGCTGTATGCGGATAGGTTTCATACACGCGTGATTACAATACCAACACAATGCCGGTTCATAGTCTCTTTCCTAATACAATCAAAGTCTTTGTCGGTTGCTTCTTTGGGCTATCATCTGGAATCTTCATGGGCCGTAAGCCTTTTACCTAATATAGGGTAGCAAATCATAAGCATGTGAGTAATCATACCTATGTCATTCATTCTCTTTAATAGTTTACTAAAATACTTTGGAATATCAATATAACAGGTCAAGGCTAAATGTTAATAAGTTCTAAGTTAGGAATTGATCACACAACATTGATGATGAAATAACTCTAGGACTTGGTTAAATAGGAATGTCATCTTTTAATATGACAATAAAGATATGTGGTGAATGGTCTTGGCTTGACTTCCTTTACACTCTATTTGTGATAAGAGTTAATGCTTAAGAACTACAATGATACTCATGGTATAGATAACTATAGCAATTAAGAATATCCTGGTTTAGTTATTGAGTTTCTTTACTTGTAATGAATACCATGATATGATCTCTATAAGATTATGTATTCAACATTAAGTAATGGGTTGTGGCTTAGGTTTATTACATTTGATCTACCCATAGACCAAATTATATTCACCCAAAAATAAGGTTTTAACAAAGGTCATATTGAAACTTATCGCAATCAACTTGATGATCTACTTCAGTTCCACCAAGTTAAGATAAGCTTCAATCACTTTGACAAGTTTTATTTAAAAGCGCGAAAATTATCTAGATTTTCTATGCATGAATGCAATGCACACACCTGAACTTAGCTTATTTCTAAGCTCTAATGCTGGGATGTTATAGTTGGGCTCTGCATTATGGTTGCATTCACAGTACTCACAGTAAGATCCAAACGAAAGCTACTTACAGATTTATTAATGTTTGGAATTTCATAGACATTACCTAGACATGTTATAGTTTGTAGCTAGGTGTAACGAATAGTCTTGTAGCTGGTGTGGGTGTCGCAGTGGCATCATTATTGAGGAGGGCATTAGAAGCTTTTTTCAATTCACGGGATTGGTGTTGTCGTTTAAATATTTCATCCCTATTTTGTGCATACCGCTCCCTATCTTTTTTCTCCTTATATCTTTAGGGTCTGCACAGATGAAAAAGATATTTAGTATTAGATAAATATAAGTAGGGGTATATGCATTAGTTGGGCATCATTACCAATGGTTATGGTTACTGTTGGGGATATGCTAAATGGGTATCATCATCGCATGTCTCTAATCCGGCTAACCCGGGTGGCCCACAGTTGGTAACAATGCATATGGCCTGCTGGGCGGCCCAGTTAGACAAATCCAGAAAGGAGTCCCATGCCGGATAAAGGAAGGCTACGCAGGAGTCACCAACATACTCGGAGCCTTGGAGTGCAAGACATGAAAGACTAGTTCGTATTAGTGTAGGACTCTTTACCTTGTCCGGTAAGGACCTTTCCCTGTAAACCCTAAGTTGTGGTGCCTTTATAAACCGGACTTGTGGGAGCCTTTAGGGCACAACCTAGATTGCTACGTACAACATGCAACACCTCGCACATCGAACCTATCTCTATAACTCGGCATATTGCCATTATAGTGATTTATAGCAGGAGTAGAGTTCCGCCACCATTGTGGGACTTGAACCTGGGTAAGTTGTGTTACCTCGTACCCGCCAACTCTCCGTCTTACCCCACATCTCTAAACACGCACTGTGAGGACCCCTCCATGGCGTACTCGTCGGCAATACCATGATAGTTGGCGCCCACTGTGGGGCAAGAGGCGCTTCGAGCTCTACACTGGGCGAGGTCCAATCTCCTCGCGGGAATCGGTGACACTGTAGCTATCGGACGCGTTCTATTCTCCGGCAATGTCCCAATCGTCCGTCTAGATGAGTTCTGGGTGCCGGCGAAGACGAACCCTACGCACTACTCCGTCATCCCCTTCGGAGACATCCACATCTTCATCAGTGAAACTGACTCGAGTCCTAGCTCCCAGGAAGTCAGAAACTCGTCAAGCCCCACACAGACCGCCTATGAGCTGGACACGTTCACGGAAGAATCTGGGCCATACCTCTCTTTGGAGTATGGTGGCTCAGATCAGGAAAATTCAAGGCCCACCCAAACCGCCCATGTGCAGGATATAAAGGTGAAAGGACCCCGCAAATCCGCTTGGCTTCCCCGAGCGTTAGAGATGTGCAGGTCACACTTTGTCGGCGTCGTCACCATCTTCGATCTGTCCAGATGCATTCAAAGGGACGGAGAACCTCCCCGTGAATACCTCGCCAGATGGATGAGGGTGAGGGAAACCCTAGAGGGCGACCGCGTCGACGAACTCGTGTACCACTTCATGGAAGGACTCACACCCGGAACACTCCTCTGGCATACCCTCCAAAGGCGGAAGGCCGCGGGTCCTCTCGCCCTTGGCGAGATGGTCATAATCGTCAACAAATACGCGGATGCCAATGAGGAGGCTAAGGCCATGATCGCCATCGTAGTCGGAGGAGGAAACAACAACAACGGCCCGCCTCCATCACCCTCCACATCCACCGCCAACAACACCGAAGCTAACTCCGACTCGGTCCTTGACGCGCTATACGGCGACATCAATATGGATGGTGGCGGCTCGGATGCTAATTAGGAGGAATACGATGTTGTTATGAGGGAGATCGAGCAGGAGATCGAGAAGGAGGAGCGCGCCGAGAAGACCAACACAGCCCACGAGGTGCTAGTCACCATTGGGAGTGTGATGGAAGAAGACGGACATGAACTGGATCGTGAGAGAGCTCCACCCATGCCAACGATTACTAGAGCAGTAGCAGCCAAGAAAGCTGCCGAGCCTCTGGCTCCGACCAAGGCCTTGCCCCCTCCGGTTATCCGCCTGCAACTGGCGCAGGAAATCACCACTGCCCCCAGTAATGCCAGGAAGTCAAATCAGCCGCCAATGCCACCATCAACGTCTGTAGCTGGCAACCCATTGGTTACTCCCACCGACAAGGTAATCTATGGCGCACTCTTTGTTGAGCCCATTACCGTCGCCCATATCCGGAGTGTTACGGAGCTTGATGAGAAGCGTGCGGCAATCCTAGCAGAGGCCAGTGCATTGCGGAGCAGGGCACTAAGCTAGACGAAGACATGGCCAAGGCGCTACAATCTATTAAGGCGGCAAGAGATATGGAGGTTGAGTACAAGTAGTTGTTGCTGAAGCAAAAGGCAAAGAAAGCACCAGCTCATGTCGTCGAAGATCCCGATGTTCGGCGCATGTTGGGATATGAGGGATCCAAACCGGCAAAAGCCACCCCGTACATTGATTCAGAGGGGAGACAAGTAATGCCAACTCCCGCCTTCAACATTGTCATCACCAAGACCCTCCTGGAACAGGACAGGTTGCCAGAAGCAATTGCTCAGGTATATGACCTCGTCGCCAAGGCATGCAAGCAACAGGAAAAGGCTACCTCGTAGAGGCTTGAGTCAAACCCGGAGCTTTGCCAGTCAACCCTGAATAGTCGTAGAAGGCCAAATTCTCCCCGTGACGAGGGATCACAGACATGCTCAACAGAGAAAATACGGAGGGACACGTGCAAAAGGACTGATGCCATACCTATATCCTATGATCACGGAGAAAAGGCTTGTCCTCGTCGGTCACCACCTCCACCACCATCCCGGCGTCACGAGGAATCCTAGCCACGCCATCGTACAGGCATGCCACCGCCTAGGCGTCCTTAGGTTGGCATCGTTATACGCGACCAGGGCGAGCAGTCCCGGCATGCCGGAGAGCGCAGCGGCGTTGAAGGACATAGGAGCAGGTCCCACAAGGAACCGCCACGTCCAACAAGAACCACGACAGGTGTGCGGAGTCGCAGGAGGGTAATTGAAGAAAGCTAACCCACCGCCTTGATGTCTACGCACTTCTATTCTTGTAGACAGTTGTTGGGCCTCCAAGTGCAGAGGTTTGTAGAACAGCAGCAAGTTTTCCCTTAAGTGGATCAACCAAGGTTTATCGAACTTAGGGAGGGAGTGGTCAAAGGTATTCCCTCTCAAGCAACCCTGCAATCAAGATACAAGAAGTCTCTTGTGTCCCCAACACACCCAATACACCTGTCAGGTGTATAGGTGCACTAGTTCGGCGAAGAGATGGTGAAATACAAGTGGTATAGATAATTATAAGTGGTAACGGTGATAGAAGATAGCTTGATGGCATGGAAACGACTAAAGTAAAACTGAAATAAAGAAGGAAGCAAGCAAACATGTAATAGATCTAATTGCAAATGAAGTTTCAATGCTTAGAAACAAGGCCTAGGGATCATACTTTCACTAGTGAACACTCTCTCATAAATATATTCTTCCTTATGATACTACGCTACACTACTCTCTGGTTGGACACTCTAATCGTTGGTAGGGCTATAACAGCACACCTCAAAGTTCATCTTGCCCATCTAGATAACCCCAAAAGACATCCAACTCCAAATATAACTCATAACAAGTATCTGTAATCTCTAGCCTAAGTGCCACCATTGTGCGCATGCTGTCACTTTCACACACATGGGGAGAGTAGAGATCTATTAAAGAACTTGAGTAGCAGGGTATATCTATAGATTACAAGCTCATGATCACAATATGATCATGCATAGAGAGAGAGATGAACACATAGCTACCGGTAGAACCCTTAGCCTCGAGGGAGAACTACTCCCTCATCATCATGGGAATCAGCAATAGTGATGGAGATGGTGGTGGAGATCGATGGAGATGGATCCGGGGGCACTTCCCCATCCCGGCAGTGTGCCAGAACAGAGACTTGATGTCCGTTGAATCTCCCCTTCGGTGGCGGCGGCGCAGCGGAACTTTTCGTGGCTGGAGGCTGGACGATTTAGGGTTTATGCATCGGGAGGCTTCTTATAGGCGAAGAGGCGAGGTCGGTGGGCGGCCAGGGGGCCCAGACCACCTGGTGGCGCGGCCAGGGCTAGTCTGCGCCACCACATGGTGTGGCCACCCTGTGGCCCCTCTCCGTCTCGTCTTCTGGCTCCGTGAGTCTTCCGGTAAAATATCAACTTTGGCTTTTGTCCCGTCCAATTCCAAGAATATTGATTTTCTGACTTTCCTGGAACCAAAAACAGCAGAAAACAGGCAACTGGCACTGTGACACTTGTTAATAGGTTAGTCCAAGAAATCATATGAAAAGTGCTCCAAAGTGTGGACACAACACAAGAAAGTAGATAAAACTAAGCATGGAACATCAAAAATTATAGATACATTTGCAATGTATCAACATCCCCAAGCTTAACTACTGCTCATCCTCGAGTAGGTAAGTGATAAAAAGAAAGAATAATTTTAGAGGTGACATGCACCATCATAAACTTGATCAAAGTATTTGTAAAACATTTAAAGTTGGGATCGTAGTACTCTAATCATAACATGAAAGATAAAGTTCTAACAATAAGACAAAGAAACTATGTTGCAACATGAAAAGGCACAAACAAAAGATTCATGAATAACAATGCTTTGCAAGACGTTTGTTTGTTTCACATAAAGAAAACATAGCATAGTGGCATTCAGCTTGTCCCTCGTAGAGTAGCAAATATAAATGCATAGGACACCTTCAAAGTTCATAAGAGTGACTATATACAAATAGTTTAAAACAAGCAATATCAAGTTATGCATCAATCAACTAGTCTTGGGACAATGCACATAGAACTAAGAATGACCACTATGCTCTCAAAGTAGGTGCATAAAGATAGAAGGTGGAGACTCAACATAAAAGTAAAAGAAAGGCCTTCATAGAAGGAAGCAGGGATTCAAGTCTCATAAAGAGCTTCCAAAAATTATGGTACTTATTAGCTTTCAGCTCTCATTGCCCCTATCATAAGCATCTTGAAGGTGATTAAGGTTAAAGTGACACAACTAAGAGGATATGCTTGACAAGTTATAAGCTGAAATCTCATGCCCCTTACTTACAAAGACCGAACCTCATGCTACTCAACTTTAGTCACAAGTAAGCTCTTCTCATTGTAAGTACATATGTATCATAAAGAACCGCCAACGGGGTACCCCTTGCACATGACACATGAGTTATCCCATAATCAAAATGACAAGGCAAGCAGACAATGAGCATCTCAGCGATCTTTTTATTTGCTATTTGCATAGGTTTTTATTGAGGATGCTTCATAGAGTGCTCATTATGGTGATGTTGCAAGTTTCCACCATGATTAGGCATGTCTTAGGCTAGCGGCCCAGGCGTTTCTCTAACACACATACAAACTCCATGATCTTACAAGTTCCACTTTTATTTCACAACGCCGGGATCCACAAGCAAAAGAACATGATATCAACGGGGTACAAGGTACAAATGCAATGTTGAAAGCGCTCCCCATGATACATGGTTCTGCTAATTTCAACTTATAAATCGCAAGCATATACGCAACAAAGAAGGACCCAATGGTTCAAGTTTATTAGATGCAAAAAAGTAAAGTGTGCCATCAAGTTCGTGAGAGCTTTAATCACTAGTTTTCTCATAACAAGTTTAATTTGGAAGGTAAAAAAAGCATGAATATACTTGGAATAGCATAAGCTAGTAGGTAGGTATTGTGGACTCTTTGGAATAACTTCGTTTAGGGAGTTGGATGCATGAGTGGAACTCATACTTGGTTGTGGAGGCTAGCAAAAGACTGGGAGCGACAAACTAAGAGAGCAATACTGGCCATAATCATGCAGAGCTATAAAACATCATTGATAAAAGCATAAAGTGATACTACAAGTTGAAAACTAAAGGATCATAAAGGCTATGGTGACTTGGGATAGTCATAACATGGTGTGAGCATGCGCCAAGTCAACCCAAATAAAGCATCAAAGGAGAATACCACTATACTATGCTTTAATATGCTAAAACAACACATGATTCATCCAAGGCACATTAAGAAATCTCAATTGTTTATAACAAGTCATGCTACAGCAAAGAATACTAAGCATAAATCCAAAACAATATCAAGCAGGGCATGACAAAGCATAGGCCACAGTCAAAAACAAGCTCTCTTTACCACTTAAGCATGAACTTTCCTACTCTTTTCCGATCCAAACCAAACTATTTGAAAACCAATGCATGAAAGAGGGGGTCCAACCAATTTATTCAAGCAAACTAATAAAACCAACCAAACCAAAACCAAAACGAAAAACGAAAAAGAAGAAGCTCCAAGAACAACACAACTGTGCATGAAACAATAAAAATGAAGTGTTTGGTAAGAACCTGGGATTTTTATTGATGAAGAGGGGGATGCCTTGGGTATCCCCAAGCTTTGACGCTTGTACTTCTTGGATATTTCTTGGGGTGACATGCGTGGCATCCCCAAGCTTGAGCTTTAGTCTACCCTTCATCTCATTTCTCATTCCTTCCATACACCTAAAATTTTTCCTTCATACAAAACGTCACACAATCTTTATTAGCAACATTAGTGTACTCAAGATACTAAGTCTTTAGGTTCAGTTCTAACACCAACTTCCATTAAAACACAAGCTACTATAGCACTTCCCTCAAAAAGCTCAATTCCCCAGAAGAACTTAAAAAGGAACCAACAAGAAGCAAATGAAGAAAATGGCAGAAAGCTATCAAAACAGACCAGCAGATAAAGACGAATTTTTTCGAAGACCTTCTGTTGCTCAAATCAAAAAGTTTTGAACTAACGAAAGTTAGAGAATAACCTGGGTGAGAAGCATAAAAATTCACGCCTCAAAAGGACGTACAGAGATTTTACACGAATTTTTACGGTGAAGCACAGAAATCTGTTTCGGGGCAACAACTTTCCCAATCATTACTTCTCTCTCATTAGAGGTTACTCTTGGCACAAAAAGCAAATAAAAAGGATAAGGAGCAGTTATTACAGAAGTAATAACTTCCAAGACTCATCTAAAACTTTTGGGTTATCTCCCAATAAGTACTTTTCTTTAACGTCTTTCAGTTAGGCATGATAGTTTAAGAAGATGCTCACATAAAAAATATGAATTGAAGTAAAAGAGAGCATCAAGAAGTAAATTCAAAACACATTTAAGTCTAACCCACTTCCTATGCATAGGAATCTTGTAAAGAAACAAGCCATGAAAGCACAAAGCAACAAGCATAGGAAAGCAAAACAAGTGCAACTTCAATACTTTCAACATAAAAAGGGGAAACCTAATATTATTGAGATGCATAAAACCATCTTTCCGTCTCTCATAATAACTTTCAGTAGCATCATGAATAAAATAAACAATATGACTATCACATAAAACATTCTTATAATGATCCACATGCATAAAAGAATTAATACTCTCCACATAAACATAGCCATTCTTATTAATTCTAGTGGGACTAACGAGGGTTTAACTCATCAATGCACACAGGGTTTTGGAGAAGGAGGGAGCGCTGGAGACATCTATCGGCTAGCAAACAGGCACACAGGGGACAAAGATTTACCCAAGTTCAGGCCTCGTAGACGTCCCTACTCCAGCTTGTCTGCTCGTGGAATTATCGAAGGAACCGAAAGTTACAATGGTGCGCAGATGCAATCTGGCGAGGGTGGTGGAAACTTGCATGTGTCCTCCTCGCCGCCCCCTCCTAGCCCTTATATAGATAGGCTAGGTCTCGGGTGGCAGGTCGAGTCGGTTACAAATTAGGGTTTTCCCCTTCAAACTTTCTATCTTTAACTTCTTGTTCTTCAAGCAATCGAGAGTCCATAGGTTACTCGAATCCTTCGGTTGGGCCATGGCAACACCGTGGGCCTATACGTATTTAGACCGTATATACCAAGCTCGAGTACCTGTAGGTTATACCCATGTTAGTAGCCCCCGAGTGTCCAGTGGAATCGCAGATTCGACTGGGGACTTTTTGAAGTCTTTCGAGTGCCTGAACGAATGTATTTCGACTGCATTATTTGTATCATAGGGATTGTTGATGTACGTGCCTGATATAACCGAAGTATCAGTATCAGTTAACCACCTTAGGGTGAAACAACGCAATCTACTCGAACTCGAGTCCCCAGACTCGAATCCGGAAAAGTGCTGATGTAATTCGACTCAAGCCGTGGAGGTCTTACATGAGTCAAATTCCAGTTACATGGGTGTGAGCACTCGACGCGTCCGTCAAGGCATGTTCATCGTACCTATAGGCACGAATATGTTTCTGGTAGTGCGCAGCTAATGCATTTCCAGGCCTTATTCAGGTCTTACCTTCACGCTGTAAGCGCGGCATCCGAATTTTATCATCGCGGAGATGATTCGGGTGACCCAGGAGACGCAGTCTCTTTGTAGGGAAAAAATTATGAGGCAGTGTCACCATGAGTTTCGAGTGTGGATGTTATCAACACACAGTTTTTTATATAAATAATCATAGGGTGCGCGACAAGCGCTCCCTATGGGAGTAGCCCCCGAGTGCCTGGTTGAGTCGAAGACTCAGGCAGGGACTACAGAACTTTTGCGACTTCTGTCGTCTTTTGCTTGCTTGTTTCAGTTGAATTTGTTTCTGGCGCTCCCTATGGGAGTAACCCATGTCCATAGTCGAACCGTATTTTGAGTGGTTGGGTTTGCTTTTTATTGTCCATGTTCCTCTTGCTGAGGAGGTACGTAATGTACGGCTGCGTCCAGGATTGCTCGATCATCATGACACTCATTGATCCCTCGAGTCCTGTGTCTAGCTCCAAGTCATCAAGTGCCATTGGCTCATTGGGTGGCGTAGCCCCCGAGTCTGTTGCTGCGCTTGTTTTATTCTCAGCGGCCTTTGGCTTGATGGAGCGTTCGCAGATGCGCTCGAGAAATACCCCAGGTGGTATGGGGGCACAGGTAGAGCCTATGTTGGCGAGTGCGTACGCCTCTTTGTTGCTTTCGCGACCTACGTGTCGCAGCTCGCAACCGTCGAAGTCTCCTTCGAGTGTGTCGTAGAGGTCGCGGTACGCGATCATGTTGTCGTTCAGTGCGTCGCACTCATGCATTGTTTGGTTGACGACCAACTTGGAGTCGCCGTATATGATGAGCCTCTTGGCGCCGCAAGCTTTTGCCATCCTCATCCCGTGCAACAGGGCCTCGTATTCAGCCTTGTTGTTTGAGGCTGTGAACTGCATTCGCATGATATACTTCAGTTTGTCCCCTTGGGGTGATGTCAGTATGACACCTGTGCCTAATCCATCTTTCCGCTTGGACCCATCGAAGTGCATTGTCCAAAGGTAGGACATATCTGGCTTGTCCGGGAGCTGGTTCTCCATCCAGTGCACGAGGAAGTCAGGGAGAACTTGCGACTTGATTGCGTCGCGCTTTTCGTATGTGATGTCTCGTGGAGACAGCTCTATTCCCCAAAGTGCGACTCACCCCGTGGCGTCGGGGTTATTGAGGATATGTCCCAACGGGGCGTCGTTGACCACCACGATTGGGTGTTCCTGAAAGTAGTGGCGCAGTCGCTAGGCGGTCATAAAGACGCCGTACACCAGCTTCTGGTAGTGCGGGTACCGTTGTTTTGTTGGCGTGAGGACCTCGCTGAGGTAGTATACTGGGCGTTGTACGCCGTGCACCTTGTTTTCCTCAGCTCGCTCGATGATGAGCACTGTGCTGACCACCTGGTTGGTGGCGGAGATGTATAGCAATAGTGGTTCCCTTTCTCGTGGAGTCACCAGCACTGGCGAAGTGGATAGCAGGCGCTTGAGGTCTTCGAATGCTTCTTGCGCTTCAGTGGTCCACTCGAATTTTTTAGTTTTGCGGAGGAGCTGGTAGAAAGGCAGCGCCTTTTCACCCATTCGACTAATGAATCGACTGAGGGCCGCGATTCATCCAGCCAGCTGCTGGACGCCCCTTATGTTCTTCGGCTTCTCCATGGCCAGTATGGCTTTTATTTTCTTCGGGTTCGCCTCGATTCCCCTCGCGGAGATGAGATACCCAAGTAGCTGCCCAGATGGTACGTCGAAGGCGCATTTGTCTGGATTGAGCTTGATCCGGTAGCGGTCGAGGTTGGCGAAGGTTTCGCGCAAATCGTCGATTAGAGAGGCTTCCTCATTGGTCTTGATTACTATGTCGTCGACATAGACTTGGATGTTGCGACTCAGTTGTTCCTTGAGGCAAGCCTGCATGCACCGCTGGTAGGTGGCTCCCGCGTTCTTTAGCCCAAAGGGCATTCTGTTGTAGCAGAACACACCAAAGGGCATTGTAAACGTTGTTTTCTCTTGATCTTCCTCCTTCATTCGAATTTGATTACAGCCTGACTAGGCGTCGAGGAAGCAGAGGTGCTCGCATCCCGTGGCAGAGTCGATGATCTGGTCGATCCGTGGCAGCGGGAAGTGATCCTTTGGGCAGTGCTTGTTCAGAGAGGTGAAGTCCACGCAAATCCGCAGGATATCCGTGTCCTTTTTGGTACTAGCACCGTGCTAGCGAGCCAAGTACTTTCCTTGATCTCGCGTATGAACTTGGCCTCGAGGAGTCTGTTGATCTCCATTCCAAATACCTGCGCTCGTGGCTCAGATAATCACTGAATTGTTTGCTTGACTGGCCTTGCGTCGGGGTTGACGTTGAGTGCGTGCTCGGCGAATTCCCTGGGAACTCCTGGCATGTCCGCAGGACACCAGGCGAAAATTTCCCAGTGCTCACGGAGGAATTCGACGAGCGCGAGTTCCTATGCGGAACTCAAGTTGTTGGCGATGAGGGCCGTCTTGGCGGGATCCGATGGGTGGACCTGCAGTTTCTTTGTGTGCACAGATGAGTCGAAGGAGAGATCAGGTGAGCTTGGCCTGCTCAGGGGAGGCAGACTGTTGTCTGTCGTCTCCTTCAGTCTCGCGAGTTCCTCCTGCATGCCGAAGGACTGGGAGATTCTGTTGAACTCCCTGTCGCAACTGTCAGATTGCTCGAAGCTCCCGTTGATCATGATGACGCCATTGGGACCTGGCATTTTCATCAGCAGGTAGGCATAGTGGGGCACTGCCATGAATCTAGCGAACGCGACGCGCCCGAGCGTGCAGTGGTACTATGAGGGCCAGTCGATGACCTCAAAGTCGATGCGCTCGCGTTGGAAGTTCTTCGGTGTGCCGAAGATGACGTCGAGGTTGATTTTGCCCAGGGGTATACACCTTTCCCTGGGACGATGTCGTGGAACATTGTGTCCGATGCCTCCAGGCAGGTTAGAGGGATTCTCATTGCTCGCAAGGTACTCGCGAATATGAGGTTGATGCCGCTTCCGCCATCCATGAAGACGCGGCTCATGTCGAAGCCTCCAATTTGTGCCTCGAGTACGAGGGGGCAATGACCTGGACGGGGTATCTGAGGAGGATGGTCACGCTTGTCGAAGGTGATGGATGACTCGCTTCCACTGAGGTACTCAGTAGTGGAGGGTGGCGAGTGCGTGGCCAAGTTGACTTGGCGAGTGATGGCCTTCTGCACCCTGTTGGAGGGGCATCCCTTTTGGATCATCATGGTGCCCATGCCCCATGGGTACGGTTCGCCTCCGTGGTGCTGGTCCGGTGCAGCTGCGTTCGGGGGTGGCCCAGGTGGCGGTGGCGGTGCGCCATGTGCCACGGCGCCTGGAGCGGCTCCGTAGCCTCTTTCGACTGCATTGCGGTTCATCCGAACCAATCCCTCGTGTAGCTTGAGGAACTCGCGGCAGTCCTTGAGGAGGTGGCTGGACTTTCTCTTGCCGTCATGCTTGTCAATGTAGAAGTGTACCGTGCATGGCCCAGACATTTTGTCCTCGATGGAGTTCGCGGGTGCCTCATCGCGTGTGCGGCGTTGCCACACTTGCGTGGTTTTCCCGGAGTCGCGGTATCCGCTGTTGCAGTTATCGTCGCGTCTATCAGCGTAGCCGGTCGCGACCATGTTGACGTCGTCGCGGTCATCGTAGATGCGCATGTGGCGCTTGCCTCGGCGGTCGCGTCTGCGTTCGAGTTCCGCCTCCTCATAGGAATGAGCGTGATTTTTCACTGAGTCTTCTCCATCGGCCCACCGATTCGCGATCTCCATTAGGTGGTCGATGGTTTGGGGCTTTGAGCGACCCAGCTCCTCCCTGAGTTCTAGGTGGCGGACGCCACCGTTGAATGCTTCAATCGCGCGATCTTCCGAGATGTTCTCCGTGGAGTTCTTGATGATGGACCACCTTTGGATGTAGGAGCGCAGCGATTCACCAGATCTTTGCTGGCAGCATCTCAGCTCTTCGATTGATGCGGGCCGCTTGTATGTTCCCTTAAAGTTGCGCACGAAGCTGTAAACCAGCTCATCCCAACTGCGAATGGATCCGCATGGGAGGTTGTTGAGCCATGGTCGGGGGGCGCCCTGCAGCTGTAGTTGCAAGCATTACATGGAAGTGCTTCGACTGCCTCCGTGGAGTCTGCGGAGGAGATGTGGTCCTCCAGCCAGATCTTGGGGTCCTGCAGGCCGTCAAACTTCGGGTTCTCCAGTCTGACGGAGGAGATGTGGTCCTCCAGTCTAACGGAGGATCCGCGTGGGAGGTTGTTGAGCCATGCTCGGGCGGCGCCCTGCAACTGTAGTTGCAAGCATTGCATGGCAGTGCTTCGACTGCCTCCGTGGAGTCTGACGGAGGAGATGTGGTCCTCCAGCCAGATCTTGGGGTCCTGTAGGCCGTCAAACTTCGGGTTCTCCAACGGGAGTTTAAACCCTTTAGGCATTCGCTTCTGCCTAATGGATCTGCTGAAGCATCTAGCGCCACAGAGCTCCCCATCTTCTTCTTCCGTGTCAGTCGACCGAGCACGTCGTGCCCTTGATTTATCGATCTTGCACTGCGTGAGGTCGTCGCGTGCATCGTAGTCACGGTCGTGTCACCGTGAGCAGCGGCGTCGAGACAGGTCGTGACTGTCATCGCTTTGCTAGCGCTTTGCCCTTCTTTGGGTCTGGTGTTGGATCCTTGTTGAGGGTGGCCTCGATCAATCCCAAGCCCGCGATCGTAGATCGGTGCATGGCAGTTCGGGGATCTCCAGCTGGCGGCTGGTTATTGAGGAGGTACATGGTGGCCGCTGTCACTGCAAACTGCGGCGTCCTAGGGACCACGTTGCCTGGTGTGTCGACTGTCATAGAGCCGAAGTCGAGGACTTTTGCGGCTTCTATGCGTTCTTGCTCGGTGAGATGGGCCATCCGTGACTGCCTCTTCTTGGCGAGGTACTCGTTGCCCCTTGAGGAGGATCCTCCGTAGGAGGAGAGCCCAGCGCAACGAAGGCTCGATTCGTCCGCTGCCTTTTTACGCGCTTCAAGTTGCGCAATTGTTTGCAGTTGGCGCTTGAATTCTTCCTTCAGGAGCCAGTGATAGCCCATCAGCAGTTCTTGTGGGGACCCGAAGGGTAGAGGAGCGCCTCGTAGGGCCTCGTGGCAGCGATCCCACTCTTGCTCGTTGAGCTTGATTACGACGCGTTCGCCGGTTTGCTCATTGAGTATGCTCGGAGGTTCGACTGCTCCTCCATTTTTGACGGGGGCGCGATTGCCACCGGTACCGTCGTTACCACCATTGCCACCGTTACCGGCGTTGGGTGGATCGGTGCCATTACCAGGGTTGCCACCGTTGTCGCGATTGGCAGAGGTATCGCCTGCGTTGATGATGGTGCACATGAAGTGATTGGGGAAGCTGTTGCTTCCACAACTCTCAGATTCAGAACCGTAGGTTCCATCTTCAGTGGCCAAATCGCTCAGATCGGAGTCGCGACTGCTGTCGCTGACCGTATTCTCGACTGCTGTCGGGGCGTTGAGCTCGCTGAGGGTGCCGATCGATGGAGGGAACCATGATGCTGAGGCAATCGCCGGTGCTGTCGGCTGATCGGGCATGCGAAGCGTGCCCATCTGACCAACTTGGAAGCGGAAGCTCCCGATCGCCAGGTTGATTCCGTCGCCCACGGACTCGAAGGCCGGGCGAGTGGCCGGCGTGTGGATGGTGAAGTCGAACGCGCCGAAGATCTGGCGAATCTTCGTTGTAGCGGAGTTGTTGATCGCAGTTGATGGGGCCGAAGAAGCCGCAACATCAGCACTCCCAATTCCCACAGACGGCGCCAATTGACGAGGGTTTAACTCATCAATGCCCATTGTTATGGACTTGGGTTTTGGAGAAGGAGGGAGCGCTGGAGACATCTATCGGCTAGCAAACAAGCACACAGGGGACAAAGATTTACCCAGGTTCAGGCCTCGTAGAGTTCCCTACTCCTGCTTGCCTGCTCGTGGAATTATCGAAGGAACGGAAGGTTACAATGGTGCACAGATGCAATCTGGCGAGGGTGGTGGAAACTAGGGTTGCGTGTGTCCTCCTCGCGGCCCCCTCCTAGCCCTTATATAGATAGGCTAGGTCTCGGGTGGCAGGTCAAGTCGGTTACAAATTAGGGTTTTCCCCTTCAAACTTTCTGTCTTTAACTTCTTCTTGTTCTTCAAGCAATCGAGAGTCCATAGGTTACTCGAATCCTTCGTTTGGGCCATGGAAACACCGTGGTCCTGTACGTATTTAGACCGTATATACCAAGCTCGAGTACCTGTAGGGTATACCCATGTCAGGGAGCAAATTCAATAAAATAGCTATCATTATTATTCTCATCACCATAATCATCAAATATAGGAGGCATATTGTAGTCACAATCAATTTTATCCTCAATAGTAGGTGGACTGAAAATATCATATTCATCATTGTAATCATTAGATATAGGAGGTTTGGTATCATCATAAGCAATAGAATAGCTATCTTCCAAAGTTGGGGAACTAAAAAGATCATTTTCACAAAAACTAGCTTCCCCAAGCTTAGACTTTTCCATAGCATTAGAAATAATGGTGTCCAAAGAATTCATACTAACAACATTGCTATTAGTATGGAAATAAAGTTCCATAGGTTTTTTAATTTTCTCTTCAAACACTTCATGTCCTAACTCACATAAATACTATAAAGCTCTCTATTTTGTTTTTGTTTTCCATTAAGCCTAACTAGTGAAAACAAGAAACAAAAAGACAAAATTGCAGTATCTAAAGGAAATAACTTCAAGCACTCACGCCGGAGGATGTGAGTACCTTTTACCTTACCTCCCCCGCAATGGCGCCAGAAAATAGGCGTTTGGCGTGGGAGGTTCTTCTTCTTTAATCCTCTGGTGTGAATACCTTTTACCTTTCCTCCCCGGCAATGGCGCCAGAAAATAGCTTGATGTCTACGCACTTCTATTCTTGTAGACAGTTGTTGGGCCTCCAAGTGCAGAGGTTTGTAGAACAGCAGCAAGTTTTCCCTTAAGTGGATCACCCAAGGTTTATCGAACTCAGGGAGGAAGTGGTCAAAGGAAATCCCTCTCAAGAAACCCTGCAGTCAAGATACAAGAAGTCTCTTGTGTCCCCAACACACCCAATACAGTTTTCAGGTGTATAGGTGCACTAGTTCGGCAAAGTGATAGTGAAATACAAGTGGTATAGATAATTATAAGTGGTAATGGTGATAGAAGATAGCTTGATGGCATGGAAAAGACTAAAGTAAAACTGAAATAAAGAAGGAAGCAAGCAAACATGTAATAGATCTAATTGCAAACGAAGTTTCAATGCTTAGAAACAAGGCCTAGGGATCATACTTTCACTAGTGAACACTCTCTCATAAATATATTCTTCCTTATGATACTACGCTACACTACTCTCTGGTTGGACACTATAATCGTTGGTAGGGCTATAACAGCACACCTCAAAGTTCATCTTTCCCATCTAGATAACCCCACACTGTCACCTTGAGTACTAGATCGGTCCAACAAACATCCAACTCCAAATATAACTCATAACAAGTATTTGTAATCTCTAGCCTAAGTGCCACCATGGTGTTCACGCTGTCACTTTCACACACATGGGGAGAGTAGAGATCTATTAAAGCACTTGAGTAGCAAGGTAGATCTATAGATTACAAGCTCATGATCACAATATGATCATGCATAGAGAGAGAGAGAGATGAACACATAGCTACCGGTAGAACCCGTAGCCTCGAGAGAGAACTACTCCCTCATCATCATGGGAATCAGCAATGGTGATGGAGATGGTGGTGGAGATTGATGGAGATGGCTCCGGGGGCACTTCCCCTTCCCGGTAGGGTGCCAGAACAGAGACTTGTTGTCCCCCGAATATCCCCTTCGGTGGCGGCGGCGCAACGGAACTTTTCGTGGCTGGAGGCTGGACGATTTAGGGTTTATGCATCGGGAGGCTTCTTATAGGGAAGAGGCGAGGTCGGTGGGCGGCCAGGGGGCCCACACCACCTGGTGGCGCGGCCAGGGCTAGCCTGTGCCACCACATGGTGTGGCCGCCCTGTGGCCCCTCTCCGTCTCGTCTTCTAGCTCCGTAAGTCTTCCGGTAAAATATCAACTTTGGCTTTTGTCCTGTCCAATTCCGAGAATACTGATTTTCTGACTTTCCTGGAACCAAAAACAGCAGAAAACAGGCAACTAGCACTGTGACACTTGTTAATAGGTTAGTCCAAAAAATCATATGAAAAGTGCTCCAAAGTGTGGACAAAACACAAGAAAGTAGATAAAACCAAGCATGGAACATCAAAAATTATAGATACATTTGCAATGTATCACACCTCCACCGCCACCATCGCCACCGTGCAGCTATCATGGCGGAGGACACGATGGATCTCATAGATCACACCGCAATTCCCGTCCCCATGATGGAAAAGGGAAGCAACTAGAGCCGTACGATGCACGTTCATGGCTGGACAAGATCCAAGAAGCTCGGGAGCTCCCATACCTTGGGCCACGTTGTTTTGGACCAGTAATATGGGCCACAACCTACCCGTTGGGCCTCTGGATAGACAAGACTATCAAGCCCTACAACGGCACCGCTAGACCAGTTACATGGTTGCGGGACTATAGCGAAGCGATTCACATCGCAGGGGGAAACCCTAATGTCGCCATCAAGTACCTCCCACTTATGCTCACTGGTACCACCCGATAATGGATTGATGACTTGCCGGAAAAAACAATATGTAATTGGTTGTACATGCATGAAGCGTTCACCAAGAACTTTGAGGGTACGTACAAGCATCCCTGCACTGTTAGAGACCTACAATGGTGCGTACAAGAAAAGGATGAAACCTCTCGTGCCTACCTCTCTCGCTAGCTGGATATGAAAAATTCCTACATAGGGGTGCCTAAACAAACTGCTATGGCCGCCTTGATCGATAGTCTAGAGCAGGGAACTTTGCTCCGGCATACGTTGATGTGCAAGGAAGACAATAATGAGCTCAACCTCAACGCAATGATCGCCATGACTATCGAGTTCGCTGCTGCGGATGATGACGGGCGCGGATTGTTGCCGGCAATAGCAATCCCTACCTAGGCTAGGAAGAACAATAATACCAAGCGGAAGACTCCGCCTGAAGAAAAGCAAACAGCCGACATGGCCGCCTCTACGTTCACTGGCAGAGGCGGACGTCGTGGACGTGGTCGGGGCTAGAAATGGCCAGCAGTGGAGTGATTCTACACCCTCAGCGCCCCGCGTTACCCAAACGTATGAGGAGTACCGCGATATGTCATGTTTCGTCCACCTTGACCCAAACGTCAAAGCCACCCACACCAACTGCCAATGCAAGTTTGTTAATGACCTCAAGGAAGACCCTGAGTCCGGCTACAAGCGAAGTCGGAAGAGCAGACCCTGTGGAAAAGGCAAAGGGAAGAAGAAGAAGGAGGAATCCAAGGAATCAAGCGATATGGATGAAGACGTGGAACCCAAATGTTCTGACAAGGGAGAGGGTAAAGGTGAAAATCCCTTTGAAAAGAAGGCTCCATGTTACCATACCTTCCTTGGCACTCCCACTGTCTGGGCCCAGAAAACCTTTCTGAGGATACTGATGGCTACCCTCCCTCCGGTTCCCCAGTACGTCAGGTGGTCGGAGATTCCAATTACTTAGGATAGGAAGGATCACCCAGACCTTATCCCAACAGAGAACCAGTATGCCATGGTCATCAACCCTTTGATTAGCGACACAGAGTTCACCAAGTGCCTCATGGACAGTGGAAGTAGCATCAACATCATGTACCTGGATACACTACACAAGATGAACTTGATGGAGACCCAGCTAAGGAAAAGCAACACCTTGTTCCATGGGGTTGTCCCCGGCCGACAAGCAAATTCCCTAGGCTGCATCACCCTTCCGGTCGCTTTTGGCGATGTTAACAATTATCGCCAAGAACGCATGACCTTTGAAGTGGTGCCTTTCAAGAGCATGTACCACGTCATTTTTGGATGTGACATCTTCCACTCCTTCCTCGCAAGGCCATGCTTTGTCTACAACAAGCTCAAGATACCCGGACCAAATGGCATCATCACTATTGACGGAAGATTCACCAAGGCACGGGAGTGCGAGCTCAGTGAAGCCGCCTTCGCTGAAGCAATTCTCTATGGTGAGGAGTTCAGGGAGATCCAGAACTAGGTTGAGGCCTCGGAGATGCCGGCTTCGAAGAAGCAGATCACTGCTGCCGAACCCGCATTCAAGGCCGCCATCAAGACCAAGCAGGTGGAGCTTGTTGAAGGAGATTCCTCAAACACCACCGCCATTGGCACGGACCTGGATCCCAAATAGGAAAGCGCGCTCTTCAAGTTCCTCCATGAAAATAGGGACATCTTCGCCTAGCAACCTGCCAACATGAAAGGTGTACCTAGGGAACTTGCCGAGCACAGCTTGAATATTGATCCTAATGCCAAACCAGTGAAACAACCTCTATGATGCTTTGGTGATGAAAAACAAAGGGCTATAGGCAAAGAAATAGCTATGTTACTTAAGGCTGGCTTTATCCGAGAAGTTATTCACACCCGATGTGTGGCAAATCATGTACTTGTCCCCAAAAAGAGAACCAATGAATTAAGAATGTGCGTTGATTACACCGGCTTTAACAAAGCGTGTCTGAAGGATCTGTTTGCTTTGCCTCGCATTGACCAAGTAATTGACTCGACAGATGGCTCGGAACTTCTGCGTTTTCTCGATGCCTACTCAGGTTACCACCAAATCCGAATGCGAAAGTCAGACCAACTAGTCACTTTGTTCACCACACCTTACAGCATGTATTGCTATGTCACGATGCCCTTTGGGCTGTAAAACGCTGGTGCCACTTACTAGCGGACAATGCAACACTACCAACACGACTAGATAGGTCGCAACATACACGCTTACATGGATGATATCGCGGTAATGTCAAAGAAATCAAACGATCTTATCACCGACTTGTAGGAAACCTTCGATAATCTCTGGAAATACAACATGATGCTGAACCCCAAGAAGTGCGTCTTCGAGGTACCTTCCGACAAGATGTTGGGTTTCATCATTTCGTGCCACGGAATCGAGGTGAACCTAGAGAAAATCAAGGCCATCCTTGACATCAAACGTCCGGCATGCCTGAAGGACATACAAAGGCTCACAGGCTGCATAGCAGTAGTAAGCCCGTTCATCAGCCGACTTGGGGAGAAGGCTATGCCGCTCTAAATATTGCTCAAAAAGGTGGACAAATTCATATGGATAGACAAAGCTGACGCGACACTTCAGGAGTTGAAGAGAATACTCTCCTCCCCACCAATACTTGCAACACCGGTGTCAAGGGAGCCTATGTTAGTCTACATGGCGGCAACCAATCGAGTCATCAACATCATCATCGTGGTGGAGCGCAAGGAATCAACGCACGAATACAGAGTTTAGCGACCCGTTTACTATGTAAGCGAGGTCTTGACGGAATCCAGACAATGTTACACTACTAGAGAAAAGGCTATAGGAGACTGATATGTTGCAAACATATCCATAATTTTTGATGTTCCATGCTTGGTTTTATCTACTTTCTTATGTTTTTTCCACAATTTGGAGTACTTTTCATATTATTTTTTGGACTAACCTATTAACAAGAGCCACAGTGCCAGCTACCTATTTTCTGCTGTTTTTGGTTCCAGGAAAGTCAGAAAATGAATATTCTTGGAATTGGACGGGACAAAACCCCAAGTCAGTTTTTCCCCGAGGGACACCAGGAGCCAGAATACGAGACAGAGAGGGGCTGGGGCCTGGCCACACCACCTGGCCGTGCCAGGGGGTGGTCTGGCCGCCCCAGGCACCCCCTCGACCTCCCTCTTCGCATATATGTTGCCTCTTGAGTGCCATGATTAGATGAGATCGTTCATGTAATGGCATCAGATTGTTAGGGCATGGTGCCTAGTATGTTTTTTAGTGCTTTATGACTTTGCTGCAACTTGTTATGCTTAATGCTTGTCACTAGGGCCCGAGTGCCATGATTTCAGATCTAAACATGTTATTGATTCATTATGATAGTATTGTTTATGGTCTTACTTGCAAGTTGTATACACATATTGTTGTCCGGAACCAAAGGCCCCGAAGTGACAGCAATTGGGATAACCGGAGGGAATGACTTTGATGTGAGGACCACATGTGTTCACAGAGTATTAATGCTTTGCTGCAGTGCTCTATTAAAAGGAGCACCTTAATTGCCAGTAGTTCCCTTGGGGCCAACTGCAAACGGGCTGGCAGGACAAAAGATGTTGTGCAAGTTCTCATTGCGAGCACGTATGACTATATATGGAACACATGCCTATGATTATTTAGTACTTGGATGCTTTATCTTATTTATCTGCAAATGCCCTATGTCTTGATTTCCATGTGAATTGTCTTGTCCATGCAACGCCTGTCCATCCATCCCTATGCCTACCGCACTCTAATCCTACTGTTTACTGCAATTGTTACTATTGTCTTTACTTTTACTACTGCTATTACTTTACTATTGCTACTACAAAACTGTTGCTACTGATAAACTGTTGTAAGCAAGATTGTTTCTAGGTGCAACAGAATTGACAACTCAGTTGTTAAGGCTTATAAATATTCTTTGGCTCCCCTTGTGTCGAATCAATAAACTGGGTTTCACTTTCCTCGAAAATACTGCGATACACCCCCTATACTTGTGGGTCATCAAGACTATTTTCTGGCGCCGTTGCCGAGGAGCATAGCTTTATTTATCAAGTCCACTTGGAATAACTATTGTTCAAGCCTAATCATAACCAATCTCTTTACTTTGTTATTTTTGTTTTTCTTAGTTTATTTCCGCCTTTGTTTGCTTATTTGTTTATCAAAAATACAAAAAAATAAGTCCCTACTCTAGTTGTTATTTTCGTTGGTCTGTTGTTGTCTTGCTTTATCATTCTTTCTATCAATGGTTGGTTTCTTTGAAACTGAATCTTATTGGCAAGGTGGGTTCACAGAAGAACAAAAATATTATTATAAGGAACACCGCTTGTCACAAAAAAGGAAACACTTATGGGAACAAATTGATAAATTGTATACCATTGCTATAAACATGTGCTCTACTTATAATGTTACTTATTGCTTTGATAAATCTTGTTGTTGTAGGAGGTACAAACACCTCCCTTTTCAATGTGAGTATAATGATGATGTTACCATATCTTCTTATGTTAAATAAAATTATGAATTTTATGATGTGGAACAAATTGAGGAATTTATTGCTTGGAAGGGTGCATTTGAACTTGCTAGTTTGCTTGAAAATATTGATGATTCACCTTATAAATATGAGGTTTATGATATACTTAAATTTTGCTTTGATAATTACAAGGAAGAAAATGGCTATATTCTTGAATATATTAATAGATGCTTTCCACAAATGGAAGAGACTAATGCCTTGTAGGATCGTATGGAAGAAGAAATTGATGAACCTGAAAGCTCATTAGATGAAAAAGAAGAGGAGAGTGATGAACAAAAGGAGGAAGAATGGATTAGCTACCCATCCCTACCTTCTAATGAGAGTAACTCTTTATCCCTTACATTATTTGATTGTCCCCCATGCTTACCAAAGGAGGATGAATGTTATGCTCATGTTATCTGTGATAATCCTTTATTTGTGCCTAACTTCGAGATGCATGGTACTAAAGAGTTTTTCTTAGAAGTTGTTTATGATAAAGCTCTAGACGATGGTCCTATATTGAATGACCAGTCATCTTGTTATAGAATTGTTAAAAGTGGGTTTGAAGGTTTTAATCCCACTATTTTTGAGCTTGATAAAAATTATGTTTTTGTAGAACATGAAAACCATGCATTATGTGATAGTTATATTGTTGAGTTTATTCATGAGGCTACTGAAAATTATTATGAGAGAGGAAAATATGGTTGTAGAAGTTTTCATGGTATTGAAACACCTCAATATGTGCTGAAAGTTTTGAAGTTACTCTTGTTTTATCTTCCTATGCCTGTCACTTTGTTCTTTGCGAATTTATTTGCTTACAGGATTCCTATGCATAGGAAGTGGGTTAGACTTAAATGTGTTTTGAATTTGCTTCTAGATGCTCTCTTTTACTTCAATTCATATTTCTTATGTGAGCATCCTCCCAAACTATCATGCCTAACTTAAAGGCGTTCAAGAAAAGTACTTATTAGGAGATAACCCAAAAGTTTTAGATGAGTCTTGGAAGTTATTACTTCAGTAATAACCACTCCTTATCATTTTTATTTGCTTTTTCTGCCAAGATGAACCTCTAATGAGAGAGAAGTAATGGTTGGGAAAGTTACTGTCCCGAAACAGATTTCTGTGCTTCACCATAAAAATTCGTGCAAAATCACTGTACGTCCTTTTAAGGCGTGAATTTTTGTGCTTCTGCCCGAGGTTGTTATCTAACTTTCGTTTTTTGTTAGTGCAACACTTTTCGATTTGAGCAACAGAAGGTCTTCGAAAAAATTCGTCTTTACCTGCTGGTCTGTTTTGACAGATTTCTGCCATTATTTGCATTTGCTTCTTATTGGTTCCTTTTTGAATTTGAGCTTTTTGAGGAAAGTGATACAATAGCTTGTGTTTTAATGGAAGTTTTACTGGTGTTGGAACTGAACCCAAAGACTTATTATCTTGAGTGCACTAATGTTGCTAATCAAGATTGTGTGAAGTTTTGTATGAAGGAAAAATTGCAGGTGTATGGAAGGAATGAGTAATGAGATGAAGGATGGACTAAAGCTCAAGCTTGGGGATGCCACCCATGTCACCCCAAGGAATATTCAAGAGGTACAAGCGTCAAAGCTTGGGGGTGCCCAAGGCATCCCCTTCGTCATCAATAAAAATCCTAGGTTTCTTCCAAACACTTCATTTTTATTGTTTCATGCACAGTTGTGTTGTTCTTGGAGCATCTTCTTTTTCGTTTTCATTTTGGTTTTTCGTTTGCTTTGTTTTCTTAGTTTTCTAAATAAATTGGTTGGACCCCCTCTTTCAGGCATTGGTTTTCAAATAGTTTGGTTTGGATTGGAAAAGAGTAGGAAAGTTCATGTTTAAGTGGTAAAGAGAGCTTGTTTTTGACTGTGGCCTATGCTTTGACATGCCATGCTTGATATTGTTTTGAATTTATGCTTAGCATTCTTTGCTGTAGCATGACATGTTGTAACCAATTGAGATTGCTTAATGTGCCTTTGAAGAATCATGCGTTGTTTTAGCATATTAAAGCATAGTATTGTAGTATTCTCCTTTGATGCTTTATTTGGGTTGACTTGGCACATGCTCACACCATGTTATGACTATCCCAAGTCACCATAGCCTTTATGATCCTTTAGTTTTCAACTTGTAGTATCACTTTATGCTTTGATTAATGATGTTTTGTCGCTCTGCATGATTATGGCCATTATTGCTCTCTTAGTTGGTCGCTCCTAGTCTTTTCCTAGCCTCCATAACCAAGTATGAGTTTCACTCATGCATCCAATTCCTAAAACCAAGTTATTCCAAAGTGTCCACCATACCTACCTATTAGCATATGCTATTCCAACTATATTCATGTTTTTATCTACCTTCCGAATTAAAATTGTTATGACAAAACTAGTGACTAAAGCTCTCACGAACTTGATGGCACACTTTACTTTTCTTGCATTTAATAAACTTGAACCATTGCGTCCATCTTTGTTGCGTATATTCTTGCGCTTTATAAGTTGAAGTTAGCAGAACCATGTATCGTGGGGAACGCTTTCAACATTGCACTTGTACTTTGTACCCCGTTGATATCATGTTCTTTTGCTTATGGATCCCGACGGTGTGAAATAAAAGTGGAACTTGTAAGATCATGGAGTTTGTATTTGTGTTAGAGAAACGCCTAGGCCGCTAGCCTAAGCCATGCCTAATCATGGTGGAAACTTGCAACATAACCATAAGGAGCACTCTATGAAGCATCCTCAATAAAAACCTATGCAAATAGCAAATAAAAAGATCGCTAAGATGCTCATTGTCTGCTTGTCTTGTCATTTTTATTATGGGATAGCTCCTGTATCATGTGCAAGGGGCACCCCGTTGGCGGTTCTCTATGATACATATGTACTTACAATGACAAGAGCTTTGTGACTAAAGTTGAGTAGCATGAGGTTCGGTCTTCGTAGGTAAGGGGCATGATAGTTCGTCTTATAACTTGTCAAGCATATCCTCTTAGTTGTGTCACTTTAACCTTAATCACCTTCAAGATGCTTATGATAGGGGCAATGAGAGCTGAAAGCTAATAAGTACCATAATTTTTGGAAGCTCTTTATGAAACTTGATTCCCTACTTCCTTCTATGAAAGCTTTTCTTTTACTTTTATGTTGAGTCTCCACCTTCTATCTTTATGCACCTACTTTGAGAGCATAGTGGCCATTCTTAGTTCTATGTGCATTGTCCCAAGACTTGTTGATTGATGCGTAGCTTTGATATTGCTTATTTTAAACTATTTGTATCTAGTCACTCTTATGAACTTTGAAGGTGTCCTATGCATTTATGTTTGCTACTCTATGAGGGACAAGCTGAATGCCACTATGCTATGTTTTCTTTATGTGAAACAAACAAAAGTCTTGCAAAGCATTGTTATTCATGAATCTTTTGTTTGTGCCTTTTCATGTTGCAACATAGTTGCTTTGTCTTATTGTTAGAACTTTAGCTTTCATGTTATGTTGAAGTACTATGATCCCAGCTATGAATGTTTTACGAATACTTTGATCAAGTTTATGATGGTGCATGTCACCTCAAAAATTATTCTTTCTTTTTATCACTTACCTACTCGAGGACGAGCAGGAGTTAAGCTTGGGGATGTTGATATGTTGCAAACGTATCCATAATTTTTGATGTTCCATGCTTGGTTTTATCTACTTTCTTATGTTTTGTCCTCACTTTGGAGTACTTTTCATATTATTTCTTGGAATAACCTATTAACAAGAGCCACAGTGCCAGCTGCCTGTTTTCTGCTGTTTTTGGTTCCAGGAAAGTTAGAAAATGAATATTCTCGGAATTGGGCGGGACAAAAGCCAAAGTTAGTTTTTCACCGAGGGACACCAGGACCAAGAATACGAGACAGAGAGGGCCTAGGGCCCGGCCACACCACCTGGTCGCGCGGGCCAGGCCACGCCAGGGGGTGGTCTAGCCGTCCCAGGCACCCCCTCGGCCTCCCTCTTCGCCTATAAGTTGCCTCCTGACCTAAAAACCAAGGGGGGTTCGATGTTTTTCCAGAAAGAGTGTCGTTGCGCCGCCACCACCATATTCCGCAATTCTAAACCAGAAACTCCATTCTGGCACCCTGTCGGGACGTGGAATTGGAGGAGATCATCGCCATCATCATCACCATCGCTTCTCCATCGACCATCCATGTTTCCCCCATCTATGAGTGAGTAATCCCCCATTGTAGGCTATGGGGATGGTAGGGATTGGATGAGATCATTCATGTAATGGCATCGGATTGTTAGGGCATGGTGCCTAGTATCTACTATTAGTGCTTTTTGACTTTGTTGCAACTTGTTATGCTTAATGCTTGTAACTAGGGCCCGAGTGCCATGATTTCAGATCTGAACATGTTATTGATTCACTATGATAGTATTGTTTATGGTCTTACCTGCAAGTTGTATACACATACTGTTGTCCGGAACCAAAGGCCCCGAAGTGATAGCAATCGGGATAACCGAAGGGAATGACTTTGATGTGAGGATCACATGTGTTCACAGAGTGTTAATGCTTTGCTGCAGTGCTCTATTAAAAGGAGCACCTTAATTGCCAGTAGTTCCCTTGAGGCCCCGCTGCAAACGGGCTGGCAGGACAAAAGATGTTGTGCAAGTTCTCATTGCGAGCACGTATGACTATATATGGAACACATGCCTATGATTATTTAGTACTTGAATGCTTTATCTTATTTATCTGCAAATGCCCTATGTCTTGATTGCCATGTGAATTGTCTTGTCCATGCAACGCCCGTCCATCCATCCCTATGCCTACCGCGCTCTAATCCTACTGTTTACTGCAATTGTCTTTACTTTTACTACTATTATTACTTTACTATTGCTACTGATAAACTGCTGTGAGCAAGATTGTTTCTAGGTGTAGCTGAATTGACAACTTAGTTGTTAAGGCTTATAAATATTCTTTGGCTCCCCTTGTGTCGAATCAATAAATTGGGTTTCACTTCCATCGAAAATACTGCGATACACCCCCTATACTTGTGGCTCATCAGAGACATGCTCATTGGAGGCGTATTTATACTATATGCACCTCTGATAAAATAGGCGAGGCGCACCAGCCTCACATGCGCCTCCACTGCTTAAATAGGCGAGGCGCATATTTCTAGGATGCGCCTCCTCTAGCATTTGTACAGACGAAATCTGGCACCCCCATCTTATGCGAGGCGCATCCTGGTAATATGCGCCTCCAACATGTTAGATAGGCGAGGCGCTTATGTGACCAATGCACCTCGCATATGTTGGGTGGGCCCGGGAGGAGATCGGTGGTCCAATATTCGAGGCGCATATCGTCACATGCGTCTCCGATACTCGATAATAGGCGAGGCGCATTAAGAAGGGTGCGCCTCAAGTAACCCCTGCAGGCCCGGGTGGCCGCATAGGTGAGGCGCATGTTACATATGCGCCTCAGATAGTTCACAACATAGGAGGCGCATTTACTGCAATATGCGCCTCGCATTACCTGGCTCACTTTTTTGCACCTTTTTGGCACATGCACCCCACTCACTTTCCTCACTTCTTCCTCCTCCACCAAAAGACAAATTTGGTCGCCCCCCTCCTTCTCCCCACCTCATTTCCCACATTGATTCACCATAGAAGCTTTCTCAATCTCCATTGGTTGACACTCATATGTAAGTGAAGTCTCTTGCTCCTCTAGATCTACAACATGTCCCTTTACTTCTCCTCCGGCTCTCTTGCGCAAGTTATTGTTGGAGGAAGCGTGAAGGCGTTGCTTGCATGCTCATGCGCGTTGTCGGCGACACCGCGACTATATGATTGTGTTGTGGTGCATGCTTCTTTTTGTGTAGGGATTTCATTTGAGATGCCAATGTTTCGCCAGAATGTCGATTCATTTCTTTTCCGGTGAATTTCTGGCACTCGCGGATGTCCTCTTTTTAGGGGAGGTCATGCTGAATTTTTCCGGCGATCCAGACATTCAGATATGCTCTAATTATTCTCTTGCTCTTTGTACCACACATAGGCGACCATGGTCCGACCACTGATCCGTAAAGCCCTCGTGGATAGGTGGATGAGATGCACGAGGACCGATATGGCACGCGCAAACAAGATGGAGATCAAATGTCCGTGTCGCGACTGCAAGCTGATGTATCTGATAAGGCATGATTCCAGAATGCTGGAGTCACACCTGCTCCGACATAGTTTCATGGATGGCTACATTTTGTGGATATGTGATGACAAAGATGATGATGAGGATGTTAATAATGGTGAAGATCAAGATGCCGGTCATGATCACGAAGATCAAGACACCGACGGCGGGGCAGGTGATGATCATGAAGATCAGGGTGGCGCCGGGCATGAACACGAAGATGATCAAGGTGGCACTGGGCATGAACATGAAGATCAAGGTGTCGACCATGATTTGAGCTGGCTGCGAGACCCTCATGTCCAAGATCTGCTTCTCAAGGAGACGAGTAACTCCAGAGCCACCGCTAGAGAGAAAGCTAAGCTGGAGAAAATGAAGAAAGACGCGGTCACTCCATTGTCTGATGGATGCAACGACGGGGATACCCGTCTGAATGTAACGCTCAGGGCTCTGGAGATGAAGGCGAAACACAAAATGACCGACGAATGCTTCGACGACAACATTGCATTCTGGCACGATATTCTTCTGAAGAAGGGGAACACATGTCCGACTAGTATCGCTGAGGCCAAGAAAGTCGTGTGCCCTCTCAATCTACCGCACGTGAAATACCATGTCTGCATAAATGATTGCATCATCTACCAGGGCGAGGACGCAGATAAGACCACGTGTCTGCAAGACCTCTCGATACAAGAGAGGGACAAAGAAAGCTCCTAGAAAGGTGGTGTGGTACTTTCCTCTAACTCCTCATCTGCAGTGGTATTTCGCGGACCCTAAGGAAGTAGAGCTCATGCGCAGGCACATGGAAAGAAAGAGGCCGAAAGACGATGATCCGGAGAAGGAGGAAATGTTGAGGCACCCTTCGGATGCTTGCAAGTGGAAGGTGTTGGACCTCCAATATTACCAACATTTTGGGAAAGAGTCAAGAAACCTCAGGATGGGCGTGAGCACCGACGGACTCAATCCGTTCAGAAGCTAGAGCAGCACACATAGCACCTGGCCCATGTTTGTATGGATCTACAACCTCTCCCTGGTTGTGCATGAAGGAGAAGTACGTAACCATGAGTATGCTGGTTCAAGGGCCAAAACAACCCGGTCTAGACATCAATTTGTATCTCACGTTGTTGAAAGAGGTGTTGGCCACATTATGGGAAGAAGGAGCCCGTACGTGGGATGCCTCGAGACAAGAGTACTTCGACATGAGAGCGGCGGTCATCACGATAGTGCAAGACTATCCCGGTTACGGATACTTCTCGGGGCAGGTGGTCCAAGGATTCTATGGGTGCGTTAGGTGCAAAGATAATACAACGTACCGCCAGCTACAGAAATATCCTGGGTCCAGGAAAACTGTGTTCCTTGGGGCTTGGAGGTGGCTTCCCAAGAATCACGCCTGGAGAAAGCTAGGAGATCTGTTCGATGGGGCGGTCGAGCTCCGAGGAATCCCAGACCAGAGGAGCAACGCGGAAATCTACGAGTTGTTGAATAACTGGAAGGAATGCCCTGCACCGGTAAAGACCCAAAAGAAGCCAGAGCCGCTGCTGAAGGTATGGAAGGCGAGGTCTGTTTTCTGGGACTTGCCATACTGGAAGATCCTCTGTGTACCTCATAGCCTCGATCTCATGCATATCACCAAGAACATGGGCGAGAGTCTGTTTGCCACCCTTTCTTAACACTGACAACACCAAAGATGGGCCGAAGGCAAGGAACGACTTGAAGCATATGGGCATCAAGGATGAACTTCAACCACCACCTAGCGATGACGACGAGGAGTTCGAGGAGGAGGAGACGGAAACACATATTAACCATCATCGCAAGGCAAAAAGCAGGTTAAGAAGGGTGAGGTCAAGCTCAAGGCCTCGTGCTTCACTCTGAGTAAGAAGGAGGCCATACAGTTTATGAAGTGCCTCCTTGGAGTCAAATTTTCGAACGGCTATGCAGGGAAGATAAGCAGATGGCTAGACGAGGCGAAGCAGCGCTACAGCGGGATGAAGTCTCACGAAGTCGCCGTGTTGATGATGCAGGTACTCCGGGTCGCAATCCGAGGTATAATGGACAAGCACGTCCATGAAACGTTGTTTGGCCTTTGCAACTTTTTCGACGTCATCTCTCAGAAGTCGATAGGCATTAAGAAGCTCATGAGGCTATAGGACAAGATCGTGGTGATACTATGCGAGCTCGAGATCTATTCGCCCCCCCCCCCCCCCCTCCGCATTCTTCAACGTCATGCTTCATCTGCTTCTACACGTTTCTACGAAGCATGATGCCGTTCGATAGGCTCAATGGACACATCAAAGGATACGTTAAGAACAGGTCCCGTCCAGATGGAAGCATAGCAAACGGCTTCCTAGCCGAAGAGTGCATCTTTTTCTGCTCGAACATTCTACAAACCGAGACCCCTCTTGGTCTGCCATTCAACAAGCACCTCGGGAGGCTTGCTTGATGGGGTCACCATGAGGGTCAGCGCCCAAAGCATGTCAACATCAAGGGCCGAACCAAGGACTTTGAAAGAGCAAACCTGGTCACGCTACAACACTTGCAGGTGGTCGATCCATACATATATGAGCACAAAGAGTTTATCAAGAAGAATTATGCTGACTAGGGGAGCCAGTACTCGGAGGAAGATGTTATCAAGGAGCACAACTCCGGTTTCACGCGGTGGTTCAGGGAGAAGGTTATTGCTAATCCACCGCAGGGCGAGTACTCGGAGGAAGTTATACTCATATTCTCCTTGTCACAGGGCGCCTCGCACAACCTGATGACCTATTAGGTATACGATATCAACGGATACACGTTCTACACAGAGGAAAAGGACAATAACTGCAATTACCAGATCTCAGGGGTTACGGGGATATTTTACACCGGCGACGTCCCGAAAAGATACTACGGAAGGATCAAGGAGATTTGGGAGCTCGACTACGTTACAAATAAGGTGCTTATGTTCCGTGTCAGGTGGGCCAAGAGTGTCGAGAAAGAAGGCCGATATTTCACCACCATGGTTATACCGTCAAAGACCACCATCGCGAACGCACCCGCGAGAAATGAGCCTTGGGTTCTAGCTAGCAAGGTCGACCAATGCAGGTACATCACAGACCCGTCAAAGCCTTGCCGGGTTGTCGTTAGGAGAGGCAAAAGGAACATCATCGGAATGGACGGAGTCACCAACGAGCAAGATTTTGACTAGAACGGTGACCCGAAGATGGAAGACGGATATGGCAATCAAGCACCGTACACCACAACCCTACCTAAGAAAGGACTCCCGTTCAAAAGAAGTAGTGAAGACGTCCCGGACCTAACCTATGCAACCGCGACAAAGAAGGGCAAGAAGACGACCATTGTCAAGAAACGCTAGCGCGCTCCAACCATCGTCAAGAACCGTCGTGTGTGTGGCCTACTATATATTATGTATCGAAACATTCATATTTATCCTTTTTGTATATTATAATATTGCATTGAGAATATTATGTATCGGCGAGACACATTCATAAATACTCACTTTTGTTGTTTTGGCAATATTTGATTTTTAAAAATATTTGCAGTATATTTTATAGTACACATTGTGTTTGGACAATGTTTTTACATGAAAAATGGTCTTCACAAAAAGTTTTCAAATTTTTTGAGCCACTAGGATTCAAACCTAGGTGGCTAGACTTCAGAATAGGACAAGGGTCGAAACCAGTGGGCTAATGTCTGTTTGTTGACAAATATAGCGCACTGCGCTAGTTGAGTAGTGCTGCAGAATACCCGAGGCGCATTCTGACAAGATGCGCCTCGCGTAAACTTATACGAGGCGCATTTTTAAATATGCGCCTCGCATAAGCTGGTCGATTGAGCTTTTTATCTCTTTCACTTTTTCTCTGGATCGGACGAACTGCAACGCCCTTGCTTCTCCTCACTCTGCCGTTGTCGCCCTTTCCGCTACTGTCGTCGCCTTTGCTCCGCCCGCGTCCGCTCGCCGTGCCCAGGAGGAGGAGAAGGAGCCCGCCCGCCGTGCCCAGGAGGAGGAGCCCGCCCGCGCCGCCCCTTCCTCTGCCGTGTCGTCGTCGCCCCTTCCTTCCGCCGTCCGCGCCCGCCGTCCACCGTCGTCGAGGTGACACCCTTCCCCTCTCCCTCCCCTTCCCCTACCCCTCTTCCTCCCCTCTGAGAAGCAGTGATGACGTCTTGGATGGAAGAGGGTGCCTGCGAACTGCTATTTCCTCTCTTTCCTAGCCTCTTGACTGTATCCTGGTACCCTGAGTTGCTCTGCTATCTGCTTTGGTCAATTTCAATAAATCCCCGCCGTAGTTCCATCGCCTCTAACGACAAATCAAGTGTTTGCCCTCATATTGCTCCCTTATGACTGCACCAAACAGCGTTAGTATACTCATGATTACACAATTATCCAGCAAACTTCTTGTCTGCTAAACTTAAATTTAGTTTGTAACAGATTGCAGTTTAACCAAGAACATTACATTATTATATTTTTGTAAAGAATCAGCCCACTGCTGCGATAAAATGCTAACTGCAGTTTTATTTATTTTTACAAAATTCAACTTTAGTAGTGTAAGGTTAGTACTACAGTACAATTAATTTCTCCAAGAAACATTGACATGGAAAGAATAAGCCAGTGAAGGAGGTAGAAGCTACTGTGGTGAGGAAAAACACGTGTATATCAGGAAACGTTAACAAATCGATGTATATCAACAACTGAGCCTCTTTCCGTGAGAAACTGTAATTTCCCCGGCCGGTGTTCAAATAGTTTCTGCTATAGTCTTGTCAACATGCACGCTGTCTGTCACGCCAAACAAACAACGCCTGCAAACACGAGAGGCCATCGAATCATGTCTCAGGTTGCACACTAAAAGGTGACAGAGCTAGAAGAACCCAAGTCAAGTAAATTTCTGGCGAAACAATGCCTCCAATCTGCACATAGTTTTTCTGGCGAAGTAAATTTCTGGGGAAGTTCACTTCTCGGATGCTGATAGTTTGAAGGTGCTTGAAAAGTACTCTACTTTATTAGTGAGCGTGCATGTAGATTGCAAAAATTTGGGGTTTTGTGAGTTATTTGGTCTAGGCTGCTTATAGTCGGATCCTTTAGTAATGAGAAATTTATCGCAAAACTTCGGAGGAGGCTTCAGCTGGAGAATAGGGCTTCAAGAGGTGCTCAATTTCTTTTTAGAACTGATAGATATCTTAGTAATGATTGGGATATCAAGCATCTCCGGGATCTAACTGATCCCTTCATACACAGACGCTAAAAACTAGGCACGGTTCTTTGTAGCTATGTTTTCTCATCTCAGTTGAAAATGGGTTTCATATTTTGAGCTTTTATTCTTGTTGTCTTGCCTATCTCATGTTGTAGTTTCTCCAAACTTGATTAGTTTTTGTGTTTGTAGTTCTCTCTGTTCTTTGTATTATCTTTGAACTAAGATACATTTAAACAATCTTAGATCTGCTCTCAATTTTGTGATATACTGTTTGTTAACTCTGGAATTTGTAGCTATGCACAATTCTTAGTAAAGTTGTGTAGCTATAGTTGATGGTGATAGATGTCCTTCTGTACTAACATGATATACGTAGGAACCGAGGTGTTCTCCAATGCAAAGTTTGTATTCTTGAAATTTATTTCCTTATGTTGCATTGACACTGCTAGGATGAGTATCATAACTGAAAATTCTAACAAATAGCTTCCTTGTTTGTGAATTGTTCATGGGGCTCTATATTTCACATAGCTTCACAGCTAATCTCCATCAATTTTTACATAAGCTTAAGTTCTGTTTTATATTTGGCTACATAATATACATTGAGCCATCAAATTCTCTAGATTGGATAATACCACACTAATAAACAGATCAAGAAATATATGAGTTTATCCTAAACAAGAAAAATATAGTACTAAAGCCTTTTTGTTAGATGATGTGCTAAATCTGTGTATAATACCTTAAGTTAGATGATTGACCCCCTTCCAGACTGATGTGCTAAATCTGTGTATATGCTAGAATATTAGTGTATACTAATAGGTCATTCGTTAATGATATATTTGTGCTTGTATGCATACTTAGCATGAATAACTAGGTTCTAATTGTAGATCTATTAGAGAGTAGATACCCTACTTAGTATATATAAATACTCATGCTTTACTTGCTGATTATAAAGGATGTACTTAAAAACTGTTTAGTGTATATCTTGGTGCCTAATTCCTTTCTGTTTTGAAATTAATTGGATAAACTTGATAAGACCAGATGCTCTACTTATATGTAGACTATGCATAGTTTTAATTCCCTTTTTGGTTTAGCTAAATTCTGTAGTTGCTGCTACTACATCTGCCACTATGATGTCTCCATTTGGAGTGTACACAGTGGTAGCTACCTGATAGTTGGCTACTGGGATGAGTTATCCAGGGGACTCTAATTGGCTTCCAATGATGCTAATCTTGTATGCCGCTGGCAGCAAGTTGTGTATGGTTGTGCTTGTGTATGCTGGCAGCAACATGGTTGTGTTTGTTCCTATTTAGGTGTGCCAAGTAGACTAGAGGTTTGTGCATATACTCTACTTGCCGCACTAGATCCATCAGCGGCATTGTCATTTTCCATTCCCAACCTAAGTATGAGGCAACTATTTCATCTCGTAGCCCCAAAGTTGAAAGAGGACAGATATTTTCGAGGTTCATATACATAAGACATAATATGTTAAGCGGTAAGCCAAGGAAAGGATTCTGGGTCCACGTGTCAATGACTCCTTTCGACACACCAAACTCAAAATGAGTCGTTGCTGTGGAGATCGGATCCTTCCTTTGGTTTACCGCTTGACATAACATGCCCATGCAATATGAATCATGGAAGTAGTTCTCTTCTTTTGTCTTTGGCGATACGAATAGATTAGATAGAATGAATTAAATGAAATGGTGAAGTATTTAGTTTCAGATATCTCATTGTAGCCCCAAAGTCGAAAGGAAAGACAGTACTTCACTATTCGTATAGCATTGGCGATATTGTTATATGAATCATGGAATGATTTCTTTCCTTTCTTCTTTGGCGATACAATGAAATGATAAACTATTTCATCTTGTAGCCCCAAAGTCGAAAGAGGAAAGATATTTTCGAGATTCATATACATAAGACATAATATGTTGAGTGGCAAGCCAAGGAAAGGTGAAAGTATTATTTTCTCCTTATGTTTTTGGTGCTGATGACAACTCCTTTTTTGGTTTAACCGTTTGTCCAAGTTTCAGGGTTTATCTTCGCTCGTGCTCGTGGATGGATTTTTTCTCAAGGAAGATCTTGTAGTCGATAGCGCTTATTTTCACTTTCTCTTGCTTTATATTTTAGGCTACCATACTATCAAGAGGGGGTCCATCTAGGAAGGTTGTGGGAAATCAACATTTCATGCACAGACCATATATGCACCTCCATAACCATCCCAATTTTCGTGTCAGAAAGTGATTCCTGCAGAGTCGGAGGGTTTTCTGCCCTGACCGGTAATACCGGCCAGGCAGCGGTAGTACCGCCCAAGGGTTTTTTCCCAAGACTGTTCGAGCGGAACTTCCGGCTGAAGTTACGGTCCTAATTCCGACGAGGCAATTTTTGGTTCAGTAAGACTTCTGTCTAACTTTGCCTATTTGTCGGAACTAGCACCGGACTTTGTCTCGGTAGTACCGGCCTGACTAGCATCTAGCCCCCTGAGCGGTAGTACCGCTTCCTGACCGGTAGTACCGGCCTTCATCGGTCACCGGTAGTTCCGGGTCCAGTTCAGGACCCAGTTCCGATGCTGGGCAGTGCGGGTCAGATGACCTTCTGCCTCACACTGTCTATTTGTCGGAATTAGGGGCGGAACTAGGACCGGTACTTCCGGCCAGCCCTTTTAGGTCCACTGACAGGTCTTCTGACCGTTACGTGGCGCTTGCTGGGCCGGTGGTGGCCCACCGGTATTACGGGTCCGCCACCGGTAGTACCGACGGCGTCGGGGCTAGGCAGAATCTGCCCGTTTGAAGGGGGACTATTTAAGGCCCCTTGTTCCTCCTCCCACCTTATCTCTTGGTTCTCTCTCTCCACCATTTTTACAAGAGCTTGACTTGGCTAGATCTCTCTCCCCACCCACTCAAATCTCTTGATCTTTTGAGGATTGGGAGAGGTGACCTAGATCTACACCTCCACCAAAGGAATTTTGATTTCCCCCACTCGTCCTTCGTGGATTTCGTTTCTCTTGGGTTCTTGGAACCCTAGACAGTGTAGGGCATCCTCGGAGCTGGGGCATTTGTTGTAAAGCTCTGTGGTGTCATTGAGGGCCTTTAATTGAGTTGTGAAGCCTCCCCTCAACCTCGTTGTAAAGGTTTTCGGTTGGCGCCTTCAAGGTCACCGGTTAGTGGATTGTGAGGCCACCTTTGTGGTGGTGCTCACCGGAGAAGAAGGTGATGCCTTCGTGGCGCTCGGGTGACCTTGTGTGGCCCCGACACCTCTCCAACATAGACGTAGCTTCTTTGGAAGTGAACTACGGGAATTACATCTCCGTGTCCCCTCGCCGGTTCTTTCGCTCCACTCCTTTACTTCTTGCATTTACTCTCTCGTTTACCTTTGTGTTACTTGTCATTTAGGTTTTTCACGTAGTTGCATCTCTAGTGAACCTTACTTTGTGCTAAGCCTTAAAAGTGCGATAAAAGATTAAAAATCGGTAGTCTCCTATTCACCCCCCCTCTAGTCGACCTAAGTTGGGCCTTTCAATTGGTATCAGAGCCTCGGCTCTTTCTTCGGGCTTAACCGCCTAAGAGACAATGGCCGGCGAAGAGGGAAGTGTGGGTGCAGCCACCAAGAACTTGGCCTCCATGGATGACCTCAATCGATTGGAGACATCCATGATGACCAAGTTTGAGGAAATGATGACTCTTTTGCAATCCCTTAAGCCTACACCCATGCTAGAAACCCCTCATGATGCGTCCCTTACCGCCGAAGCCCCCTCCGCTCCCGTGCAAGTGGTTGCCCCCGGGGTGATTCCCGCGGCAGGCCCAAAACACTTGGGCTTAGGCTTTCTGGCTCAGACCACCAAGCCCCCAAGGGAGAGCACCGAGGGGCTAGGTGACTTCTCCTCCAAAGAGGGGGATAGGGAAAAGGATTACTCGGCGGTACCACCACCGTTCAAGTACACACCGGACCCTCCCATTCCCATGCCGCACATCATACCTCAAGGAGCACCTCCCATACTAGATACTTCTAACTTCGCCAATTGGCAATATCTAATGCAATCTCATATCTCCAGCTCTTCTATTGAATTGATGAGGATTGTGGAGGAAGGTTTCTCTCCATATGATGCTAAGAAGTTGACTCATGCTGAGGTCGTGGACAAGCAACTCAATGCCACCGCTTTGGGTATAATTCAAAAGGCATTGACCCCCAAGGACTTTGCTCACATTCGCCAATTCTCCACCGCCAAAGAAGCTTGGGATCATCTCACCGAGTTGTATATTGGAAATGCAAGCATTCAAAGCTCCAAGTTTGATGAAGCCAAAAATGAGTCTGATGGCTTTGCAATGCAAGATGATGAGACACCCGAAGACATGTATTGTCGGCTCAAGGTTCTTTGTTGTACCTTGAGGGACCTCGGAGCTACCTATGTTGACGACAAGTTCATGAAGAGGAAGGTTGTTCAAGCTCTTCTTCCCTTTGAGGAACAAAAACTCAACTCTATCAAGGGGAGAAGTAACTACCATACCATGTCCTCTCAAGAGGTGCTGAGTGAAGTTATTTCCATGACCATTGTGAAGAAGAATGCGGAGTCAGCTCGTGCTCGTGCTTATGGGTCTCAAAAGTTGAACCTTGCCTTGAAAGCTCAAGTGGTGGAAGTTGATGAAGACGACAACTCAAGTGAGTGGTCTCAAGAGGACATCAAATATGCTTTCAATGAGCACTTGGCTCTAGCATCAATGGCGTTTTGGAACAAACCGGGCATGAAGTCAAGGTCAAGGGATAACCCAAGATTCAACTGAACCATGAAGACTCCAAAGGCTAGATCTTGTTACAACTGCAACGACAAGAGTCACTTTGTAGCTCAATGCCCCTTCAAGAATAGAGAAGACAATGGATGCCACCTCATTCGCAAGAACAAGCCAAGACCTCCTCATCCTTTGAACAAGAACTTCCACAACAAAAACCTACCTAACAAGGAAAGGGCGATGGTGGTCCATGAAGAGTACTTCTCGGGCGATGATGATGATGTTGAGAATGAAGGTCAAGGTGGAGAGATCGTGGGGGTTGCCGCTATTGCTACTTCATCCACTCCACGAGTGTCTCTCTTCGACTCTCCAAATGAGAACATCACCAACCGCAACCAAAAGTGTCTCATGGCTAAGGCCACCGAGTTAACTCCCGCTTCCAAGTCCTCCCCAAATGAACTTCCCTTGCATGATCTAGAGGGTTTAGAGGTTAAGAAAGAGATGGTAAGCATGTGTGAATCCATGGAGCATCTAGATGACGATACTAGAATGTGCTTTGAAACACTTGTAAACCAACTTGACCATGCTAGGGAAATGCTAGATGAGAAAGAAGAAATTATTGACATGTTAGGTAAGAATGAGAGAGAGGCCGCCGATGAGATTGCCTCTCTATCTCAATCTCTTGAAGATGAACATAACATGAGAATAACTCTTGAGGAAAGTGTGGCTAAACTTGTTGGTGACCATAATGCCTTTATATCGCAACTTGTTAAAGAACAAGATCATGCTATTGCTTCATTGAATGTCCTTAAAAATGAAAAGGTTGAGTTTGGTGTTGGTCATGAATGCCTCAAGGATTTTGAGAAACTCAAGGAGGAACATCACGCCTTGGAGAGTAAATTCTCAAGTATCTTTGAGGCTCATGAGCAACTTCAAACGCAATTAAATAATGAACATTCAAAGTCTTCCGCTACGCCTTTTGTGCATTTGTCTTGTTCGTCTAACCCTTGTTGCAAGCATGAGAATCTTATTGAGGAGAACAAGACATTGAAACATCAACTTGCAAAAGGGCAAGCTACCATCAAGAGGAAGAACAAGAGAAGGAACAAGAAAAGGAAGAAGAGCAAGAACCTTGCTCTAGTATCCTCCCGTGATTCTACCATTGTGCAAAGTGATAACTTTGCCAGGAAGAATAATCCTTCCTACATGCTTTGCAAATCTTTTGATGGTCATGTTTAGCTAAGTACATTGGTACATCTTACACTCATGATTATCATTGGAACATTTGGGTACCTAAGACCCTTGTGACTAACAAAAGGGGACACATTGCAAAATGGGTACCTAAAACCAAAGCTTGATTTTCTTGTAGGACTTTGCTTCCGGAGGTGCAAAATGGGTGCTTGATAGTGGAGCTACAAGCCATATGACCGGAAGCAAGTCTATCATGTCGAAGATTAGGCCAAATTTTGCCAATAATTTAGTCTCCTATGGTGATAAAACAAGCTCTCAGGTATTGGGTTTTGGTAAGGTGGTAGTAACCCCGGATGTATCCTTTGTGAATGTCATGCTTGTAAAAACCCTTGGCTACAATCTCCTTTCCGTTCGTGCTCTTGCTATCTTGGGTCTTTCATCTTTATTTAATGAGCACTTTGTGGTCCTTATGTGGAGAAAGTCTCTCATGGTGGCTTTCGTTGGATACGTAGAGCATGACTTATATGTAGTGGATTTCTCCGGAAACCCATCTACTCATGCTATATGTCTCTATGCGAAAGCCGACGTGGGCTGGTTGTGGCATCGCCGCCTAGCCCATGTTAACATGAAGGCTTTGCAAAGTCTCTACACGGGGGGCCACGTCCTTGGACTAAAATACATTTCCTTTGCCAAAGATCGTGTGTGCAGGGCTTGTATAGAAGGGAAGATGCATGATAAGCCTCAAAAGATTCTTAATCAAATCACCACTGAACGGTGCTTGGAGCTTCTTCACATGGATATATTTGGGCCTCCCTCTCATGATAGTCTTGGTGGGAAGAAGTATTGTTTGGTAATCGTTGACGACTTTTCACGTTACACTTGGATCTACTTCTTCAAGTTCAAGAGTGAGACTCAACAAACCGTCATCGACTTTGCCAATCAAGTGCAACGGAAACTCAATTCCACCATCCTCACCATTAGAAGCGACAATGGCACCGAATTCAAGAACTACACATTGGATGAGTTTCTTAGTGATGAGGGGATCAAACATCAATACTCTACTCCCTATACCCCTCAACAAAATGGTGTTGCCGAAAGGAAGAACCGTACTTTGATGGATGCGGCCCAGACCATGTTGGCGGAATTAGAGTCTCCATATAACTTTTGGGCCGAAGCCATCTCAACCGCTTGCCATGCAACCAATCGCCTCTATCTACGCAAAAAGAAGAACAAGACTCCATATGAACTTTTCACCGGTCGCAAGCCAAATGTCAAGTACTTCCGGGTGTTTGGGTGTAGATGCTTCCTTCTCAAGAAAGGTGTCCGCTTATCAAAGTTTAAATCTAGGGCTCAAGAAGGGATCTTTGTTGGGTACTCAAATCAATCCCATGCCTATCGAGTCTACAACAAAGCAACGGGAAGGGTTGAAGAATCTAGCAATGTCGAGTTTGATGAAGATCATGAGTCTCTTGTGCGGCAAGATGGTATTCGTGATCCAAGTGATGAAATTCCTCCCCAAGCCATAAGAAGAATGGGTGTGGGTTTCTTCCACCCCATTGAGGATCCCCTTGTGGCCGAAGGAGAAGGACCAAGCTCCACTCAAGCGGAGCTTTCACTCTCACAAGACCATCTTGCACCTCAAGGTCAACTTATTACTTCTCAAGATTCTCCAAGCTCCTCTCAAGATCTTCATGTTCATGAATCTCCAAGTTCAAGTCTACCTCAAGTTGATCAAGCTCCACCCCTCCAAGGTTGTGAAGCTCCTCATGTCAATGACTCTCAAGGTCAAGTTGAAGAAGGTCAAGTTGACAATGACCAAGGCCAAGCAAATGTCTCTCCGCCAAATGATGGTGTCTCTCCCTCGGTTGATGTTGATGAAGATAGTGATCAAGTTCGTTCATATAGTCAAGGAGGGAACTCGAACCGTGGTGATGATCAAGTGGTTGCTCAAGAATCTCATCTTGAGACCCAAGCTCGGCGTCAAGCATACCGTCTCGCCAAGCTCATCAAAGATGGACATATCCTTGATAATGTTTATGGAGATTTCAATAGGGGCTCCACTACTAGGAGACAACTAACCTCTTTTAGTTCTCATCATGCGTTTATTTATCATGTTGAGCCCCAAAAGGTCTTCGAAGCTCTTGAAGATGATGATTGGCTCGACGCTATGAACGAAGAACTCCACAACTTCAAGAGGAACAAGGTGTGGACTCTTGTGAAGAGACCCAAAGATTGTCAAAATGTGATTGGGACCAAGTGGATCTTTAAGAACAAGAGGGGTGCAAATGGTATAGTCGTCCGCAACAAAGCAAGGTTAGTTGCCCAAGGATACTCTCAAATTGAGGGCATGGACTATGGTGAAACTTATGCTCCCGTTGCTCGTCTAGAATCCATCCGCATGCTTCTTGCCTATGCTACCCATCATAACTTCAAGTTGCAACAAATGGATGTCAAGAGTGCATTTCTTAATGGTCCCCTAAAAGAATTGGTGTATGTCAAGCAACCTCCGGGCTTTGAGGACCCCCTCTTCCTAGACCATGTCTACAAACTCGATAAGGCACTATATGGTCTCAAGAAAGCCCCACGTGCATGGTATGAGTGCCTTAGAGAGCTTTTGTTAGACCGTGGTTTCGAAGTAGGCCTCATTGATCCCACTCTTTTTACTAAGAAAGTTGGAGGAAACTTGTTCATTTGCCAAATCTATGTTGATGACATTATTTTTGGGTCTACTAACAAAGCTTTCAATGAGGATTTTGCTAAGCTCATGACCGACCGCTTTGAGATGTCTATGATGGGGGAGTTGGAATTCTTTCTTGGCTTCGAAGTCAAACAATTGAGGAAAGGGACTTTCATCAACCAAGCTAAATATGTCCAAGATATGCTCAAGAAGTTTAACCTTGATCAAGTAAATGGAGTCAAAACTCCCATGCTCACAAAGGTTAATCTTGATCTTGATCCCAAGGGTAAGGATGTGGATCAAAAGCTTTATCGCTCGATGATTGGTTCTCTACTCTATCTTTGTGCATCTCGACCGGATATTATGTTGAGTGTGGGTATGTGTGCAAGATTCCAAGCCGCGCCAAAGGAAAGCCACATGGTGGCGGTCAAGAGAATCTTTCGATATTTGGTTCATACCCCTAACTTTGGGTTGTGGTACCCAAAGGGGGACAGCTTTGACCTCATTGGTTACACGGATTCGGAATGGGCAGGAGACAAAGTAGAGAGGAAGTCTACCTCCGGTGCTTGTCAATTTCTTGGGAGGTCTTTGGTGAGTTGGTCCTCAAAGAAGCAAAACTGCGTGTCTTTGTCCACTGCTGAAGCTGAGTACATCTCCGCCGTGAGTTTTTGTGCTCAATTGCTATGGATGAAGCAAACCTTGAAGGATCTTGGACTCTCTTTCGTCAAGGTGCTACTTCGGTGTGACAACGAGAGTGCTATTGCTATTGCTCACAACCCATTTCAACACAACAAGACCAAGCACATTGAGATTCGTCATCATTTCATTCGGGATCATGTTGCTAGAGGAGACATTTCTTTGGAGTATGTTCCTACCAAGGCCAATCTTGCGGATCTTTTCACGAAGCCACTTGATGAAGCAAGGTTCCGGGAGTTGAGGCATGAACTAAATATCATTGATTCAAGCAACGTGGCTTGAGTATCTTGCGCACATACCCGGGTCTCAAAGAATATCTTGTTTGGGTGTACGCATGGTTTTAGGGGGAGTGTGGTTCCCCATATGAACCAACACTCCTCCTATTATGCACACACTAATGTATTCATTCTCTATGGTCTCTAAAGGAGACAAAATGAGCTTAAATGATGAGTTTTGGTAATGAACCCAAGATACATCTTCGCAGTTTCAAGCCAAATATACTCATATATGGTGGCCTAGGCCACCGACATTGTTTTGTTTGGCTCGTAGCCTTTTTGAGTTTTATTCTTTCTGGTGGATCTGGTTTGTCATTTCTTCTCAGTTTGTGTCTTTTCAAGTTCTGCACAAGGTCTTTTTCTCTTGCCAATCAAAATCTGGAGCTCGTTTTCTGGGAATCGTTAGTAGTTCCGGTCGGAGCCGGTACTACCGGTCAGGGCCAAATCTCTCAGAAATTTCACCCTGATCGGAAGTACCACTCCTTCTAGAGCATCCGACGTCATCGGTAGTTCCGGCTCCTGGTCGGTACTACCGGTCGAGCGGGGCCCCTTTAAGTGACGGGCCAGGGGGCACGGGGTCATCTTCCCCATTTGCCTCCCCCTAGCCCCATCTTAACACCCCTCTTCCCCAAGAAGCACTCCACGGTGTCTCCGCCGGCCACACCATTTCCGGCTCTCCCTCCTCAGATCGGCTCCGTGGGATTCTTCCCTGCCTCGATTCCCCACCATGGACCCTGGTATTTGCTCCTCTCATGCTCCATTCATGGAGATCTGGACAGTTTTGTGCTTTAGTAGGACATGCCATGTCTAGGGCCCTTCTTTGGCTAGAACTGCTATGGGAATTCTTGGTAGGGCTAGGATTCGACTATAGACTATTTTGCCTCAGTACATTGTCTAGCTTTCATCAATTTGTGCATCGAGTTTCGTAGATCTGTGATTTCCAGTCAAACTGCCCTGCTCGTGCCCTAACCGGTACTACCGGTGCAGATCCGCCGGTACTACCGGCGTGGTCATCTCACCGGTACTACCGCTGAGGGCATGACCAGTACTTACGGTGTGCCCCGTGTGACCGGTAGTTCTGGCCGCCAGGCGGAACTTCGATGCACCAGTTGTTTTGATATATGCCTCTATACTATGTCAATCCAGTCTAGTTGTTTTTCATTTTCCTTCGACCTTGTGCACTTATCCTTGATTTCCTCCTTTCTATTTGCCTTCCTCTTAGGGCAAGGGGGTTCCCGTGGCAGATCCAAGCGGTCTCGTGCTCCCTCTCGTGGACCGTCAGAGATTGATGAGGATGATCTGGAGGTCGTGCGCCCTCCCAGTCAGACTCCTCGTCAGAAGGCTGCAGCTGAGCGTCGTGCTGCTGCTACGGAAGGCAAAAGGCATGTTCTGGCAAGCCAAAAGAAGACCACCTCTGGACCTGATTCGAGCAAGAAGAAGATTTCCTCGTGGCTGCAGCTTGCTTATGAGGAGTTTCGCAAGATTGATCCCTACATTGTTCCTCGTGACCGCCTGGCTCAGGATCCTTTCTTCCACACCATGCGTCAAGCTGAGATCTATTCTGAGGTCTATGCTACCAAGAAGAAAAATGTTTGTGCCCCTCAGAAGCACATCAACATTACAAAGATGGAGAGCAACCTTGAGTACTTTGGTGAAGCACTCGATATGTGCAGGAGGTTTGGGCTAATCAAGCTTATGCAACACCGTGAGAACTTTGATGAGAGGGCCATTGCTCAGTTCTACTCAACTCTCTACTTTGATACTGACCCTGTTGATCGAACCATGAAGTGGATGAAACACAACAAGTATTTGTCTGCTAAATGGTCTGAGTTTGCCACCCTTCTTGGCTACCCTATTCAGGAAGGCAGTCGTGCCAATGGGTGGTGGGTGCATAGGGGGAAGGCCTCCGAGCCGGAAGTTCTTGAGCCTCTATACAATGAGGCCGGGGCGTACCTGGAAATGTTGCCCATCTCCTTCCCACCTATGACATCATGCGCAAGGTCTAGCAGAACACGATTGCTCCCAAGGCAGGTAGCTTTGATCAGCTTCATGCTTTCCAGATTGATCTCATGTATCAGACTTACCGCCACGGAAACTCTCATGATCCCCTTGATGTTATGGATTATATATTTGAAGAAATCTGGTCCGCTATGATTGAGAAGAGGTCTTGTCCATATGCTCCATACATCCAGACTCTCATCAATGCCAAGTGGAGGGAGGCAACAGGCTCTATCTACCCTCAGGATGCTCTCACTATACATGAGGAAAAGACTCTCCGTGTGATGAAGCACAAGATACCTCGCTCTCAGGCTGAAAACGAAGCTGCTGCTGGAAGGGCTGCTTCAGATGCTAGTGATGGGGACCGTGCTGAGGCTTCTCCTCCACCCAAACTTGTGAGACAGCCCTCTTGGGCTAAGAAGCTGCTGAAGAAGGTTAAGAAGACTTTCTGCTACATTCAGGACCGTGAGTATTAGTGCTATGTTGCTCAGAGACACAGTGTTCGCCGGGAGAAGGCCATCATGAGGAAGCTTGACATTGTTGTGTCACCTGAGTCTAGCTCCGTCACCGCGCCCAAGGATGAGTGGATCAACACACGTTGCAGGTGGACTAATAGTGATGACGAGCCAGAGATCTCCAGTCAGTTTCCGCCCGCTTGGAACAATGCCTCTTGGGACCCCGAGCCGCCTCCTCCATTCGTTGGTGGGTGGGGCGTGTAGTTTTCCTACTTTATCCCTTTTTAGCGTCTTGATGCCAAAGGGGGAGAAAGTGCTCTGTTAGGATCACGGGATTTGCATGGGTTGTGGCACGAGCTCGCTTTTTCTTTGATCTTTTTATGCTCGTGCACACTTTATTCCGTTATTGTTTGTGGACCTCCGTTATTGTCTGTGGACCTCTTGTATGGTTGCTACTTTGTTGGTGAGTCTATGTGGTAAGGTATCTCTGTGGTATTCTTATGAGGATGTGTGGTGGACTATTCTTTGTTATCCAATCTTTATTTCACCACAATGGTGTTGGTGCAAGGTATGAGCTCCACTCTTTTCTCCTTTACTTCCTTACACCCTTGTTGGTCTATCCCGGTTGGGAGAGCTCTCTCCCATGTCTTCAGGGGGAGCCTCTCTCTCCTTTTGTTTTACTGCCTGTTATTCTTTGTGCAAATCTTGTGGGTTTTTCATCAAGCACCAAAAAGGGGGAGATTGAAAGGATTATTTTCTCCTTATGTTTTTGGTGCTGATGACAACTCCTTTTGTGGTTTAACCGTTTGTCCAAGTTTCAGGGTTTATCTTCGGTCGTGCTCGTGGATGGATTTTTCTCAAGGAAGAGCTTGTAGTCGATAGAGCTTATTTTCACTTTCTCTTGCTTTATATTTTAGGCTACCATACTATCAAGAGGGAGTCCATCTAGGAAGGTTGTGGGAAATCAACATTTCATGCACAAACCATATATGCACCTCCACAGCCATCCCAGTTTTCGTGTGAGAAAGTGATTCCTGCAGAGTTGGAGGGTTTTCTGCCCTGACCAGTAATACCGGCCACGCAGCGGTAGTACCGCCCAAGGATTTTTTCCTAGGGCTGTTCGAGCGGAACTTCCGGCTGAAGTTCCGGTCCTAATTCCGACGAGGCAATTTTTGGTTCAGTAAGACTTCTATCTAACTTTGCCTATTTGCCGGAACTAGCACCGGACTTTGGTTCGGTAGTACCGGCCCGACCAGCATCTGGCCCCCTGAGCGGTAGTACCGCTTCCTGACCGGTAGTATCGGCCTTCATCGGTCACTGGTAGTTCCGGGTCCAGTTCTGGACCCAGTTCCGACGCTGGGTAGTGCGGGTCAGATGACCTTCTGCCTCGCACTGTCTATTTGTCGGAATTAGGGGCGGAACTAGGACCGGTACTTCCGGCCAGCCCTTTTGGGTCCACTAACAGGTCTCCTGACCGTTATGTGGCCCTTGCTAGGCCGGTGGTGGCTCGCCCACCGGTACTACCGGTCCACCACCAGTAGTACCGACAGCTTCGGGGCTGGGCAGAATCTGCCCGTTTGAAGGGGGACTATTTAAGGCCCCTTCTTCCTCCTCCCACCTTATCTCTTGGTTTTCTCTCTCCACCATTTTTCACAAGAGCTTGACTTGGCTAGATCTCTCTCCCCACCCACTCAAATCTCTTGATCTTTTGAGGATTGGGAGAGGTGACCTAGATCTACACCTCCACCAAAGGAATTTTGATTTCCCCCACTCATCCTTCGTGGATTTCGTTTCTATTGGGTTCTTGGAACCCTAGACGATGTAGGGCATCCTCGGAGCTGGGGCATTTGTTGTAAAGCTCCGTGGTGTCATTGAGGGCCTTCAATTGAGTTGTGAAGCCTCCCCTCAACCTCGTTGTAAAGGTTTTCGGTTGGCACCTTCAAGGTCACCGGTTAGTGGATTGTGAGGCCACCTTTGTGGTGGTGCTCACCGGAGAAGAAGGTGAGGCCTTTGTGGTGCTCGGGTGACCTTGTGTGGCCCCGACACCTCTCCAACATAGACGTAGCTTCTTTGGAAGTGAACTACGAGAATTACATCTCCGTGTCCCCTTGCCGGTTCTTTCGCTCCACTCCTTTACTTCTTGCATTTACTCTCTCGTTTACCTTTGTGTTACTTGTCATTTAGGTTTTTCACGTAGTTGCATCTCTAGTAAACCTTACTTTGTGCTAAGCCTCAAAAGTGCGATAAAATATTAAAAATTGGTAGTCTCCTATTCACCCCCCTCTAGTCGACCTAAGTTGGGCCTTTCAAAATGGTTCTGGGTCCACGGCAACGACTCCTAGACACACCAAACTCGAAATGAGTCATTGACATGGAGACCGAATCCTTTCCTTGCTTTGCCACTCGACATATCATGCCCATGCTATATGAATCGTGGAAGTATTTCTCTTCTTTTGTCTTTGGCGATACGAATAGATTAGATAGCGTGAATTAAATGAAATGCTGAAGTATTTAGTTTCAAATATCTCATTGTAGCCCCAAAGTCGAAAGGAAAGACATTGCTTCACTATTTATTTGGCGATGCAATGAAATGATAAACTATTTCATCTCGTAGCCCCAAAGTCGAAAGAGGACTGATATTTTCAAGATTCATATACATAGGATAAATATGTTCAGTGGAAAGCCAAGGAAAGGGTTCTGGGTCCACGGCAATGACTCCTTTAGACACACCAAACTCGAAATGAGTCGTTGTCGTGGAGATCGGATCCTTTCCTTGCTTTTCCACTGGACATATCATGCCCATGCTATATGAATCGTGGAAGTATTTCTCTTCTTTCGTCTTTGGCGATACGAATAGTATGAGGCACGAATCCAAGTCATTCTTGGTTTGCTTTTTTTGGTCTTTCTTCGAAATGCCGATGATTAGAACGTGTTGTGGCATCATGTGTATGACTATGCGGCTGTTTGATCTCGTGTGCCAAGTAGACTATTAATTTGGGCATATACTCTACCTGCCACACAAGATCAAACAGCGAGCATTGTTATTTCTGTGCCCTGATGGCTCAAAATATATCGAGCTCGTTGGGAACCCCAAGAGGAAGGTATGATGAGCACAGCAGCAAGTTTCCCCTCGGTTATTAAACCAAGGTTATCGAACCAGTAGGAGCAAGGAAACACCTCCAAGGTGTTGTTTCCAACATGGAATCCTACACAACACAACCACAGAACTTTGCCCCCAACATACAGTGAGGTTGTCAATCTCACCAGTTTCGCTGAAAACAAAGGATTAAACGTATTGTGTGGAAGAAACTAAAAGCTTGCAGAAAGTAAACAGTTGTAGATTGATGGTAAAAGAAAGGACCGGGGTCCATAGTTCACTAGTGGTGATTCTACTTAAGATAGATGACATGTTGGGTGAACAAATTACATCGGGGCAACTGACAAACATCGAGAAAGCATACATGCATATACTAATCATCTTAATTCCTATGAGATTTGATTGGGCATTACAACATTATACATAGACCGTAATCCAACTGCATCTATGACTAATAATCCACCTTCAAGTTATCAATTCGAACCCCCTCCAGTATTAAGTTGCAAGCAACAGCTAATTGCATTAAGCATTGCGTGTAAAGTAAACAATATGATTGTTCTATGAACAAAGGATTGATGTTTTCTCCCTAGTAGCAACAACACATCTCGTACCTTAGAGATTTCTGTCACTTCCCCAGATTACTAGAGGCATGAACCCACTATCGAGCATAAATACTCCCTCTTGGAGTTGTTAGCATCTACTCGGCCAAGATATCTACTAACAATGGAGAGCATGCAAGATCACAAATAACAAAGACATGATAGAATCAATAATAAATCTGAAATAACATCTAAATATCCATCGGATCCCCGCGAACACAACATGTATGATTACAAATAGATGATCTTAATCATGAACGGAGCTCACAAGATCTAGACCTGGTAGCACAAAGGTGAAGAACCAACCATCTAGCTACTACATGGACCCGTAGTCCAGGGATGAACTAGTCACGCATCACACCGGAGGCTTGCATGGTGATGAAGAAGGCCTCCAAGGTGAATTCTCTCCTCCGGCAGGGTGCCGGGAAGAGCTTCAGATCCCTCCTGATCTAGGGATGGAGATGACGGCGGCAATAGACTCTTTCGTGGAATTTTGATCGGGTATTAGGGTTAGGCGGCCGAGGGGGTTCCCTAGGCGGCCGCACCATCCCCTGGCACAGGCTAGGCCTGGCCGCACGGCCAGGTGGTGTGGCCGGTCCCTAGCCCCTCCCCGTCTCGTATTCTGGCTCCGTGTCCCCCTCGGTGAAATATTGACTTTGACTTTGGCTTTTGTCCCGTCCAACTCTAACTTTCGTGGAACCAAAAACAACAGAAAATAGGCAGTTGGCACTGTGGCATCTTTTTAATAGGTTAGTCCAAGAAAGTGTATAAAAAGTACTCCAAAGTGTGGACAAAACATAAGAAAGTAGATATAAACGAAGCATGGAACATCAATAATTATAGATATGTTTGCAACGTATCATGCCCAACATAAGTATGAGGCACTAAACAAGTCATTCTTGGTTTGCTTTTTGATGTCTACGCACTTCTATTCTTGTAGACAGTTGTTGGGCCTCTAAGTGCAGAGGTTTGTAGAACAGCAGCAAGTTTTCCCTTAAGTGGATCACCCAAGGTTTATCGAACTCGGGGAGGAACTAGTCAAAGGTATTTCCTCTCAAGCAACCCTGTAATCAAGATACAAGAAGTCTCTTGTGTCCCCAACACACCCAATACACTTGTCAGGTGTATAGGTGCACTAGTTCGGCGAAGAGATAGTGAAATACAAGTGGTATAGATAATTATAAGTGGTAACGGTGATAGAAGATAGCTTGATGGCATGGAAAAGACTAAAGGATCATAAAGGCTAATGGTGACTTGGAATAGTCATAACATGGTGTGAACATGCGCCAAGTCAACCCAAATAAAGCATCAAAGGAGAATACCACAATACTATGCTTTAATATGCTAAAACAACGCATGATTCATCCAAGGCACATTAAGCAATCTCAATTGTTTATAGAAAGTCATGCTACAGCAAAGAATACTAAGCATAAAGCCAAAACAATATCAAGCATGGCATGACAAATCATAGGCCACAGTCAAAAACAAACTCTCTTTACCACTTAAGCCTGAACTTTCCTACTCTTTTCCAATCCAAACCAAACTATTTGAAAACCAATGCATGAAAGAGGGGGTCCAACCAATTTATTCAGCAAACTAAGAAAACAAAGCAAACGAAAAACCAAAACAAAAACGAAAAAAAAGACGCTCCAAGAACAACACAACTGTGCATGAAACAATAAAAATGAAGCGTTTGGAAGAAACCTGGGATTTTTATTGATGAAGAGGGGGATGCCTTGGGCATCCCCAAGCTTTGACGCTTGTACTTCTTGGATATTTCTTGGGGTGACATGCGTGGCATCCCCAAATTGAGCTTTAGTCCATCCTTCATCTCATTACTCATTCCTTCCATACACCTGAAATTTTTCCTTCATACAAAACTTCACCCAATCTTTATTAGCAACATTAGTGCACTCAAGATAATAAGTCTTTAGGTTCAGTTCTAACACCAATAAACTTCGATTAGAACACTAGCTACTGTAGCACTTCACTCAAAAAGCTCAATTCCCCAAAAGAACTAAAAAGGAACCAACAAGAAGCAAATGTAGAAAATGGCAGAAATCTGTCAAAACAGACCAGGAGGTAAAGACGAATTTTTTCGAAGACCTTCTGTTGCTCAAATCAAAAAGTGTTGAACTAACTAAAGTTAGATAATAACCTGGGGCATAATAAAAAAATTTCACGCCTCAAAAGGACGTACAGAGATTTTACACGAATTTTTACGGTGAAGCACAGAAATCTGTTTCAGGACAGCAACTTTCCCAATAATTACTTCTCTCTCATTAGAGGTTACTCTTGGCACAAAAAGCAAATAAAAAGGATAAGGAGATATTATTACAGAGGTAATAACTTCCAAGACTCATCTAAAACTTTTGGGTTATCTCCCAATAAGTACTTTTCTTTAACGCCTTTAAGTTAGGCATGATAGTTTGAGAAGATGCTCACATAAGAAATATGAATTGAAGTAAAAGAGAGCATCAAGAAGCAAATTCAAAGCACATTTAAGTCTAACCCACTTGCTATGCATAGGAATCTTCTAAAGAAACAAGTCATGAAAGCACAAAGCAACAAGCATAGTAAAGCAAAACAAGTGCAACTTCAAGACTTTCAACATAAAGAGGGGAACTTAATATTATTGAGATGCATAAAACAATGTTTCCCTCTCTCATAATAACTTTCAGTAGCATCATGAATAAAATTAACAATATAACTATCACATAAAACATTCTTATCATGAGCCACACGCATATAATAATTATTACTCTCCACATAAGCATAGTCATTCTTATTAATTGTAGTGTGAGAAAATTCAACAAAATAGCTATCATTATTATTCTCATCACCATAATCATCAAATATAGGAGGCATATTGTAGTCATAATTAATTTTATCCTCAATAGTAGGTGGAATAAAAATATCATATTCATCATTGTAATCATCATATATTGGAGGTTTAATATCATCATAAGCAATATAATAGCTATCTTCCAAAGCCGGGGAACTAAAAAGATCATTTTCATAAAAACTAGCTTCCCCAAGCTTAGACTTTTCCATAGCATTAGCAACAATGGTGTCCAAAGAATTCATACTAACAACATTGATATTAGCATGCAAATAAAGTTCCATAGGTTTTTTAATTTTCTCTTCAAACACTTCATGTCCTAACTCAAGATAAATACTATAAAGCTCTCTAGTTTTGTTGTTGTTTTCCATTAACCCTAACTAGTGAAAACAAGAAACAAAAAGACAAAATTGCAGAATCTAAAGGAAATAACTTCGAGCACTCACACCGGAGGATGTGAGTACCTTTTACCTTACCTCCCCGGCAACGGCGCCAGAAAATAGGCGTTTGTCGTGGGAGGTTCTTCTTATTTAATCCTCCGGTGTGAATACCTTTTACCTTTCCTCCCCGTCAACGGCGCCAGAAAATAGCTTGATGTCTACGCACTTCTATTCTTGTAGACAGTTGTTGGGCCTCCAAGTGTAGAGGTTTGTAGAACAGCAGCAAGTTTTCCCTTAAGTGGATCACCCAAGGTTTATCAAACTCAGGGAGGAAGTGGTCAAAGGTATTCCCTCTCAAGCAACCCTATAATCAAGATACAAGAAGTCTCTTGTGTCCCCAACACACCCGATACACTTGTCAGGTGTATAGGTGCACTAGTTCGGCGAAGAGATAGTGAAATACAAGTGGTATAGATAATTATAAGTGGTAACGGTGATAGAAGATAGCTTGATGGCATGGAAAAGACTAAAGTAAAACTGAAATAAAGAAGGAAGGAAGCAAACATGTAACAGATCTAATTGCAAACAGTGTATCAATGCTTAGAAACAAGGCCTAGGGATCATACTTTCACTAGTGAAGACTCTCTCATAAATATATTATCTTCATGATACTACTCTTAAATACTCTCCGGTTGAACACTCTAATCGATGGTAGGGCTATAACAGCACACCTCAAAGTTCATCTTTCCCATCTAGAAAACCCCACACTGTCACCTTGAGTACTAGATGGTTCCAACAAACACCACAATTTCATAAAGACATCCAACTCCAAATATAACTCATAACAAGTATTTTTAATCTCTAGCCTAAGTGCCACCATGGTGTGCACGTTGTCACTTTCACATGGGGAGAGCAGAGATCTATTAAAGCACTTGAGTAGCAAGGTAGATCTATAGATTACAAGCTCATGATCTCAATAAGATCATGCATAGAGAGAGAGATGAACACATAGCTACCGGTAGAACCCTTAGCCTCGAGAGAGAACTACTCCCTCCTCATCATGGGAATCAGCAATGGTGATGGAGATGGCGGTGAGATCGATGGAGATGGCTCCGAGGGCACTTCCCCGTCTCGGCAGGGTGCCGGAACAGAGACGTTCTGTCCCCCGAATCTCCCCTTCGGTGGCGGCGGTGCTGCGGAGCTTTTCGTAGATTTCTGATTGACGATTTAGGGTTTCTACATCGGGAGAGATATATAGGCGAGAGGGAGACCGAGGGGGTGCCGGAGGGGCCCACATCACCCCCTGGCGCGGCCTGGCCTGGCCCGCGCCACCAGGTGGTGTGGCCACCCTCTGGCCCTTCTCCGTCTCGTATTCTGGCTCCAAGTATCCCCCGGTAAAATATCAACTTTGGCTTTTGTCCCGTCCAATTCCAAGAATATTCATTTTCTGACTTTCTGGAACCAAAAACAGCAGAAAACAGGCAACTAGCACTCTGGCATCTTGTTAATAGGTTAGTCCAAGAAATCGTATGAAAAGTACTCCAAAGTGTGGACAAAACACAAGAAAGTAGATAAAACCAAGCATGGAACATCAAAAATTATAGATACATTTGCAATGTATCATTTTTTTGGTCTTTCTTCGAAATGCCGATGATTAGAACGTGTTGTGGCGTCATGTGTATGACTACGCCGTTGTTTGATCTCGTGTGCTAAGTAGACTAGTAATTTGGGCATATACTCTATTTGCCGCACGAGATCAAACAACGAGCATTGTTATTTCCATGCCCAACCTAAGTATGAGGCACTAATGCAAGTCATTCTTGGTTTGATTTTTTTTGTCTTTCTTCGAAATGCCGATGATTAGAACGTGATTTCTTACATCTTGTTGCACCCATATATATATGCATGATCTTATCTTGTGAACTGCTATTGCTTTCCACTGACATAGATAATATCATCTATCTTATGTATAGGAGATGGCGAAGAAGTGATATGTCGTGTACGCCGGCAAGGTTCCAAGTGTGTACGAGGAGTGGGAAGACTGCCAGAAGCACGTGAACGAATTCTCGGGCAACAGCTACAAAGGCTACAAGACTAGAGAGGTGGCAGAAGAGAAGTGGAGGAGGCACATGAGGAAGAAGTGGAGGAACTTCCTCGTGATCACAATCGTGTTGCTCTTCATGGTAGGTTATGTGCTCTACTTCATCTAGATAGAGCTCCATCATCGGAGTTGTAATGTGATTGTGAACTTGTACTCGGAGGTGTGAACTTGTGGCACAAACACTTGGTGTTGTGTGAAAACTTGGCACTTGTTGATGTATGAACTCGTATGTCGCGATTGATGTGTAATGTACTTGTATTCATGCTGGTTCTATTATGCTTTTGCCAATTGCAAGTTTCTGGAAAATTCTATGTTGTTTATACTATATTCTGGATTGTATTGTATATTTGAATACCTGTAAACTGTAATTTGAAAATTGCTGTAAAACTTGAATTTCGAAAATACATCCGAGGCGCATATGGGAAGTATAGGAGGTGCATATTGGGTACTATCGGAGGCGCATACTACACCATATGCGAGGCGCATATCACATGCGCCTCCTATACTTCATATACGCGAGGTGTATATATGCACCTCGCGTATATGAAGTATAGGAGGCGTATATGCACCTCGCGTATATGAAGTATAGGAGGCGCATGTGATATGCGCCTCGCATAACAGATACTAGAGGCGCATATGATATGCGCCTCGCGTAGCAAATACTAGAGGCGCGGTGCTAGTATGCGCCTCAGATGGATTTCCAGGTGCGCCTCGGGTAGGGTTTTCCCTAGTAGTGTTACCCGCAGTACCAAAAGATAGCTTATCGAGTTTTCCTTGCTTTATGCAAGCTAAGGCATTATTTCTAGGAGAACCCTATCACAGTGGTGAGCAAATCTCCACTGTCCGACATCATCAACAACAACGACGCTGCAGGAAGAGTGGCAAAGTGGGCCATTGAACTTGCCGCCTTTGAAATCACCTATAAGAGGCGCGACGCTATCAAATCACAGGCATTGGCGGATTTTATTGCGGATTGGACAGAACTGCCAGAAGACACTCCTGTACCAGAGCTAGAATATTGGGTTATGCACTTTGACGGATCAAAGCTACTCAACGGTTCGGGGGTTGGTTTATTATTACAATCACCAACAGGGGAGAAATTGCAATATGTCCTACAGATCCACTTCAACGCTACCAACAACATGGAGGAATATGAGGCCCTCATTCACAGACTTCGAGTGGCCAAGGATATTGGCATCAAGCGCATAGTTTGATGTGGAGATTCCGACTTGCCTGCCCAGCAAGTAGCTAGCACCTAGAACACGCAGAACCCTATGATGGTGGCATATCGAGATGAAGTAGACGAAATAGCCAAGTGATTCGATGGCTACGAAGTCAAGTACGTCAAAAGGGAAGAAAATGAGGCGGCAGATCTGCTGTGAAAGCTTGGGTCAGCCTGCCATACAATTCCGCTAGGTGTTTTCCTGGGACACTTACGGACTCCATCCGTGAAGGGAGCGGACCCTGACAACCTGGATAGAGTGGACTCATTTGTTAACACAGTAACAGTGACCTCTCCGGCTTGCAGAGCAAAAGGCTATGTCATCATTGATGGCCAGCTATACAAAAGAAGTACCATAGGAGTTTTCCTTCGATGCGTCTCACAATAGCAAGGTATTGAAATCCTTAGAGAGATACATCTCAGAGACTATGGGCATCATGTCGCTCCCTGATCATTGGTATCTAAGGCTTTCCGACAAGGATTATACTGGTTAACTACCAAGGCGGACGCTGACAAGTTGGTACAAACATGCCTTGGGTGTCAGCTCTACGTGAGAAAACCAAGTGTTCTAGCTGAAGAATTGCAAACCATACCAATAACTTGGCCGTTTGCAGTCTGGGGGCTGGACATGGTGGGACCTTTGCAGACAGTACCCTCTGGATTTACACACTTGCTAGTAGAAGTGGATAAGTTCACAAAATGGATCGAAGTTAAACCCATTAGAAAGCTTGATGGGGGCAACAGTCCTAAAATTTGTCCGGGATCTAGTGGTGAGGTTTGGTCTCCCACACAACATCATCACCGACAATGGCAGGAATTATTCTCTCATAGAAGTTGAGGAGTATTGTCATGAAAAAGGCATCCGCCTTGACCTAGCATCTATGGTACACCCACAGTCAAATGGGCAAGTTGAAAGGGCCAATGGACTAATTCTACACGGAATCAAACCACACTTAGAAGCACCTCTACATAGAGCAGTTGGAGCCTAGGTGGAGGAATTACCATCTGTCTTGTGGAGTTTACGAACAACACCCAACAGATCCACCGGCTTGACTCCTTTCTTCATGGTTTATGGAGCAAAAGCCGTCCTACGATCCGACATCCTCCACGATGCACCAAGAGTTGCCGCCTACAAGGAGGATGACGCTGAAGAATCCAGACGCCTATCTGTGGACCTACTTGAGGAAGAGCACGTGTTGGCATGCCAAAGATCCACCGTCTACCATTAGAATCTACGTGGCTACCATAGTCGCGCGCCGCGTGAAGCATCGCTCGTTTAAAGACGGGGATCTAGTGCTTAGACTCAAGCAGGAGAAATCACACAAACTATCCCTACCTTGGGAAGGACCGTTCGTCATAAGAAAATCATTGCTAAATGGTTCCTATTACCTCGTTGATATTCGCGAGTTGAAGGATAAGCCAAAAAATCGCAAGCGCAAGCAACGTGACTCCGATGATGATTAGCCGGAGACAAATCAGCCATGGAACATAGCACAACTACATCCCTTTTACACTTAGCATATTTATATTATGTAATAAGTTTCTTATATGATCAATGAAATAAATCATTTGGTTCACTCATATTCTCTGAGTCTTTTACCTCCTTTAGTTATTCATTTTTGGATCATATAAACCCTTTATGTGCAAGTTTGCATTTGCACTTGTGAAAATTCCGCCTACGAGCGTTAGCTTAAGTTTTCTGGTCTACACATTTTCTGAAGTTTTTATGTGGATTCTGGAGTAGTGACTTCTTGGCACTCAAAGCTGGCGATTTTGCTCTTAGGTTCTTGATGGTGCTATTAAGCATCATCATCTAAGGGCATAGTTCTGCGCCGCGAGTCTTCCATCTCATGAAAGGTCAAGCATACGAACCAGAATAATGGATAAGCCAGCACTTGCTTAAAACTATATACATGCTGGAAACAGATAAGTAGTAGGAAACTTGAGTACAAGTTTTTACGCCTTAACAAAACACATAAGTTTTAAAGCATACACATTGCAGAGATAAATTTAATACAAATATTTTTTTTCATGGCTCTGTTGTAGGGGACTTTGTGATGGCATCATCGGCAATAGGAGAGCTAGGCTGGGATAGCTCATCAAACTCGGAAGGAGATGGCCTAGACTCAGATGAAGCCATGTGAAAGGATCGTATGGGCACCTAGAGGGGGGGGTGAATAGGTGCTACTTCAATTTTACTCCTTTTTCAAATTAGGGTTTGACAAGAAAGGTAAATTCTCTAGATTATGCAAACTAAGGTGAATTTACCTATATGACACACAAGCACAAACTAAACAATAACTAGATAAGTAAAGTGAGGTAAAGGATAGAAGGAACCAAAGTGGAGCACACGGAGACACAAGGATTTGTTTCCCGTAGTTCCTTCCTTTTGAGGGGAAGTACGTCTACGTTTGGAGAGGAGGTGGTTTCAAACCACCAACGCCACGAGAGGCCTCCCTTGTTCTTCGATGAACCTCACCCCAACAGGTTCGATTCATCTCTTCCACTATACGGCAACCTTCGAGGTGGAAGCCGACACCTTTACAAAGAGTTCGGGGCACACATCCACAACTTAATTGGAGGCTCCCAAATACAAGCAAGCTGTCAAACAATCAAAGACGAGCTTTTAAGAACCAAATCAAAACCTAGGGTTTCCAATGAAACACTAGAGCATGGGGGCCCTCAAGTGAATGAGGGGGAAATGAAGATCTCTCTTGGTGAAGCTGTAGATCAAGGCCTCCTCCTTCGATTCTCCAAAGATCAAGGACTTCGGATGGTTGGATGAAGAGATCTTGTTAATTTGGTGGCTCAAATGGACATGGTGTTCTTGAGGTGGACGAGCAGCTAGAACAAGGGGATAAGGTCCCCTATTTATAGCCCTTCTGTCAGCGAACCATTTTTCTGACCGTTGGAGAAGAAGCAGATCGGAGACTCCGGTCACCACACCGGAGACTCCGGTCAACACCGGACACTCCGGTCCATCTCCGGACCAGCCTCCGGACCCCTTGACAGAATGACCCAGCTCAGTTGGGAGCCAAGTGGACCGGAGACTCCGGTCCCTCCACACCGAAGACTCCGGCCCAAGATAGAGACCAGAGACTCCGGACCACCTCACAAACTGACCCAGGCAAGGAAACAGAGGCCACACCAGAGACTCTTGGGGAAACTCCCGTCTATGAAGACCGGAGACTCCGGTTTGGAATCCCCAAGAAGTAACAGGACATGCATGGAATGATCCGCAGGCCAATGGTCCTTTTTCCTTTGTAGAATATCAACCTGTAGACAATAACAAACTGTAAAATGGGTCTACTAGTTGTTAACGAACACCAAAAGTGATTATGACAGTAAATGTCCTTTCAATCTCCCCCTTTTTGGTGTTCGATGACAACTAGTGAATTTGCATGAAAAAAACTACGCAATTACTTATGACATGCTCCCCATGTCTAGGTGCATAAAGATAAACAAGTAAAGCGGGCAAGGTAGGTAGAGCATGGATAAAACACATGGTTCACACATGAGTTACAATAAAGTTGGAGCACCCATAGAGTCACACACACACACAAATAGCAAACAGTGTCCCACAATAACATAAGGCAAATAGAAACGATAAGGCAAATGCGAATCAAGTAGCCCAAACCCATGCAAATCCCGATGACAATGTCTTCTCCCCCTTTGGCATCAAAACACCAAAAAAGGGAAAAGACCTAAGCTAGCATCCCAACGGATCAGTAGCCATCATCATCATCCTCCTCGTCCTCCTCATCCAAATCCTGATCCTCATCATCATCATCATAGTCCTCATCACCATCTGGAGCTGCAGGCCCTTTGCCGTAAGGGCGAGAGGAGGAAGTACCTTGATACGCAAACCCAGATGTGACATCAGAGAAGGTCTTCCAATCGACCAAGCTATCCTGATGGGCATTCCATGCCCCAAACGAAAGAGTGTGATCTGACTCAGTGGAGGGCTGAGCGCCATGCTCATCAGTGTACTCATCCTCACCTTCCTCATCATACGCTTCACCCTGGGCCTTGATCTCCTTGAGTAATTTCTCGATGCGGTGATTGCTCTTGTAGGAATCATGCCGTTGCTTGCGGATGTCCACATTCATGCAACACAAGGTCCTCTCCCAGAATGAGACCTTCTTGACCTTCTCTTGGACATAGTCACGTGTCATGGGTGGAAGAGGTGCATTGGAAGCATTCTTCCTTCAAGCCCTAGGAGGTGAGGGGGCCCGGTCAGTCTCTGAAATCTCCTCTTCCTCATGTGCATGGGAGCGTCTAGGAGGAGCCCTCATAGCCCCTTTCTGTTGCAGAGATATGAGAGTGTGCTCGGTAAGATTGGAAGGCATAGCAAGTGGCGAACCATGTGGCTGAGTGTTGATGAGTCTCATGACCAGAGGTGCATATGGAGGGGCCTTCCTGTATAAGATGGCATGATACATCTCCTCAAATATGTAGTCCATCACATCAATATGATCAGCATCAGCGTCGGGGCTAGCCATGTAAGTCTTGTGGGTGTGATATAGCAAGTTTACCAAACCACATCTGATGGCATCATCATTCCCAGCACTAGGGGAAATGGTCTGGCGGAAGATCCTCAACATCAGATTGTACAGAGGCTTGAGTCCCTTGGACCCACCCACAACACCCTCACTACCATATAGAGGGGCAAGCTTGTCCTTGTTCACCCCAAGAGCTGCTGAGTGCATGTGAACTCCAACATGAGTAGATACCCCCTGAAAAGTCTCGAAGATGGCCTCAACAAAGTCATAGAACGTGGCAGAACAGCGGTGGTCGCTAGTCATCCAAGTCATAGTCCTGGCTTGGTTAGTTCCAAACACAACTATGGCATAGAACTGCTGCACAAGGGTGATGGTGTAGTCTTCATGAATCTCCATCAAGTTGAACAGCCCCAACTTCTCACAAATCCACAAAGCATCAGAGAAGTAGGGGCTCTTTCTCATCTGCTCAACACTCAAGTACTTCTGGGGACATACAGGAGATCTCTTGAGCACACTGTAAATGTCTTTCATGAAGACACTTTGCTCCTTCCTCCAATAACAGGGGTCATAACTAGTGCGAGGCAATTCATAGAAATTGGTCTTCCGTAGCTCACGGTACTCCTGCTTAGACATGCGAGCCAATGACTAAATGTTGTCATATTTTGCCCTCTTGGAACGTTTCTCTTCCTCAGCCCTTTCCTGCTCTCGCTGCATATAGGCTGCATCACGGGCTAGCTGTCTATGGTTGGATGGGGGCACAATGTACTGACCCTTAGACTCATCATAGCGAGGATCCCCCTCTTCATCTTGGCCTTGGTGCGAGGAGGACGACAAGAGCCAGAGCCTGTGAACAGCAGCGAGGGAGATAGCATGAAGGTAAGTATATATGTCCCATTAAGGAAGCACAGAATCATTGAGACCATGAAAAAATGTGTTAGATTCAAACCACACCGGAGTCTCCGGTCTGGAGACTCGGGGGAAGATCAGGGAGGCTCCAATGGGGTTGAATCTAGTAGATCGGGCATGGTAACAATGATAAAGTACTCAGGTGCACGCAAATAAGGAATTCCAGTGGTCAAAACTAGTACCATTCCTCATAAAAAAGGTAAGGGAAGAACCCTAGGTGAAGAAGAGGAGGAGAGGTACCAGATCTGTCCATGGAGGAGATTCCACCGGTGGGAATCACCCAATGGTGGAAAGGAGATGATTGGCCGGCGGCACGGCGGATCCCGGGGGCTTCTTGACCTCCGGGGAGAAGATTTGGGAGAGGAGGCGATGGGGGCAGAGCGGGGAGGACGGGGGTGGATGAATGAAACTGTTGTTTCAGTTCACCCTGTCCTCCCTTAAAGTGGACAGAAACCGCCTAGACCGCCGGAGACTCCGGTGTGAACACACCGGAGACTCCGGTCCTCCTCGACCAACTACTTCCAGGGTGTGTGTATGGGGACATATATTAGATAGAGAGGGTTTTCAAGACTGAGAGAGGGCTTGGGTTAATATGACATACTGTGAAAACTCAAGAAAACCATGGAAAACTCTCCAAATGTTCATCAAAGTGCCAAATAAATCCGAGCTAAGAGCCAATTCTTCGAATGAGGAGAGGGTGGTGGCCGAAGCCACCTTGTAGGGGTTTGTGGCATGAAACCGCGAAGAATTATCCTTGGATTGATAGCCACTACTCATCAATGATGCTCACATATCACTAAATGATACTACGAGAATTTAATTTCTTAATGTTGGCATTATGGGGGGAGGGATAGTCCAATGTATTAGAACCGCACTCCCCCTATATCCATGCCTGCACCTACACCAAATATGGGTCAAGACATAGGTGAGTATGCAAGGCAATCAAGTCAAGATCCTATAATCCACGATATTTAGTTCATTCCTCAAATAACAAAACCTTGCTTCATCAAGTGGCTTCGTGAAGATATCGGCAAGTTGGTCTTTGGTTGACACATATGAAAGCTCAATATAACCTCGGGTAACATGATCTCTAATGAAGTGATGACGAATCTCAGTGTGCTTTGTCCTTGTATGATCCACTGGGTTATAAGCAATCTTGATAGCACTTTCATTGTCACATAGAAGAGGCACTTTGTCACAATGGACACCGTATTCCTTTAAAGTTTGCCTCATCCATAGCAATTGTGTACAGGCACTAGCAGCTGCTACATACTCGGCTTCAGCGGTGGAAAGAGATATATAGTTTTGCTTCTTGGACGACCAACACACCAAGGACCTCCCAAGGAATTGGCAAGCCCCGGAGGTTGATTTTCTATCATCCTTGTCACCAGCCCAATCCGAATCCGTGTACCCACAAAGAGAGAAAGTTGAGCCCCTAGGATACCAAATACCGTAGTTTGGGGTATGAACCAAATATCGAAAGATTCTCTTGACTGCCATCAAATGGCTTTCTCTAGGAGCCGCTTGATATCTTGCACACACTCCTACACTCAACACAATATCGGGTCTAGATGCGCAAAGGTAAAGCAAAGAGCCAATCATGGACCGGTATACCTTTTGGTCCACATCTTTACCATTTGGGTTTAGTTCAAGATGAGTCTTTGTTGCCATGGGAGTGGAAGCTCCATTGAGATCTTTCATGTTAAATCTTTTGAGCATATCTTGAGTATACTTGGCTTGGTTGAAGAATGTACCACCTCTCACTTGCTTGATCTCAAAACCAAGAAATACTCTCAGTTCTCCCATCATAGACATCCTGAACCTATCAGTCATTAGCTTAGAGAATTCATCATTAAAGGCTTTGTTAGAAGAGCCAAAGAAAATGTCATCTACATAAATTTGGCATACAAAAAGTTCCCCATTGACCCTCTTGGTAAAAAGAGTGGGATCGATTTTCCCAACCTCAAAACCACGATCTAACAACAACTCTCTAAGGTGCTCATACCACGTGCGTGGGGCTTGTTTGAGCCCATAGAGAGCCTTATCAAGTTTGTAGACATGGTTTGGAAAGTTGGGATCCTCAAATCCTGGGGGTTGTTTCACATATACCAACTCATGCAATGGACCATTGAGAAATGCACTTTCTACATCCATTTGTTGTAATTTAAAATTATGATGTGCCGCATAAGCAAGAAGGATACGGATGGACTCAAGGCAGGCTACGGGAGCATAAGTCTCTGCATAATCAATGCCTTCAATTTGAGAGAACCCTTGTGCAACCAATCTTAGCTTGTTCCTTATCACAATTCCATGCTCATCTTGCTTGTTTTTGAAAATCCACTTGGTGCCTATAACATTGCGGCACTCTTTTGGCTTTTCCACTAACTTCCATACTTTGTTTCTCTCAAAGTTGTTGAGCTCTTTGTGCATTGCATCCAACCAATCCGAATCTTCAAGAGCTTCCTATACTTTCTTTGGTTCCACCATGGAAATGTGTGCTTGGTGCTCACCAAAATTCTTCAATTGAGCTCGAGTAGATATCCCTCTTCTTAGATCTCCAACCACATTCTCAAGAGTGTGGTCCCTTAATTCCAATATTCTATCCATTCTAGCTTGGTAACGAGTTTCGATCTCCTTGTTGTTTCTTGGTGGGATCACTTCATCATTTTGGTCCTCGTCTTGACCATTAACTTGACCTTGATCATCATTGGAAATATTCTCTTCTATAGGAGGAGAGGATTGACCTCGGTCTTGATCAGTCCCACAACTGGCCAGGTATTCAGCTGTTCTTATGGCAGTTTGTATAGATCTTGCTTGTGTAATGGCCTTAGCACCACTAGACATCCTGGCAAATGGAGACTCAATCACCTATTGTCTAGAGGCATCTTCTTGATCAGTAGGTTGAGGGTCCACAACTTGTCTTTGGCATGGGTTATTGTCCACCTCGACAGTAGCTTGTTGAAGTTGTGAAGATGAAGGCTCCACATGAGTAGAGCATAGTTCTTCTCGATCCACCATAAGGGGTTCCTCAACAGGGCGGATGAAACCCGCACCCATTCTTCCTATGGCATCCTGAGGCATTTCATCATCTACATCACAAACATCAACATGCCCCGCTTGGGGACCATCATATTCTTCAAGCACCACATTACAAGATTCTATGACAATTCCTGAGAGCTTGTCATAGATTCTATAAGTGTGGGATTCGAGACCATAACCAACAAAAATACCCTCTAATTCTTTGGAATCAAACTTGGATAAACGAATGCCCTTAATGCGATAGAAGCACTTGCAACTGAATACTCGGAAGTAAGAAACATTAGGCTTGTTACCGGTAAGGATCTCATATGGAGTCTTGATAAATTCTTTGCGGAGGTAGAGACGGTTTGATGCATGACATGCGGTGGAGATAGCTTCAGCCCAAAAATTGTAAGGAGATTTGAATTCTGCCAACATAGTCATGGCCATATCAATGAGAGTCCGGTTCTTCCTCTCAGCTACACCATTTTGTTGAGGGGTATATGCAGCGGAATATTGATGTTTTATTCCCTCATCACTAAGAAATCCATTTAATGTGTAGTTCTTGAACTCGGTACCATTGTCACTCCTTATTGTTAGTACTGGGACATTGTGTTGACGTTGAGCCATGTTGATGAAGTCGATGAAGTTCTCTTGGGTCTCACTTTTTAACTTGAAGAAATATACCCAGGTGTATCTTGAGTAATCATCAACAATCACCAAACAATATTTCTTCCCACCAAGACTTGCATGAGACGGGGGACCAAAGAGATCCACATGAAGAAGCTCCAAGATCCTCTTGGACTTGATGTAGTTCTTTGGCTTGTGGGGAGAATCATGCATCTTTCCTTCAACACATGCCCTGCAAACACGATCTTTGGCAAAGCAAACATTTTCTTTTAGTCCAACAATATGACCACCCTTGTGGAGGCTTTGCAAAGTTCTCATGTTGACATGGGCTAGACGGTGGTGCCATAGCCAACCCACATTGGCCTTTCCGAATAGGCACATCAGACCTGTAGTGGTTTTCCCGGAGAAGTCCACCACATACAAGTCATCCTCGACGTACCCAACGAAAGCAACATTTAGAGTCTTGCTCCACAAGAGGATCACAATATCAACATCAATGAAGACAGCAAAACCCATCTTTCCTAGAGCACGGACTGAAAGTAAATTATAGCCAAGGGTCTCAACAAGCATGATGTCCACGAGAGTGATATCGTGTGCCACCACAACTTTGCCGAAACCCATTACCTTAGACTTTGATTTGTCAGCATATGTCACAGACATTTGATCAACATTTGGTCTTAATTCCTCGACACTAGAAGCGCTTCCGGTCATATGACTTGTGCATCCACTATCGAGCACCCATTTTGACCCTCCGGAAGCATAGGTCTACAAAAGATCAAACTAGTTTTTAGGTACCCATTTCTCAATGGGTCCTCTTTTGTTAGCAACAAGGGTCTTGGGAACCCAAATCGACCATGCAATATAACCATCAAAAGGGCCAACATATTGTGCATACACATCACCATAGTAATCGCGCATTAAGACATAGTGAGGGTTAGCACTGCCCGCAAAGTCATCATGAGTCATAGTTTTGCCACTAGTGGTCTTACTTCCCACAATGACCTTGTTCTTTTCTTGAGCGGGCTTGGCCTTATTCTTCTTGTTATTCTTTTTCTTCTTGGCTTTAGAGACAAAGCCTAAGCCCCCTTTTTCACCATTTGACCTTTGCTTGTTTAAGAGGCCATCAATAGACTTGTTTCCTTTGGGAAAGGAAGTCTAAGCTAGCTCTCCCTTCAACCTAGCATGTTCTTCAAGAATATTTGTACAACTAGAAGGAATGAATGTACTAGGTGAGGGAGTATTGATCAATTGAGTTTGAAGCTTTTCACGAGACTTTGTGAGGGACAAGAGTTCACTTTCCAAGGCCTTGTGAGCCTTGTCAAGTGTCCTAAAGTCCTCGGCAAGTTTTTTATGAACAACATCAAACTCAATCTTATCCTTTTTAGCCTTTTTGTATTTAGCAATAGCATGATCACGTTCCTTGATGAGTTTATTAGTAATGAGGTCATTAGCTTCATCAAGGCCCTCTAGTTTAGTTTCAAGAGATATTCTAGTTTCTTGTTCTTCTTCTAGAGCATTACTAAGAGCTTCTACCTCAATCATGTGCTCTCTTCCTAATTGGCACCTCTCATCTAGAAGTTCTTGTGTGTGTGAAAGTTGATTTAGGAGGTCCACAACATGTTTCTTGTGTTCCCCTTGCAGGTTATTCATAAACACATCAAAAGCAACTAGTTCCTTTTTGACCTCAAGAGATAACTCATCATTAATTAAGGAAGTGGGGTGTGATGATGATAATACCTCTGTTCCTCTTGTCATAAGGCAAGTGACATTCTTGTTGGAAATATTCTCATTTAGAGAGGCGAAGAGTGAGAATGAAGGAGTAGAGGTAGTGGCAAGAGCTGCCACGCCACCTGGTGTATCCTCTTCTTCCTCATCATCATCATTGGAGGAGTACTCTTCATGTGTGATCAAGACAATTTCTCCTGGCTTCTTGTTGGTTGGGTTTCTTTTGATGAAGGGTTTCTTGTATGGAACCTTGGAGGTCTTCTTCAACACAAGTTTACCCCATTATCTTCTCTTTTCTCATAGGGACAGGTTGCAACGAAGTGATAGCAGTCACCACAATTGAAACAAGTTCTCAACTTGGACCCATTATCTCTTCTCCCATTGGGGTTGCTTCTACGTTGCATTTCCATCTTGGCCATGGTGGGGTCTTTCCAAAAGTTTCTTGCATAGAAGGCCATGTATTCACCATGGGCAGTCTTGACATCATCCGGGTGGCTCGTTGAGGGTCCCTCATCACTTCCTTAATCTTCATCATACTCCACGACCTTGGCGTTCAAGGCAAGATTGACACCACTACTCATTCCAATGGCACGAGCACGGGCGTCTTTGGCATTCTTGGCAGCAACCTTGAAGGCAGCCATCTCTTGCATCACTTCATTGGAGGCCATGAGATGGTAGTTGTGTCTTCCTTGGAGACTCTTCAAGTCAGTAGGCTCGAAGGGCATGAGAGCACTCACATACTTCCTTTTGATCCAAGCGTCATCAATGTGAGAGGCGCCAACATTCCAGAAGGCGGTGGCTGTGGATTTGAGTCTTCGATACATGTCTTCATGATCCTCACCATCCTTCATAAATAAACCTTTGCCCTCATTGCTTAAGGCATCATATCTATTTCTCCTCATACTCTCATTGCCAACAAACAAGTCAGTGAGAACATCCCAAGCTTCCTTGGCGGTGTTGTAGTGCTCAATGTGGGGAAAATCCTTTGGCCCCACCCCAAGTTGGATCATGTGCAAGGAAGTTGCATTGAGTTGGCTATTGACCACTTCTCTTCTCGTCAAGTTGGTTGGATCCTCAATTTTGAGTCCATCTTCAATAATATTCCACAAATCAATGCAAGAGCCACGCACATGAGATTTCATTAACACTTGCCATTGAGCAAAAGTATGTGCAGCTAACTTAGGTGGGTCTCCTCTATTGTTCATATGTGGATGAGGGATAGGAGGGTCGGGAGAGTACCATCCGGGAACCGTATGGAACTCTTCCTTCCCATCACCCCTTTTGGTGGCGGAGTTAGTGGAATTATGTTCATCCCCTACCACTTCCTCCAAAGGCTTTGTCGGAGCATTAGCCTTTGGGTTTGGTGGTGTTTCCACTGGAGAGGGAGGAGGTGAGGTTTGCTTATCCTTAACAAGTTGCTCAATGAGTTGACGCAATTGTAGGATTTCGTTGCCCAAGGTAGAGCTCAAGCTTGTTTCCAAATTCTTGAGATCTACCATGGTCACCGAATGGCTAGCCTCACTTTCTCCCTCCTCTGGGTTGCCCATCATCTCTTAGGCGGTTAAGCCTGAATAAAGAGCCGAGGCTCTGATACCAATTGAAAGGATCGTATGGGCACCTAGAGGGGGGGTGAATAGGTGCTACTTCAATTTTACTCCTTTTTCAAATTAGGGTTTGACAAGAAAGGTAAATTCTCTAGGTTATGCAAACTAAGGTGAATTTACCTATATGACACACAAGCACAAACTAAACAATAACTAGATAACTAAAGTGAGGTAAAGGATAGAAGGAACCAAAGTGGAGCACACAGAGACACAAGGATTTGTTTCCCGTAGTTCCTTCCTTTTGAGGGGAAGTACGTCTACGTTTGGAGAGGGGGTGGTTTCAAACCACCAACGCCACGAGAGGCCTCCCTTGTTCTCCGATGAACCTCACCCCAACAGGTTCGATTCATCTCTTCCACTATACGGCAACCTTCGAGGTGGAAGCCGACACCTTTACAAAGAGTTCGGGGCACACATCCACAACTTAATTGGAGGCTCCCAAATACAAGCAAGCTGTCAAACAATCAAAGACGAGCTTTTAAGAACCAAATCAAAACCTAGGGTTTCCAATGAAACACTAGAGCATGGGGGCCCTCAAGTGAATGAGGGGGAAATGAAGATCTCTCTTGGTGAAGCTGTAGATCAAGGCCTCCTCCTTCGATTCTCCAAAGATCAAGGACTTTGGATGGTTGGATGAAGAGATCTTGTTAATTTGGTGGCTCAAATGGACATGGTGTTCTTGAGGTGGACGAGCAGCTGGAACAAGGGGATAAGGTCCCCTATTTATAGCCCTTCTGTCAGCAAACCGTTTTTCTGACCGTTGGAGAAGAAGCAGATCGGAGACTCCGGTCACCACACCGGAGACTCCGGTCTACACCGGAGACTCCGGTCCATCTCTGGACCAGCCTCCGGACCCCTTGATAGAATGACCCAGCTCAGTTGGGAGCCAAGTGGACCGGTGACTCCGGTCCCTCCACATCAGAGACTCTAGCCCGAGATAGAGACCGGAGACTCTGGACCAACCTCCGGACCACCTCACAGACTGACCCAGGCAAGGAAACAGAGGCCACACCGGAGGCTCTTGGGGAAACTCCGGACCACATCGGAGACTCCGGTCTGTGAAGACCGGAGACTCCGGTCTGGAGTCCCCAAGAAGTAAGAGGACATGCATGGAATCATCCGTAGGCCAATGGTCCTTTTTCCTTTGTAGAATATCAACCTGTAGACAATAGCAAACTGTAAAACGGGTCTACTAGTTGTTAACGAACACGAAAAGTGATTATGACAGTAAATGTCCTTTCACCATGTCTTCATCAAGGATCTCGGTGGGCACGAAGACGTCCGCCTTGACCATTCTAGCAATTCTGGTGTCAAAGCCGGCGAGGGAATTCCAAATAGCTTTGCTATCAATTTCTTTTCCTTCCTCGTCCAGCTTAGGCATGCCGGAAGTTACTAGGTCGATGTCGGCCTTGTCGTAATGTGCCTTGACCAAGGACAAGGCCATCCTTGCACCAACCCAAATGCAAAAGGCTTTCCAGTCCTTGACTTTCTCGGGGGCTCGGCGCAGGATTTCCGAGTACTTGACCGCTGAGTCTGCCGCCTTGATGTTTATTCCTAAAGGCTGGGATATCTCCTTGGCCTGGGCAATGATGGTGCTGACGAAGTTGCCGGCAAGAATCATGCACTCCTTGGGATCTAGAGCACCTTCACCCAAGTTGGCTAAGCCAATGGGAGCTGTGGTTTGCATAAGGTACAAGGATCATGAGTATAAAAACATCAAACATTTATCCAAAGTACAGAATTGACCAAGACGGGGGAAAGTTACCAAAGATGCTCATCTCAGCTTGCTTGCATGTCTCCCCAAGACGTCCCTTTCCTTCTGAACTACCTTGTACATCTCAAGGTTCCTCTCATTCTACTCTTTGGCAGCTTGGTTCTGTTCCTTGAGTTGTGCAATTTCATTCTTCAGGCATTGCATTTCGGCATCAATAGACTCTTGCAACACCCTCATCGCCTCTTCATGGCCCTTGATAGCATCAGTCAGGTCTTTCTTCAAGATTTTATTCTCATCGTCAAGCTCTTGAATATGCTTGGATTGCTCGATGATGCTCTTGGCTTTGGCAATGGCTTCTATAAGACGGAAAATGGAAAGCACTATGAGAAGACGGCAGAAAAGAATCTATGAGGAAAAGTAAGGAGCTGTTAAAAGAAACAGACTCTGGCTATTTTTGATATGTTGCTTCAGGAAGGTTGTTTTACCCTATTCAAGGTCCAGTTCCTTCCGCAAAGCAGCAAACCTCTCATTGGCGGTAACCCTCTGTCTATTCTCATTCTCCAACAAGTAAACCTGCTTAGTCTCTCTAGAGCATTTAGTCGGAACTATCTAGTTTCAACTACACGCTCGGGGGCTACAGTATAAGATTTTAATCCGCGAGTATGCTACTCATAGAGTATCTAGCCAAAACTTTTCTAAGTTTCCGCCTAGACGCTCGGGGGCTACATTATCAATTTCTACTCTTAGTTCTTTGGAGCACTTAGGCCAATAACTTGTTTTTATCCGCCTAAGAGCTCGGGGGCTATAGAGGGATATGTTACATGAAGTAAAAGAAGTGAAGTTTAAAAGACTTACAATGGCAATGAGCTTAAGATTGTTGGCTAGGTTGCCATATGCAGTATGGAAGATGCCGGCATTGTTATACACAGCTTTTGCCTGTGCAATGAGGTCATCCAGGCACAACGTCGGAGGAGCCGCGACTAGAGGAGATGTTGAAGCTGGAGGCATGGATGATGCCCTAGGTGCTTGCTGCATTTTCATAGCAGTTGATGGCTTAGAGGCTCCCGGCTTGTCTATTGCCACAACTGCCTCCACCTCCTCTCCTTCCATTATCTGTTTTCCTTTCTCGATGGCATCCTTAGCCAGAGCTTCAGCCACTTTGGAGGAAGTACTCACCTGCGTCGCCTAACCGCTGGGAGCGACGTCCGCCTCGATAGAGCCTAAGATATCAAAGATTGGATTGACATTTGTCTCCATGGCGGAGATCTTAGGGATGGCGGGGGACGAAGGCCCAGTGGGGCCGGTAGAGGGCTTGGCGACAGGAGTAGGGGGAGCAGTAGCGGGAGAAGGCTTGGTGGCCACATCTCTGGTAAACTTGTCACGAATGTTTTTTGACCCTCCAACATCTCTAGAGGATCGCTTCAAACTAGCACCGGCTTTCCTCCTGAAATGTACAAAGTACAAGTACAAGAGTTGAAAAAAGGTATGAGCTAAAAATACAAGCCGAAGAATGAATATACTTACTCCACAGCAGGAGCCTTGGTAAGAGGAATGCTGGTAGATTTCTTCTTCTCCACCTCTAAGGCAGCGATGGATTGTCTAGAGACTCCACCCCCTGATTTTTTTCTTCTTCTTCTTGGCTCGACAGCAGTGTTAGAGGTGGAGCTCTTCCGCTTTTGTGCTGCCGGAGCTGGCAGATAATTGGGGGTGTCATCGTCGGACACCACTTGGATATCCTTCAACTTGGGATCATAGACCTGGGAGGCCATCTGATCTTCCGCCAAGGTCGCCAGCTGGGAAACAAATAAGTGTTAGACTAACAACTTCAAGACGGAAAAACCTTAGAGTATATAACAAGCAACAAAGGAAACAAAATCTACCTCTGGCATTTGTCACAGTCGAACATGTCATAGGTGATCTTGAAGCCATGCTTCCTGTCCTTCACCTTGACGATGTCCTTAAGCCAGAGTTTGACAGAGTCCGTGGAGAAGTTGTCCCGCGAAATTCACATGGGATCCCTTTTATCATGGGTGTACTTGCACATCAACTTGGCGTGGTGCTGCAGAGGCTGGATCCGCCTAACAAACCGGCACATGGCTAGGTCCAAACCCGTCAGACCTCCATCCACGAGCCATTCAATCCGCCTTATGGCACGGTTGGCATCATTGTCAGATGGAAGGGAGGCTGGGGTCCTCCAGGCAGCTACTTCAGTCGCGGCTCCATCGACGAAGTCGAGATACGTCTCAATACAGTCAGGCAGGGGAATATCTGGGCCATAGAAATATGTGTGCTGCTAGTTCTTGCATGACGCATGCCCTACGATGTCGGGGAAGCATCGGCTAGGCCGGATCTTAAAGCTAATGGTTCCACAAGTCCACAATTAGTCCTTGGACTCTATAGACTCTCTCTTGATGGTGAAAAAGTATACAAACAGATCTAATCTAGGTTTGATGCCTAGAAATCCTTCGCACAAAGCTACAAAGTTGCTAAGGACGAGGATGTTGTTAGGGGAGAGGTTGTGGGGAAGTACCCGGAAGTGCCGGAGGATGTCCAGGAAGAAGTCAGAGACTGGCAGGCTTATGCCTTGTACCAGCTAGGCCTTGAGGTACACCTTCTCTTTGGCTTGGGGAGAAGGAGCCACCTCGCCGACCGGCGCCGGCCGCCAGACCAAATCCTTCGCCGCGGGAGATACCCCTCGGTGACCAGTTCTTGCAAGTCTTCGGCGGAGAGGTCAGAGCCCCTCCACACTCCCTTGTGGGAGTCATTGTCCTCTTCAGCAGCATCTAGCACCGCTTGTTCTTGGTCGTCGCTGGTGGTTTCCACCACGACGGTGACAGGGACAACGACCCCCTCTGGTGGGATCGTCACTCCCTGAGATAGCTCTGGTGTAGCCTTGGGGGTCGCCGTCATCGAAGGGGTGGAGCTGCTAGAGGCCATTGCAATGCTGGGAGTGGGTGGAGAAAGAGGAGGGTCTAGCTAGGGTTTTCCGAGGAGGAGCTCGAACAGGCGCGTGGTTGGAGGAAGTCGAAGACGAGGGAGCAAATGCGGGTAAAAAGAAAATTATCTAGCCGCAATTGAAATATATAGACCCAATGTCAAGATTCGTGCAAAAAGATCTGATGGATGGAGCGTTGCCGGCGTGGAGATGAGTGTCACGGTAATTTCGCCACATCCTCCGTTTTTGCCTCTTTACCATTTCAAATTTCGCGCGCATAAAAATAGCTAATGATTAATTCCCTGCCTTTTGTGAGTTTCGAGGTAGCGTAGGCTGTACCCTACGTCATCCTCCTAACAGTTGCAGTGAAGGGTCACGTCTGAAGATTCCATCGAAGGCAGAAAATATCCAGCTCTGGAAACAAAGACTCAAGGAATCTCCGGCTACATTGCAAAGCTGGAGAGGATTGCAGGGTTTTTTGGGAGACCTTTGAGATATTGCTTGATGAATTGCTAGCATCACCTAGACGGAGCATTCAAGATCAATGGGAAAGACGGCGCAAGATTTCAAAGTCCTCCAGGGCTACTGTTGGGGATATGCTAAATGGGTATCATCGTAGCATGTCTCTAATCAGGCTAACCCAGGTGGCTCACAGTTGGTAGCAAGGCCTATGGCCTGCTAGGCGGCCCAGTTAGACATATCCAGAAGGAGGCCCATGCTGGATAAAAGAAGGCTACGCAGGAGTCGCCAACATACTCAGAGCCTTAGAGTGCAAGACACGAAAGACTAGTTCGTATTAGTGTAGGACTCTTTACCTTGTCCGGCAAGGATCTTTCCCTGTAAACCCTAGGTTCTAGTGCCTTTATAAACCGGACCTGTGGGAGCCTTTAGGTCACAACCTAGATTGCTACGTACAACGTGCAACATCTCGCATAGCGTACCTGTCTCTATAACTCGGTGTATTCCATTATAGTGATTTATAGCAGGAGTAGAGTTCCGCCACCGTTGTGGGACTTGAACCTGGGTAAGTTGTGTTACCTCGTACCTGTCAACTCTCCGCCTTACCCCACATCTCTAAACATGCATTGTGAGGACCCCTCCATGGCGTACTCGTCGGCAAGACCACGGCAGACATCGGTGTTTGTGTTTCATTTCTGTGTCCGTTGCCTTTTTTCTGACTATAAGCTTGACGTTGTTTCTTTAATATGTCGTCCCTGTTTTGTGAATACCGTTCCCTCTCTAATTGCCTCTTCAGTTCATTAGGACCTACATACATGATACAATCAACTAAGAATATTTCTGCATCGATCATGTGAGTAAAACGCAATATCGGTGTTCAGTGAGATCATATATTCATCCCATATTACCTGAGTTGTGGGTGTTAGTGATGTCTCGAAATATGGTATGCTTCCCATTGGGAGCGGCAGATGGCGTAACATCATGAGCCTGAAGCATGTAAATCACGGAGCAGACCATTAAATTGCCATTAGCGCCCAGACAATCTTAAAAGCATGAAGATGAAGCTCATTCTTACATATGGGAATGGTCAGGGGTGTATGTGGTACATCTTGGTCATCATTAAGGAGTGTAGCGGAAGACAGTTTTATTTCAAGGGCTTGACGACGTCTTTTCAGAATATCATCTTTATTTCAAGCATAATATTCTCTGTTCGTTTGCCTCTTCAACTCTTTAGGGTTTGTTACATACCGCAAGTTAGCACGTCATCAAAATACTACCAACGTTTAAAAAAAGTCAGGTTGCTCATGCTTACCCAAGGAGTGGGTGTTGCTTATATCCTAAAACGGGGTGCTGGAATCATCGTGATTGGGAGATGACATACCGTCACCATGATATGCCCTCCTATGAATCTCCAAATCATTTTAGTAGTACAAAAATTAACTGAGATGTGGAATATAATCTGCACACCATATTGGACTTATTATCATTGATAGTATTCTGGTGCAGGCTGAGCTAGAGCTACATTGTTTTTTTTTTCATACAACCCCCATAAAATAAGGGTCGGGTTCCACTATCAACCGATAACGGAACATACCAAAGACCACATCACATCAGGTTCAAGCTCCTGGGAGCCACCATACAGCAATCTACAACCACAAAAAAGCTACGACAACACCAAGATGTTCAAGCCCCAGAAACAAGAAAGCAAGGAGGGGGAGACGCAAGATCACCGCCATAGTGAGGCTAGTATTTTAAGACCAGAACTAACACAACACTATCAAGACCAAGGAGAAAGCACATCAACATCGTGATCCCCTTTGTGGCCAAAAGACATCATCCCCTCAATCTTCCACACCCTGCAGATGGGAAGAGAAACCCTCAATCTTCCTCTTGTTCATCAGATGGAGACTTGGGTCGCTTGCGGCTGATGGACATTGTTACTCCATAATGTATATGATCAACTATTTAAATTAGACAGTACATGATATATTGGATTACTTTTTTCTTATTATCTGCAACTTGTGTCTATATACACATATCCAGTTATTATATCAAATATTTTACAAGAGAATGCTGCCAATAGAATATTAGCAAGAAGTGATTATGATATTTTGGTTTATCTATTTTCATCAAATATTAGGCAAGGTCTATGTGCACATGCTGCCAATAGAGAAATAGCTAATGAATGAAGATACGAAGAAATGCAGAAACAAGTGAAAGACTAAAATCGATGTACCGAGGTATTTTTGCTGCCGTGGCCACACCTAATCTTCTCAATTCATTTCCATATATAGGTGTTTTTGATGTATCATGGGAGCGGTATAGTAAACTGAAAACCGTGTCTTGAATCGATCCCAGTTTTGTAGGAGGAAGGCAGAGTGCAGTGTAGGAGATTTAGGTCGCCCTGCAGGGAGGCGACATGATTCTAGTCGTCTGTGTCAAAGGAGGTGACGGAGAAACGACCACCCAGTCGACGGTGAAGTGTAGGATGTCGAGTTTCTCGTGTAGAGAGGCGATGGCGTGGTGGTGCAGGGAGGCGATGGTGTGGTGGCGACTAGGACTGTGTGGTGCAAGGTCTCACGCGGTGGTGAATCGAAACGATTTGGCGTAATTGGAGGATGATTTACTGTCAGTTTCCTCTTTTAAATAGCCCACATGCGTGATTGTAGGGTGGATTTATTGTCTAGTATCCTATTTGATGTACGTGAATTAAAGGACTCGCGTGATGTATGGGTCTGCGTGGTTTTCTCTGCGGTGGAGTTTGGTCAGGCAACGGAAATTGCTAAGTATACAACGGCCTCTCTTAAAGCAATTGTGGCTGTTAGATTGGGATCGATTGCACTTATCATGCCGTTCTTGTTGGCACGCGTATGTAATGTAATAAAGATATTATTTAACTGTTTAATAGTAGTGGTGATCGACTAAATCGGATGCATCCCGCGAGCGCGCAGCGACCGAACCAGCAGAAGCGGGCGAGAAATCGCGTCCAAGGTTAGCTGGGCTGAGCCCGTGAAAATCTCCTTTAGCGAAACGGTGGTAGGTGATTTACTGTCAGTTTCCTCTTTTAAAAAAGATCCACCCACACAAAAAGATGCCTCGATGATTTCGACCCAACTGGCCCAGCAACGTAGGGTTGGAGGGAGTGTTAGGTCAAGTCACGGGCATCTCTCGTTGCGCCGCCTCTGCCCTCTCCCTCTGCCTGACCCTCTCTCGCTCAGGCATCTTTCTCTTTCGTCCCCCCTCTGCCCTCTGCGCTCTCCCCTCTCCCTCTCCCTGTCGCGGAATTCCTCCTCTCGCCTACTCCAGTACATCCAGGTTAGACGGGTGGATGATATGTTCGCTGCGTGCTGAAGGATCTGTGCGTATCCCCTTCGCCAGAGGTAAGCCTATCCGATACTATTTCTATTTCTCTACATATGTGGACCTTGATTTGAGAAGCAACGCATATCAATAATTAACTAGTATACATGCTCTCCTTTTTTCATTTTCAATTTCAGTACAGCACAATAAAGAGGAAACTCTGACTTCTCTGTTTTATAGAGATAGAGAGAGGAACCATGAATCGCCGGTTCGTGAATCTGCTGGTCGATAAATTGAGTGCGCCCCGACCGGCCTTTAAGCTGCATCGCATCGATCCCGCAAGCTTATTTTACCCTACGGTATCACCAAAACCAGCAGAAGAAATAAGGGAGAGCGCTCCGTTCCCGTCTCCGGGGAGGCTTTCTTCAGCAGCCATGTCCTTCGATTGGCCCTGCAAGCGGTACCAAACTGGGTGGATGGATTTCATGACCTTGAAGAACAAAATCATTGCCGTGGACCACGAAGGCCGCACCGTCCTCTACGACTCCGCCTCGCGGGACGTCCTCGCCACGACCGCGATGCTACCCGCGCTGCAGTCAAACGGCATGTTTGTCACTGTAGGTGACAGCCTCTACGTCATGTCTAGCGAGGCCGGCTTGCCCTCCAGGCGGCTTGTATGGTTCTATGCTCTCATCTACGGTAAGCCGCCGGGCATGTTCGGCCCAGAGGACTGGTACTGGCGCTCGCTCAACCTGCCGCCCTTTGATTACGGCGATGCTGATTACAACTTGGATGCCGATTACAACAACTCGGATGCTGATTACAACAACTCGGATGCTGATTGCTACTCGGATGCTGATTGCTACTCTGATGATGTTAGGAGGAGCGACAACGAGTCGCCACACCCCTGTGCTATATCTTCCTTCACAGTGGTTGGTAATTCGCAGATTTGGGTATCCACAGTGGGAGCCGGCACCTACTCCTTTGACACAGTGAGTCGCAAGTGGCGCAAGGTCGGCGCGTGGGTTCTGCCGTTCAGAGGCCGGGCTGTTCACCTCCCCGAGCACAACCTCTGGTTCGGCTTCTCAGACCAAGGCTATCAGCTCTGTGCGGTCGACCTTGACCTTGCTCTGACGCAGCCGGTGCAGCACAAGGTGGTGCTGTCGGAAGACCCACCTCCAGCCGAGGTGGGTTCCCTGACGGCTACCCATCTCTTCCCGTTGGGCTCTGGCAAGTTGTGTGTTGCGAGGCTTTTCAAGGAAACAGAGCAGCCAGATAAAACATCTGCGGTGGTCACTGGCATGGAAGTGCGGCGAGGTGACGGCAACCTCCAGGTTATCAAGCATAAGTCCAGACATTACAGTTTTGGAGAACATGACGTCAAGGTGCTGTGATACTGGAAGCGACTTTAGAGCAAAGACAATGCACTCTGAACCTATGCGAGATTGCTTTTTTAATCTTTCAGCCACTCTATGTTTTTATACTACCTTTGGCCTCCGAATATGCGTCGGTGAACCTGGGGCTGCCCCCACCCCAAATCCCACCGTTCTCTGCCATCTGGAGCCGTCCATTATGGAGTTGTATTACAGTATTGCAACCGTATCAATTGTTCAATTCATCGGATATTCGGGCTCGGCTCCTCTACAGTTGTAGTTACGTGTGCCGTAGCTATCAGAATCTGCCGTCCAATTTAATCCTACGGGACTCTTTCCGTCAACCGGCATCGCTTCCTCTGGAAAAAAAATTAGGAAAAAACAATTAGTACGAGCGGCCTAGTCCGTAGACAGCCTAATCTCTTCTCTTGTCGGAACTCAGAGCTGCAGCGAGAGCAATGGCGGAGGGGATAAAATTGATGCGATGCCCTCCGCCGTTAGCCCGTTCAGCAAATCCTCTTTCTCTCTCCCGTGCAGACCGATAGTTCTGCCCCGTTGGTCGCCTTCTTCTGTCGTACGGAAAGCTGGTCACCAGCTCAAGCGCGGCAGCGCGTACCTGCAGGCGGGAGATCCTGCGGTGGCGCAACCACTTCTACCAGCTCGAGCGCGACAGCTCCAAGCTGGTGATGGCAGACCCGGAGGCTGTTGGCGCGCGGTGCCTCCGTCCATTTGCAAGGCACCCTGGTGAATTTCTCTATTCTTTGTTCCTCTCGTGAAACAGAGGTCAATTTCTCTTCGTTTCCTCTCTTGAGCTCTTTATTTTTCTCAAGCGTGTGTCTACTTTATTATCACAACAGTGCTTGATTGGTGGACGTACAAGGCCGGCACCGGCAGCCGCTGCCGCCGATGAGGCCGGTAGCCTGCCCTGTATTTGCAAATATGCATGTATTGATTTCTAGCTAAGCTCAAAAAGTAAACCACTGAATATATAAAATAAGCATTCTGTCTCTTTGTAACAATTATTAATGCACTTGAGATCTTTACATAGCAGAAATTCACACACTCAATTGATGATCTTATTTCAGAGTATGTATGAAACTAATGTGGTCAGCCAGTAAAATATGTGTTGTTCCCAAAGTTCCAAGTATCGTCGGGTATGTTCTGCCCCATGCTAGAGCCCTACAGATTATAGAGAGAAATAATTGATTAGTACAAAATTAGTACATATTGACAATCTGATTTAGACATGTTAATTGAATACCATGAGCAGTTGGGTGTAGCTAGGGATCCACCCATATTCCTCAAACCCATTCTCAGTTGTTCTAGTGGTTGGCTCCACAGGAATTTGGTCTTGTAGTGCTGCCATTTCTCCCCCCTCTCTCTATGCAAAAAAGTTCACAAAAACTATTAGTCTATATTTTCATTAGTAAATATGTAGTGTGTTTAGATAGGTGTAAGAGATTTACAGAGCACGATTGTTTTGGGGGTACAAATTGAGCTGTCTTCTTTTTCTTTTTATTGGGGTGCTGCTTCTCGATCCATGATTTATTTTTTCTTGTATTCTTCTTTTGAATTTCTTTTTTCTTTAGGCACACAGTTTGTAAACTAACATCTGGTTCTTCACATATAGCTTCAGTTGTACGTGCAATACTAGAGACTTTTGCTTCAACTTGCTTGCTAAGGCTCTCTAATGCATCATCTACTAGTTTGCTGCATTCTTCGGATATTAGTGATTTGGAAGCTATGCCATGGAACTTGTGAATGAAAAACTTCAAGCGCAACCTATCTTCCATTCTTGGGTCTTCCAAAACAATATTTCTATGGCTGTCCTGAATAGTGCCGCTTCATGCTTCTCGAGTCCAGCGCTTCAAAATATAGTGACTCGGAAGATACTTAATATTCATGACATCAAGGGCTTTCAAAGCATGACTGCACAACACACCAACTCTTTCAAATTGCCCACACCTACATAGAACTTGTTGCTCTTGATGATCAACTAGAACTTTGCTCTCTTCTTCATATGTGCTTTTTGGATCAATACTTGCAATGACAACATTATATACATTGTGTTCTTCCGATGGCTTGATGTATGCCGAGATGGATCTTTCATATTCATTCTGAAAATCTTCAAATATGCATGGTGTGTAAACTTTGCTTGCTTGTATTATTGCAGGGGTCCTTATTCTAACTCTAGGTAATTTTTTCTTAGACTCATATTCCTCCTTTAGCTCATTGTCTCTCTTTCCTTGCACAACCCTCTCCAGATGCTTGAAGAAACGAAGAATGTCAAGATCAGATTTCAGATGGTTTTTCAAGTCACTATTCAAGCTCTCACTTAATTGTGTGCTTCTCATCCCTAGAGTGTAAGCATTCCTCATGAAACATCTTGCCCATTTCTCTTTTACTTTATATATACTGTCCAACCAAGTTTGTGTATCCACCTTGATTCGTATGGCAACAAAAGCTTCCTCAAATGCTTCCTTATCCTCATACTTGTACATGCAAGCACTGAATTCAGCAAGAACATTTGGGCCATCCTCGTCCTTTTTTTTTGGAGGCAAGTGCTTGACGGCATTTTGCATTATGTGAAAAATTGCATAATCCATGCCATGCTCCTATAAATACTGCTTCAATTGCCTTACCCATTGCAGTATCTTGATCAGTAAAGATAGTTCTAGGCTGCTTGTTGTTATGCACAGATAAGAAGGGTGTTGAACAACCATTTGAAGGATTCAAATGTTTCATCGTATAACAATGCAGCCCCAAAAATTACTGTTTCTCTAAAATGGTTGAAGCCAACAAATACACCAAAGGGTCTGTATTCTTTGTTTGTCCCAAATGTAGTATCGAAGGTGACAACATCTCCGAAATGTGCATAGTCGATGATCATCTTAGCATCAGCCCAGAAGATATTTGCAATTTTTTCATCGCAGTCTAGCTGTACATCATATTGAAATGCAGGGTTCTCTGACTTTTTATCTTGAAAGTACTTAAGCATGGTTCCAGCTTCCCTATACTTTAACTCCCTTTGACGCTTGGTTCGCAAATAATTCTTGTGATCACGGCGTGTGTATCCAAGATTTGTTGACCCACCAACAGACCGACTTGCCAACTCATGGGCTGCTTTTGGCACAATTCCTGAATCATCTACTGTTTCAATTTCAAAAGCTTGCAAAGCTGTAATCTTCCGCTGTGATGGCATCAAGTGGCATGTTCCGGGCAGCTGCAGGACATGGTTGTGTTCAACATGTAACTCATGTATTTCATAATTTCCTACTTCTCGGTCTATAGTGATTCCCATCCGGACTTTGCAGCCGGTTCTTGTTTCTGCACGAGGACGCCGTGTATTATGATCTCTTTTGTCTTTTGCTCGGTAGCCTTCATTGGAACAAACATATCTCGCTGAAGTGATTACTCCATCAGTTTTGCTCTTGTTTTCATAATTTATCCTTACATCGAAGCCAATGTGACCTCCATAACATGTCCAAAAGTTCCAAGCCTCACTTGTAGAATTAAATTTCTTGCCAATTTGAGGCATCCAAGTAGGAACCATATTTGTCCTGTGAAATTAGACAACAAAATCAGATTGATTGGCATTAGAATTACAATAGGAGAGGAAGATATATCCTGAGGTTTGAAACAAAATTGATTGCACCTGATTGGATCTTCATTGGTAGAGTTAGTCCCTGACTCCATAGGACTTTTTCCTTCTTTTAGCAATCGCTGGTAACGGATCAAATTCAGTCCACTTGTTCCTTTATTGCCGTGATAAGAACTAACATAATGTCACATACCTTGGGATTGACTTTTCTTTTTTCGTTGCTAGGAGATGGATGCCAAAATGGAGATCATCTGCAGCATCTACGACTTGATGTATACCTTGGTCTAGCTTCGAGAAGAATGAGCGAGAGGAAGAAGGAGGTCGAGCAATGGAGAGTCGAACATATCACTCTTTTTTGTTACTAGGAGATGGATTACAAAAGGGAGATCATTTGTTCTAGAACGGCATATGCCTTGGATGAGCGCAAGAAAAGAGAATAATGGTGGTTGAACAGATCTGTCTTTGCCGTGTAAAAGTTCAGATCTGTACGCCCTGTTTGGCGCCAATTCTAGAGGCTAAGGAGCTTTTCCCTCCCTAACAGGCAATTTGTTTCCAATTACCAGCATAGTTTAAGGGGAGAAAATAGAGCCATCAGATTAGAATGGAGGGTCGATTCTGATAGCTACAGCACAGGTGCTGTTACAACGTAACTGCAGATGAGCCGAGCCCTGGATATTCACTTTGGCTCGCAGTGAGAAAACATTTTTCGAAATATTAAAAAATTCCACGTATGCATTTGAATATTTTATGTTGGTTCACAAGTTTTCTGGATGAAAGAATATTTTATGTGTCGTGTATAAAAATGACAAAATATGTCACAGGAATACGGCTATTCACGTAACATATTTTGTCTTTTTATGCACAACACATAAATTGTTCTTTCGTAACGAAAACTTATCAACCAACATAAAATATGTCATGTATATGTAGATTTTTTTTTTATATTTCGAAAAATATTTATTCACAACGGGTGAATTTGCACCTGGGGGCTGAATTGCCGCCTCCAATGCATTAATTAACAACAGGGCCCATAGTGTGACATGAATGGTACGCATTTATTTACTGCAGAGGCCCATTGGTCTGGTCACCCGTCTTCTTCCCCTCCCCAACTCCAGATCCCTGTTCATATGCTCATCTGTTCATCCGCTGCAACAGTTTCAACATTAATCTCCACCCATGTTCCTGACTCCATTTTTTTTTTGAACAAACGAGGGGTCTCGAAGGACCCCGGTGCAACATTTAATTTCCAAGCAGTGGGTACAATTTTGCATACAGGACCCTGCAGGAAAACAGCACTGCAGATAAGGTCTGTATGATTACACAAAGGCCCCTAGGGGAAAAATTGGAAAAGCAATCGAGTCCCTGGTCCTCTCCACCGACAGCGAGATTCCAACTCCGGCCACTCCTCCGCCGCCGGGGACACACCACTTGGCCGCTGGAGAGCGTTGAGCGCCGGCGAGGAACTCCCGATGAGGCCTCCGTCTTGGAGGTTGATAAGCGACAGCACTACTGGCCGCCGCGTGATGTGCTCCATGTTGCTGCACGAACCCACTCCGCTGTCGCCCCAAGGAAAGAGCACCGGTGCAAGCCATCTTCCCCCCTCGCCACCAAGGCTGGCCAGGGAAAGCTCCGCAGCTCCTCCGCTCCACTTGCAGCAACAACACCCCTCACAGCAGCGCTTATTGAAGAGGAGGCTCACCTCCAGCAAAGCCACCTCTGCCTTCCCCCATGGAAGCACAGCGGCAGGAAGTGGAGACGAACGCCTGGCGCTGCGCCGATGCACCAGGGCAGAGGACCTCCAGCTCCCTTCCAATCTACCAGCACCACCGCTGCGACCTCCCTCCCCCCGCCTCCACGGCCGACCGACAAGAGAGGAAACAGCAAAACAGTGCCCCAGATCAAAGGGAGGCAGACATCGGTCTTATTTGCGGAGATGCTTGCGGCAACAACACCCTCCAACCTCTCCGTCCACCGGAGCTCAAACAGGAGGAGGCAGCCCCACAAGTTGCGCCAGATCTGATCGAGATAGATCGACGCCCTACTCCAACTACCAGGCATCACGCCCAAAGACGGCACGCAACCAAACCTAGACCTACTCCTACCTACTCCGGCGCCTCCCCTCCGCCATCTCCGGCCGGCAGCGCCGCCAGAGAGGGCTCGGGGGCTGCCCGATAACTCAAGGGCGACCCTCAACGGGGGAACATGCTAGGGGAGGGGGAAAGGAAAGAGCACGTCTCTTTCCTGACTCCATGGTGGTCCAAATCCATGCTCTGCCGCTGTGAAGTACACTGGCACGTCTTCAACTTGTTCCCCTCGGACATCCCTCTGCCCCAGCCTACGCTTGTTTCCTGGAGGATTCGATGCCAACTAATTGTTTTTCTATGGTGCTTTGCTGGTCCGAGTGTTACGGTCACAATTTTTTCTCTATTCTCTCTCATATCTTTGGATACTTCACTACCCACATCATGCGTACAGATTAAACTTGCTTTGTGGCGGAGAGAATTGGTCTGAAATGTTTGGAGATTCCACGGTAGTCGTTCTGTTCATGTTCCTTCCAATGGATTTTGGAATATATTATTTCCTGTTTTTATTAATGTCGTGTTCATGGATCTCGGGTCCCTCACAATTTCTTTTATGATTCTTTCATAACAAGATAATATGCAGAAACTGATTCGTTCATGTTAACTTTGACCGTGAGACATGATGCAAAATTATGACGTAAAAGGATCCGTTTGGTCCTTGCATCCTAATCCATGCGCCCTCAGGATTAGAGTATTTTTTTCCCTTCATGTTTTCAAAATTTCTTGTTTATTTTCTACTAGCAAATTGCCTGTGCGTTGCGGCTGAAGAAGTTAGTCTTTATTATGTCGATTATGAGTTTTTTTTAACTTGCTCGATGACATCCGCTTCTCTTCCTTGGCGTGTTCCAGCCCATAGCCCAGAAGTTAGTCTTTGTTGTACTGGTTGTGATTTTTTCTTAACTTACTCGGTGACGCTCCTCTTCATGGCGTACTCCAGCCCATAGCCCGCAATCTGGATTATTTAGCTTTTATTAACATCTCGCGTGCTTTCCTTTCATTCTCCTCATGAAGTGTGTGCCGTGCCGGCTCTGGCTGGCACGCGGCACCATCCCGTTTAATTAGTCCACACGATCCCTCACAATCAGACCTCACATTTGTCTAGATTTTCGGATGTATCAAGCCCACAATCTGGATTATTTAGCTTTTATTAATATTGCTAAATCAAACCGAGTTATTCAAATTGGGACAGGGAAAAATCAGACAAAAACAATTCATCCCACACACACGCTTCACATATCTCATGCGGGTGCACGCAGCAAGACGAGCAGGTGAGGCCTTGCTCAAGGGAATGCAGGGATGGTGGCATCAGATGCATGGCGAACAACAGTATGGAGTCAGGGACAATTTGTACCTCCTGCTTAACAGAGACCTACCTTCAACCTACTTAATCTTTTAAGGAGTTGCTGCTTGTATTGTACATTTTCATCGAATCACACTCTAATCGCAGCGCAGTGAAACTGTCCCATTATATTCATGTAGAAATCATTCGTTTCATACGGGATACGTACCACACGTAGCCTGAGAAATTGCAGTGGGTTTAAAATACCAGCAGAAATAAAAATACATCTCTGAATCTCTCGACTGGCACTGCTACTTCCTTTTCTCTCTCGCGTTCCAAGCAACTGTCGACGAGCTATCCCATGTTGACTAGCAAAGCTCTCTCGTGACTAGTAATTCTGACTTCTGCCTGCTCCTGACCAACCCCGTCTTCTGGCTCGTCCAGAGTAGCAAGGCACAGGTTGCCTACCTGTAGCGATTCGTCCTTTCCTTTTGAATCCCTTTCTGGCATGTTTCCTTCTAACTTCTCTACACCACGTGAAAAGCCTCTTGATGGATCTGTACCCCCTATTGTTGGGTCTTTTCCATCTGTCTGGCCACCAGTCCACACTCTTGGACCATCGTCTTCAAGCCTTGCTGGCCTGTTTGCGGGGAAAGCAAGTGCAGGTATCGCTGCACATGCATTTGTGCACCCTTCCAGTTCCGTATCTTCTGGCCACGGACTAGCCTTTTCTTCAAACACTTTGTCTTCTGGGAGAATCCCTAGTGCTTCTTGCCCGGTGTCCACGCCTGGAGCACCTCCTAGGCCTTCAACGCCTTCTAGGCCCGAACTTGCTGATAATGATAAGCTTGGTTGATCCATATTTTCTTCATACTCAAGATCCCACGTGACGTGAAAAGTTGGATATCCCGGTTCGTTGGAGCCCCAATTCCATGACTCGCCTTCCTCAAAGATTACGTCGCCCCTGACAACCACCTTATTGGTATAAGGATTGCACAAGCGGTATTCCTTTGAGCTTTCGTAGCCCGTCATGATCATTGGACTCCTCTGCTCCGCCAATTTACTCTTATGGTCGGACTCCGTCTTGACATGCGCCACGCACCCAAAAGTGCGAAGATGATCAACCGAGGGTTTCCATCCGTACCATGCTTCGTACGGTGTTATACCAACGCCACTCTCAGTTGGCTCCATGTTCAGCAAATACACAGCCGTATTGACTGCCTCACCCCAGAATTTTCCTGGCAAGCCTTTACTCTTCATCATGCTCCGTGCCATGGTCAACACAATTTGATGCAGCTCACCCCCTTGATCAATGCGTAGGGCTCTTATCTTCGCCTCCACCTTGAACTCTTCGGCTTCCTTGATCTTCTCGAATGCTTGTTGAGCTTGATCCTTACTTTTCAGCAACACAATTCACATGTATTTACTATGATCATCCACCACAAGCATGAAGAATTTATTGCCGGACGGAGTTGCGGGTGAAATTCCGACGCATAGATCACCATGAACTAGTCCCGAGGCTTCACTTGCCTCAAACGTGGCTTCACATGGTAACGGGGCACTCCGTTCCTCGTGATCCACACACGGTAGATCGTGATCCCCTTGCGCCACAATCTCCGTAGCCGGTGATGGAGGATCCTCCTCATCCTTCAGCTCAGTTACTTCGAGCATCAGCATCATCGGTCCATCATCTCCTTCCTAGGCGATGAGAGCCCTCTCCTTTTCCTTTGGTGGTTTCCGGCATCAGCCTTGAAGTGACCGAGCTCGCCGCAGTTATGACACCTTACTTTCTTCATGTCAAACTTCCTCCGCGGCGGGGTGTCATCTTCGTCCTCCTGCCCCGCGATGTACTTTTTCGCTGGGCGTTGCTTCTCCTTGCTGCTCGTGGAGCCTCCTTGCTTTTCTTTTGAAAGAGTCATCCACTGCTGCTTCGTGAGCATCAGGTGCTCAACCTGTTCTGGATCACCAAAGCTGATCCGGATTCTCTCGTCGTGTGCCTTGAATCTTCTGACGAGATCCTCAACCGTCAATGTATTCAGGTCGAGACATTGTTCGATCGATGTGACGATCTGCATGTAGCGCGCCGACGCCGCACATAGGAACCTTCTGACGTTCTTGACCTCGTCCAATCTCTCGCCATATCCCCTGATTGCGTTGACGAGAGTAACGAAACGGGCGGCAAACTGATCAACCGTCTCGCTCTCCTCCATCTTCAGATCTTCATAGCTTTTTGTCAAAGTTTTAAGATGCGCTTCCTTCACGCGGGCATGACCTTGGTGCAAGATCTTGATCGTCTCCCATGCATCCTTCGCCGATTTTTTTCCGGCGAGGTGCTGCATCACGTCCTTCGGCACGACGGAATGGAGCGCCGTTAACGCTTGGCGATCCTTCTAGTACTTCGCGCCTCCCTTGACGTACTCGTCGCCTCCTGGATCGACGGCCTCCCAAACCTCCTAAGCCTCCATGGCCACCTCCATGTTGAGTGCCCATAGTCCGTAGTCCTTGCGATCGAGGCGCGGATATAAAGCCGCCCCTACCGTCTCTATCACCGGTGCCGATGCCGAGCTCTCGCCGAACTTCACCATCGCCATGACCTCCTAGTACTTTCAGCAGATCACGGACGATAACCTTGGCTCTGATACCAATTGTTGGAATTGGCCCGATCTGTGTTGATGTCCGCCATGTACTTTTCGGTGGGTTGACGAAGTGCTTCTCGTCGACAGTCGCAACACGATCAGCTTGGCTCGAAACAGTCCGGCGAGACACAAGTAGCAAGAACTAAGTCGCCGAGACACACACGTACGTAGAACCTAAGCATGCACACATGTAGCTTGATCGATTCTTCTATGCAGCTAGCTCACGTACCCATCACAGGAAATACTATAGCCAGAGGTGCATATCGCGCCTCGTAATTTTCTTTATTTTCTTCTGTCTTGGTAGTTTACAAGTTACAAGGATAGGCAGCTTATATACACGCAGAGGCAATACTTGCTAACCTAATCGGTGTAGAACTCTAACCCTACACAGAGACGGAGACGCATACGTACGTCCGGAACACACATGATGTCGTACCGGCATCGGTCGTGCTTACCTTTTCTAACATGGCCATGGAGGAGAGACGCGGGTGCTGAAGGTGGGAAGGTCCGATGGTTCCGCTCGCCTCGTCTCTCTCTGCGGGCGATTTGGCGCTGAGGGACAACGCGCTGTGGGAAGGAAGGCCCACTCACGAACCGAACCAGAAAAAAAAGAAAAATCCCAAGTTATCTGTTTGTCCCAACGGCCCCGACCTCTCCCAAGTTCGAGTTGCCGTCGGCGCCAGCTCCCCAGAGCGACCTGGTTCCTCTCCTACGACCGGGCCACCGGAGTCCTCGCCGCCAGCGTAGAGCATGCCCCCACTTCCATATGTCTTCCTCTCTCTGAAGCTCCAGCCATGACGAAGCGCTTACGGCCAACGACGCCTTTGACGAAGCGTACATCCGATCTTGCAGCCTGTCGAGAGCATCGGTCCCTGGCTGTTGGGTGTTGGGGCGACTGAGACGCTGGCGACTGAGACGCTGGCGACCATGACATGTGAGCGCGGCTGGACGGACTTGATTCTTGGACGCGATGGTGCGCGAGTAGCGCTTAGCTAGTACCGCGTGGTTGTAGAGAAGGATCCCCTTGCAGGCTTACACGAGAGCATCTAGAAGATATTGCGTTGCCGCAACAGCCTTTCCTCTCAGCGGTAGTATTGCCGATCGAACTAGAGAGAACAATGATCGATCGGCCGCCTAGGTTTCCGTGTCGAGGGATACAAGTTAATCGAGAGGTCCCGTGCCGAGGTGGAATTTATATTGCTAGGGTGCGCCGACTTGCGAGCCAGCCTGAGGTGGAATTCATATTGCTAGGGTGCGCCGACTTGTGAGCCAGCCCTTCCGATCGCGCTAGGAAAAAAAGGAGTCGTTTGACTTGGCGGGAAGGGAGGCCCACTCAACAACCGAACCAGAAAAAAAGAGAAAAATCCCAAGTTATCTATTTGTCCCAACGGCCCCGACCTCTCCCAAGTTCGAGTTGCCGTCGGCGCTGCCATCTCCCCGAAGCGGCCTGGTTCCTCTCCTATGGTCGGGCCACCGAAGTCCTCACCGCCAGCGTAGATCATGCCCCACTTCCATATTCCTTCCTCTCTCTGAATCTCCAGCCATGACGAAGCGCTTACGGCCGACGACGCCCGTGACGAAGCGTACATCCGATCTTGCGGCCTGTCTAGAGCGCCGGGCCCTGGTTGTTGGGTGTTGGGGTGATTGAGGTGCCGGCGACCATGACATGCGAGCGCTACCACATGGTTGTAGAGAAGGATCCCCTTGCAGGCTCGACATGAGAGCATCTAGAAGATATTGCATTGCCGCAACAGCCTTTCCTCTCCACAGTAGTATTGCCGAGAGAACAACTTGATCGATCGGCCACCTAGGTTTTCATGTCGAGGGATACAAGTTAATCGAGAGGTCCCGTGCCAAGGTGGAATTTATATTGCTAGGGTGCGTCGACTTGCGAGCCAGCCCGAGGTGGAATTTATATTGCTAGGGTGCGCCGACTTGCGAGCCAGCCCTTCCGATCTCTCTAGGAAAAACGGATCTGGTGGGGTCGGTGCTGACAAGGCGAGGCTGATTATGCAGTCCATGATATAAATTGATGAATGCATCATATAAGTACTTAAAAACCTGAATGGTTTATGCAAGTAAAACTTGGCCAAATAATTATTAAAAGAGCTTATTTGTAACATCCCAAATTTTACAATTTCAGATGTTACTAGAAGCATGCATCATATCCTATGCATCATGGCATTACACAATAAAAGCTGCAACAGATACTTTTCCTAAACCCTATAGTCATATAAAGGTAAAAGGGGGTTATACAAAAACTAACCTTCTAAACCCTTGCAGAAGAATTATTTTATAACCCCATAGTAATCTCCTTCTTTTTACAAAATTTTAGAGACAAATTTCATTAATTTTGGAGTCCATTTGCAAAAGTTATAAAACAAATAGGAAAACAGAAAATAAAAAGAATAACTACAAAAAAGGGGAACTAGCCTAACCGGGCCAGCCGAGCCGGCCCATCCCTATCTACCACACGAGCCAGGCGTATGCGGAGTGCAGCAGCAGCAGCCGCATGGGCCGGCCCAACAAGCTGATGGGTTCGTAGCATGTAAAACAAAAAATTTCTACCGCAAGAACGAACAAAACCTAGATCTAATCTAGATAAAAGCCAAGATCTAATCTATTAGACATGAGCAACGAGATAGATAGGAACTAACCCTCGTAGATCCGAAAGCGTTAACGAGATTAGATCTCGTGGTTGATGTAGTCGATCACTTGCCGATCTCAAGATCGTGTGGACGATCCTTCCGGCGTCGCGTTCCGGCAGCGCTTCCGCCGTCGGACAAGTGGACGATCCTCCCGGCGCCGCGATTCGGCAGCGCTTCCGTAGTCGGTCACACGTGCGGAGTCGAAGCAGACCTTCTTCTCCCCGTTCCAGCGAGCAGGGGAGGTAGTAGACATTCTCCACGGAATCCCAGTAGCACGACGGTGTGGTGGTGGTGGTGGAGTAGAGAATTCTGCAGGGCTTCGCCTATGCCTGTGCAGAAGAAAGGTGGAGGAGAGAGGCGGCAGAGATTGGGAGTTATGGGAGAGTGCTAGGAGGGGGCGCCCCTGCCCTTCTATTTAAGGGGAGGAGGCGCGCCTGGGGAGGGGGTGTCCTTGTAGGACTCCCCTCCTCTAGGCCGGCGGGTTGGAGGTGGGGGGGAGGAGTCCTCCTCCCCCACGAATCCGTGTCTTGACCCACCAGGACTCCGTTGACCCTTTCTTGGTTTTCAAGCAAACTCCAAGAAATCCTCTAGAATCTTCCAGAACATTCCGAAACCTTCTAGAACTCTCATACAAATACTCCGGAACATTTCCTAACTCAGAAAATGATCCCCTATATATGAATCTTATTCTCCGGACAATTCCGGATCTCCTCGTGATGTCCCGGATCCAATCCGAGACTCCGAACAACATTCGGTCTCCAACGCATAGTCCATATCTACTTAAAACAACTTCGAACCTTAAGTGTGTCACCCTACGGTTCGTGAATATGTAGACATGATAGAGACACATCTCCTATCAATAACCATCAGCGGGACCTGGAGATCCATAATGGCTCCCACATACTCAACGATGACTTCATGATCGATTGAACCATTTACATACGAAACCAATTCCCTTTGTCACGCGATACTATACTTATCCGAGGTTTGATCGTCGGTATCTCCATACCTAGTTCTACCTCGTTACTGACAAGTACTCTTTACTCGTTCCGTGATATGTCATCCCTTGTGACCTAGTCACATGCTTGCAAGCTAACTAGATGACATTCCACCGAGAGGGCCCAGAGCATATCTATCCGTGATATGGATGGACAAATCCCAATCTTGGTTCATGCGCTTCAACACATACTTTCAGAATACCCAATGACATCTTTATAACCACCCAGTTACGAAGCGGCGTTTGATGTCATCAAAGTACCCATCCGGTGATGGTGATTAACATAACCTCATGGTCGAAGGATTAGGTTACTATGCATTCGAAAGCTTATAACAATATGAACTTAATGACTTGATCTTTATGCTACGCTTACTATGGGTGTGTGTCCATCACATCATTCTCCTAATGATATAACCTTGTTATTAATCACATCCAATGTCCATGATCAGGAAACCATGATCATCAATTAATCAACAAGCTAGTTCAACAAGAGACTTACTAGGGACTCTTTTATGTTTACAAACACACAAGTATTAATGTTTCCGGTTAATACAATTATAGCATGGGATGTAAACATTTATCATAAACATAAAGATATAATAATAACCACTTTTATTATTGCCTCTTGGGCATATCTCCAACAGTCTCCCACTTGCACTAGAGTCAATAATCTAGTCAAAAAACCTGTGCATTCAACACCTATGGCTTTCTGGTGTTGTATAGACACTATTGCTAGTGGTAAACATAATCTTCGGATCTGACACTTCCAGGTCCATGTGTATTTACATGTCCTTGCGTCTCTATGCATTACTCATTCTCCAATGAGATGGCATTGTATAAATTTGGTCCTTTGGTGAGACCTTTAGTTCCTTCGGCTCAAAATATGTTGATATTATTGTCACACAATATATCTTCATAGTTTTAGCCCACTTTGAACCACACCTAGTTTGATAACAAACTACTTAACACAAATGCCCTCCTTTGCTGCTACTATAGCAGTTATATACTTAGCCTTTTGTTGTAGTATCCGTCACAATATCTCAACTTTGGAACTCATCCAAATCCATCATGGAACATCCTTTCCATTATATTGTGCCACCCATAGTCTAAATTGAGATAAATTTAATTTGTATCTTGTGATAAAACTAGTATCAATGTAACACTTTACAATGAACTACCTTTAACTATTTTGTCACTTATACATGATATATTCTTAGTTCTTCCAAAGCTCATAAGAATATCTTTACTATTGTCCAATGATCATCTTATGAATCATTCTGGTATATGCTCATAACATTTAGAGCATAGGACATATCTGGATGTGTACATCTCAAAGAATGATTGATCAAAATATTCTTGTGATTTCACCAAATGTCAAAACACTTGAATCTCGTGTCAACACACTCGAATCTTGATTCAGTCCTTTCCGTGAGTCAAGAACCTTTCTTGTTGTTTCCATATTGAACTCATTCAACATCTTATCTATGTACATTTGGCAAAACCATATTAGCGCCTCAATCTATTCATATAGACATTGATGCCTAATTCTTGGGTTATGCCTAAGTCTTTCATCGAAATGAAATTCTTAACCTGTGTCAATAAAAGATACATCATTTCTAATCAACAATATGTCCTCTACATAATGTATTAGAAATATGTCTCAGCGCTCCCACTTAATTTCTTGCAAATGCAAGCATCTTCATCATCTCCGATGAATTTAAACTCTTTTAACAGTTTCATGATGGTGAAGATTCCAACTCCGCTATGCTTACTTCAACCATTGAAGTTTTGCATACTCTTTTAGCATCCTTTGAATTAACAAAACCCTTTGGATCGTGTCATTTACACGTCCTAGGTAACCATTCTATTAGAAGAACTTGTTTTGTTTGTTCAACTACCATATACCAAAATATATGTAGTGGTTGCTACATTAATCCGTCTAGACTAAATATCGCTATGAAAGATCAAATCTTATCATAGTCAATTCCTTGAACATTTTCATAAACTCTTTCCGACATGTCGACTATTTCATAGATTTGAAACATCCATGTATATTTCTTTATAGATCCAAACACGACCGATAGGCTTCACGCCTTTCCGGAGGGTCTTCTAAGTTCAGAAACTTGATTTCTCGTGTATGGATACTATCACAGATTCTATGACTTCTAGTCATTTTATGGAGTCAGGGCCCATCATCGCTTCTTTGCATGTAGTCGGTTCATCATTGTCAAAACAATAACGACTTGCTTATCAAATCTTACTATTTGATTCTTACTGACCCACACGGTTCTATAGGAACTCTAATCTCCGAGATCACACCTTTTGTAATCACGAGAGCCATGAGCATTGTGGCCGTCACCGGGACACTTTCCGGCGCTGCGCTACTTAGCACATATAGCTAAGCTTCAACAACCTTATCAAAGTTCCATTGTCCTCCCACTTAACTTTTCACGAAAAATTCCTTCTCAAGAAACTTGACGTTCCAAGTAACAAACTCTTTTGTCCTCGGTGTTACGGAGAAATTCCCAACAAATTCTTTGGGATAACCTACAAAGACGTGCTTATCCGACTTTGGTTGTAAACATTTTACTTATGCATAACATACCAAAATTTAAGAAAAGACAATTCGGGTTTTATCCCAAACCATAACTCATATGGTGTCATTTCAATGGATCACGATGGAGCTCTTTTCAGTGGAAAAGCGGTAGTCACTAAAGCTTTAATCTTTAAAATATAATGGCAGTTTTATAAATGACACCCTTGATCTTACCATCTCAAACATGGTTTGATTTCATCTCTCGAATATGCCATACTCCTATGGTTTATCGGGAAACACAAATCATGCAACAATTTCTCAAGTCTTAGGTGTTTTTGCTAAACATGTAACTCAAATATCTTCCTTTATGATCGAATCATAAACTCTTTATTTTCTTGTTACAATGATTTTCAACTTCATCTTGAAAGTCTTTGAACAGCTTTCAAATGTTTCATACTTCCTCCTTATTAAGTAAATATACAGATATATTCACTCAAATTTTCGGAGAAAGCATATGAAGCAAAAGGATCCATCGCATATGGCTACACATAATGGACTATGCACATCAGTATGCACAATTCCAATAAGCTAGTCATCCGTTCCACTCTGGCCTATGGACGGAGTTTCAATTATCTCGAGGAAAGTATGACAAGCGTCATTTGATCAAAATCAAAGACTCCAAAAAATCCATCAACATGGAGTTTCTTCATGTATCCCTTTCAATATAATTTAAACGGTGATGTCACTTCGCAAGTGATCTTTCAATCATTTGTCTTGCGACATTTTAGCATTAGTTTTATGGTCGTTTATTTATCCAACCAGACTTGTATATCATCCATCTATTATGGAATACGGTAATTATTTGAACAACCTTTTGTTGTCATAATACCTGATCAAAATAACAATTATTGAAACAAATCTTGAAGACAAGCTTTGATGTTAACGAGCAACACAACAACCCTTTGTTTGTTTTCGATGAACATCATCACATATTCTCTTGCTAGTTACTTAGGCCATTGCAGTTCATGAGTTGTGTTGTCCTGTATGACACTTCATACCAACCAATTCGGTATCCAATACCGGAGAACCACATTGTTTAACAAGCAAGGAATACAACCATAACATGTATATCTTCTATATGCCTAAGTTGGACATCTCCAACCTTTTATTTTCTGCCAAATATTTTATAGATTCTCTTTCAGCAATTCCTTTTCTTTTAAAAGAATCTATTAACATCAATAGTGGTGTCATCAACACGACACATGGTACAAAGCGTATATAGTCAACCACTAATACCTTTGGACTTGCACTTTGAGGTGGATCACCATCATCAAATGTTTGGTGTTCTTTCAAAAATCCATTCTTTAGTAATCTTTTAGTGTAGTAAACATTTTACTTACATCTTCTATTCATCCTTATCATGACAACTTTCATGATCAAGCTGCTATAGCTTATAAAGGTGAATTTCGAGTATAATGTTTCTTTTTCAAAACCTTTTGGAGGATTAGGACGACTAGCGTCTCCAACCTTCACAAATTCTCATCAAATATAAGGACGTATACTCTATCATGTTGTAACCAACACATTGTTTTAGATATCGCAATACCTTTCACATATGATGGTTTCTGAAACATTGCTCTCAGCTCTTAGATAAACTTGATATTAAAAACAATCTTTTGAGTATCAAGAATCATGGAGGCAAACATGATACATTAGATACTAACACTGGAATTGTTACTCTTGATTTAATACTATTTATTAAACTTCACAGAGTAAACGGAGTTTGCTGAAAGTTTGCAATAGGACTTATAAACTTTAAATTGACATTCAAAACAATACGATACCAGTTCGTAAAGTAAATATCCAGAATTTCTATAGTTCCACTATCTCAACTATAACTAAGCGTAAGGTGGTGAACGGATGCCAATGACTACAACAAACTATGCAAATTCACTTTGATTGTGTTTATGATAAATTGAGTTCGACTAATCCAAATTACAAATGAACTCCCACTCAAAACAACATCCCTCGAGTTGTTTTAGTGATTACATGAACCAAATCCACTACACCAAGTCCGATCATCACGTGAGATGATGTAGCTTTAAAGGCGAACAATCAACATGTTCATCATATCATCCATATGACTCATGCTTTACCTTTCGGTATTCCGTGTTCCGAGACCATGTCTGTACATGCTAGGCTCATCAAGGTTAACCTTAGTTTCCGCATGTGCAAATCTGGCTTGCACCCGTTGTATGCACACGTAGAGTCTATCACACCCGATCATCACGGGATGCTTCGAAACGACGAGTCTTAGCAACGGTGCCAACTAAGGACGAACACTTTATTACTTGATATTTAGTGAGAGGGATCATCTTATAATGCTACCGTCGCGATCTAAGCAATACAAGATGCATAAAGGATTAACATCACATGCAATTCATAATATGTGATATGATATGGCCTTTCTTCTTGTGCCTTTGATCTCCATCTCCAAAGCATGAACACGATCTCCATCATCACCAGCGTGGCGTCAAGGTCCGTGGCGCCGCTTCATGGTTGTCCATCACCAACAACAACTATTACAACTACTTGGAATAAAGCTATTACATGATGAATAGACACGCAGGTCTTAAACAAAATTTAAAAACAACCATTAGGCTCCTGCCGGTTGCCATATTACAATAAGGATCATTGCATACATCAAATATAATCACAATCACATAATGGCCATATCACATCACAAAACCCCTGCAAAAACGAGTTAGACGCCTCTAATTTTCTTTGCAAGTTTTACGTGGTTTGGGGCTTTCGAATAAGAACGGATCTTACCTACGAACATGAACCACAACGTTGATACAAGTGCTATAAAGTGCAAAGTGTAGATTGGATCTATACTATGGTGGGAGAGACAGACACCCGCAAAGCCACTTGTGCAAAGCAAGTTACACGTCAAGCGTGGAGCAAGTCTCATGTGCGATGACATGTAAGGTTAGCCCGAGCCGCTTCATCCCACCATACCGCAAGATGCAAAGTACACAAAGCAAAAGACGGCACGAGCACCAACACCCACAAAACCATTGTGTTCTACTCGTGCAACAAATCTACGCATAGACACGGCTCTGATACCACTGATGGGTTCGTAGCATGTGAAACAAAAAATTTCTACCGCAAGAACGAACAAAACCTAGATCTAATCTAGATAAAAGCCAAGATCTAATCTATTAGACATGAGCAACGAGATAGATAGGAACTAACCCTCGTAGATCCGAAAGCGTTAACGAGATTAGATCTCGTGGTTGATGTAGTCGATCACTTGCCGATCTCAAGATCGCGTGGACGATCCTTCTGGCGTCGCGTTCCGGCAGCGCTTCCGTCGTCGGTCAAGTGGACGATCCTCCCGGTGCCGCGATTCGGCAGCGCTTCCGCAGTCGTTCACACGTGCGGAGTCGAAGCAGACCTTCCTCTCCCCGTTCCAGCGAGCAGCAGAGGTAGTAGATCTTCTCCATGGAATCCTAGCAGCACAACGGTGTGGTGGTGGTGGTGGAGTAGAGAATTCTGCAGGGCTTCGCCTATGCCTGTGCAGAAGAAAGGTGGAGGAGAGAGGCGGCAGAGATTGGGAGTTATGGGAGAGTGCTAGGAGGGGGCGCCCCTGCCCTTCTATTTAAGGGGAGGAGGCGTGCCTAGGGAGGGGGAGTCCTTGTAGGACTCCCCTCCTCTAGGCCGGCGGGTTGGAGGTGGGGGGGAGGAGTCCTCCTCCCCCACGAATCCGTGTCTTGACCCACCAGGACTCCTTTGACCCTTTCTTGGTTTTCAAGCAAACTCCAAGAAATCCTCTAGAACCTTCCAGAACATTCCGAAACCTTCTAGAACTCTCATACAAATACTCCGGAACATTTCCTAACTCAGAAAATGATCCCCTATATATGAATCTTATTCTCCGGACAATTCCGGATCTCCTAGTGATGTCCCGGATCCAATCTGAGACTCCGAACAACATTCGGTCTCCAACGCATATTCCATATCTACTTAAAACAACTTCGAACCTTAAGTGTGTCACCCTACGGTTCATGAATATGTAGACATGATAGAGACACATCTCCTATCAATAACCATCAGTGGGACCTGGAGATCCATAATGGCTCCCACATACTCAACGATGACTTCGTGATCGATTGAACCATTTACATACGAAACAAATTCCCTTTGTCACGCGATACTATACTTATCCGAGGTTTGATCATCGGTATCTCCATACCTAGTTCTACCTCGTTACTGACAAGTACTCTTTACTCGTTCCGTGATATGTCATCCCTTGTGACCTAGTCACATGCTTGCAAGCTAACTAGATGACATTCCACCAAGAGGGCCCAGAGCATATCTATCCGTGATATGGATGGACAAATCCCAATCTTGGTTCATGCGCTTCAACACATACTTTCAGAATACCCAATGACATCTTTATAACCACCCAGTTATGAAGCGGCGTTTGATGTCATCAAAGTACCCATCCGGTGATGGTGATTAACATAACCTCATGGTCGAAGGATTAGGTTACTATGCATTCGAAAGCTTATAACAATATGAACTTAATGACTTGATCTTTATGCTACGCTTACTATGGGTGTGTGTTCATCACATCATTCTCCTAATGATATAACCTTGTTATTAATCACATCCAATGTCCATGATCAGGAAACCATGATCATCAATTAATCAACAAGCTAGTTCAACAAGAGACTTACTAGGGACTCTTTTATGTTTACAAAACACACAAGTATTAATGTTTCCGGTTAATACAATTATAGCATGGGATGTAAACATTTATCATAAACATAAAGATATAATAATAACCACTTTTATTATTGCCTCTTGGGCATATCTCCAACACAAGCGCCGCCAGCTGCTGTCCCACTACCCCCCCCTCGCGCCGCTGACGCCTCGGCCCCACCCGTCATCCCCTCCCCTCACCGTGTCAAGGACGAACACGACGCACAGCTACGTCGGGGCCGACCTTCCCGGCCGATTCGGAACGGAATCCGTGACCCCCGCACCAAGCCAGGCCGCCAATAAGTACCCTCGGCACGCCTTCCAAAAACCCTATCGTTTTCTTCGCTAATCGCCACCGGTCTGCCGCCTTGGAGCTCAAAACCAATCTCGCCGGAGTGCGCCGCCGCCGAGCTTGACAGACAGGGTTCGAGGCCACCTCTCCCCCTTATCTCTCCCTCTCTGTCTTCCCCTTACAGTACCACATCGATTCACCTTCTTTTCCCCTTGAACAGTGCCCCGTGCCGCCCCTAATTGGTCACCGGAGCCTCGCCGGAGAAGGAGGAGACCGGCGGAGCTTCACCGCGAGCTGAGGAAGCGAGAGCTGCCGCCGTCCGTGCTAGAAGGATCGCAAGGAGGAGCTGCATCCTGTCGTCCACACCACCGCCTCAGGGGACCACCAGACCACCCCGAGCATCGCCACCCGACGCACCGCCGCCGTTCATCGTCGTCGACGAGACATCACCGCCGCGGGTGAGTTCCCTCCGTCCCTGGCCGTTAGATCATGATCCGACGGTGTAGATTAGATCATCCTAGCGAGCCGGTACCGACGAATCGCGTAGCGCCATGTGGCATGTGCTCGCGTCATCGCCGCGGGCCCCGCTGGCCCAATTCCGAGCCGCCACTTGTCGCCGCGTAGCTGGCCGCCGTTCTGTTTTTTTAAATAGGCAGAAATCATTTTAATCTCGTTTAATTCATAGTAAATCTAGTATTTGTCCAAAAATTGCGTATAATATACCATTGGATTCGTAAAATTGAGTAGAACACAGATCTGCAATAATATTGCTGGTTTACTGCAGTAATATTGTGGTGGGATTTAAAGTCTAGATTGGAGTATTTTAATTCTAGAAAATTATCCGTAACTCCATTTTAGTTGATTCTTGTTGCGTTGGCTTTGTATCTACGAGATCTTCTATGGAAAATTGAGACATCATGCTTAGGGCGTTTAGATCTGTTTCGAGGTAGATTGGAAGTGTAGATCTATTTATGAGCATATTTAATTAAGTATTAATCCAAAATACTTAAAATCTGTGGGAAATCGATACTAGTGACATCCCCAACTCAACAACACCCCTAAATAAAACCCTTGGTCGAAATTGAACCCATCCTTGCTTATTACCATGTTGCATGCATGCATATTTACCTTCGTGGCATTGTTTTGTGCAAACTGTGATTGGATCTATGTTTGTGTTTCGTTAGATTATTCGGAGTGCGCCGAGGAGTACTGTTGCGGATCAAGGCAAGTTACACCACTTGTTCATGTTTAATGTCCCAGTTTTTGACTATGCATGTTTTACTCTTAAAATCTTGTAGTATGCATGTGTAGGTCTTTAGTAGATTTTCTTGATACTATTTTTGCAAGTGCGGTTTTGTAGTATGCCATGAGTAGCTTTATACTTAGGAATTTCCGTCCTAATAGGTTTCCCCTATTTTTGCTAAGTATTGCTTGCTATGCTATATATATATACTAAGTACCGTTGGGGGGTTCGAAAGACTCAAAAAATTTCTAAGTATGAAAGCTCTCTCGAGCGAACTTTTCTTCTCAAAAACCCCCTTCAAAATAAACTAAGTTTTCTTCTGGGCGGAATGGTTGTCGGGTCAACGAGTGGACATTTGGTGGAGGACGACCGCCTAGGAATCAAATAAGTCTACCATGTTTCAGAATTCAGAAGCTTCCAGTGCAACCACAATACATATGGGCTCTGTCTTGGCTTACTACTTAGTGGGAAACCTCACCGGGGTACCAACAGTTGGAGGTTCTTGGCATGGTTGGATCCAGCTGGTAGAGGGGCTACTAAGGGAAGGCTTCGCCATGGTCTTGTTTGTAAAAGGACTTGATCGTGGATTGTGGGGAAAATGCACAACCTCTCGAGAGTATTGTAATCTGATCGATCAGCCGAGTTCATGGAAAAGAACACTTTGAGCATCTGAAGGATGGAGCCTCTAAAAGATCTTCCTCTCTCTTTTCCAAACTTAAAGTTTTATAAATCCCAAGACGTGAGTAATATCGCCATTGGGTGGGATCTTGGGGACTTGGTGTGTAATATCCATGTGCTAGGTTGATTGGACACTTGGTGAGTAATATCCACGTGTTCCATTCGACCCTATACTACTTATCAATGTTTACAAAGTAGGGTAAACTCTTCCTCTTTTCTCCTTACTTAGAGAAAAATTGGCCTTATGCAAAAGAACCCCAAAGCCTACACTTAGCCTTGCATGTAGAGATAGTCTTATTCTTTCCTTGGTGTAATTTGCCAATACATTCAAAGTATTGACCCAACTTGTTGGCTGCACGTCTTATGTGCAGAATCTGAAGACCGAAAGGTGCGTAGGGATCGCGGGTCTTCACGCAACTAGCCTGAGGCATTGATGGACTGAAGTTTTACTTAGCTTCCGCTGTTTTATTTGAGCAAGCTATAATCTATGCAAGTTGTAATAAATATACTCTGGATTATTCGTGTAATAATGACTTGTGGTTTACATGGTATTCATCGATTGTGAAGTGCTAGCTATTGGTCCATGGACTAGCATGTTAATCACAGGGACTTAGGGTCTTCAACGATCTGAGGTCACAACAGATGGTATCAGAGCACAAAGTTGCTTGTAGGACGTGACCCCTAGGATTGGAAACCACCTTTACCATTGTGTGTTTTTGCTTTCTATATTCTTCTAAGTTATTTATGTTCTTCTAGTAATTCTCATCCTTATCACTTTGTGTCTAATCTTCTCTCTCCTAACTTAAAGATGACGAGTTTCTACTATGACACCGCCAAAGACTTCAAGTACCTACGCTTTGTGGAATGCCTTCTGGACATCATCAAGACATTAGGGTTGCCCATGCCATCAATCAAGGGAAGCGAGTTGAGGAAGATGCACAAGGAAGGATGCTGGGCGATTGAAGTCATCCAACCGGGGCAAAGCGAGATTGAACCCAAGATGGAGGCCATTATACTCAACATCACCAGCGACTCCAAGGAGAAAGGACTTAGCACCAGCATGCAGGAGCTCATTGGACGCCTATGTGGACGCCACCATGAAGAGGTTCAAGGACACTACATCAACCTCTTTGGAAGGCGTGACGAGAAAGGAGTTCCAATCGAGTTAACCTCGAAGGAAAGGGCGACATCCAAGCGTCGAAGGATCCAATACCAAGACTTGGAGTGCCACATCAACGAAATTGAGGAGGGAAGCTGTTTTGAGATCATAAGGAATGATGAGTTATGCGCTCTAGTCAAGGAGAAGGACGAGAAGATCGAAGAGCTAGAAGAGAAGATCAAGTCCTTAGGAGGAAAGCTCACTGCCCAAGACAAGAAGTTCGCTAATCAAGAGAAGAGGGTGCAGGATAAGAACAAGAGGATTAGAGAACAAAGTTTATACTCGCAAAGAACGAGATGGAGTTCAAAAACTTTGCTCTCATGTTGAAGGACCTGCGAGCCACCAAGAGGAGCTTGGAGGAGAAGATCGCGCCCATGGCTAAGGAGTCAAGCTTGATCAAGGAGCTGTAGGAGGAGAAGAAGGAACTTCAGGAGAAGCTCGAAGCTGCTACCTAGGAGCTGCAAGAGGTGAAGGAACTTCAAGAGAAGCTCGAAGCTGCTACCCAGGAGCCGCATGAGGTGAAGGAACTTCAGGAGAAGCTTGAAGCCATGACAAAGGACATGGAGTTATACAAGTCAATGCTGGAGAAGGAAGGCTTCACGATTGAGGATGAGGAAGTGGATGATGAGTAGAGTAGATAGTTGGACCACCTTTATTTCTATAGTCAAACGTTATTCGCGATTTTAATAAGTACCAAAACTATATTGGTTTAGTTAAACTTAGATGAGTTGAGTTAAACTTTGTGCTATGTGTGCCTTTTGTGTTTCTCGTGTGTTTTCTCGTGTTTACATAAGGGTAGGAGTTTATTCCTTAGGCTTTCTATCTATTTCTTAACCTGTTTCCCCAACCCCACAGATGGCGAGACGTGGGAACAACAATATGCCCCCAGAGATAGCACAACTTCTGAACTCCCAGAATCAGCTGATCCAACTCCTCACTCAGAACATGCAAAACAACAGCAACAACCTGCCGCCTCCACCACCTCCACCGCCTCAACAGGATCGCCTGACTCGGTTCTTGAGGTTGAACCCTCCTACATTCTCAAGTAATTCTGAGCTAATTGTGGCAGATGACTAGCTCCTCACCACCAACAAGAAGTTATACACCATCCAAGTTGTCGGAGCTGACAGGGTGCGCTTTGCCGCGCACCAACTTGAGGGACCCGCTACTGAATGGTGGGGTAACTACCAAGTCATCCACCCTGATATTGATGCTATCACTTGGAACCAGTTTGAGGTGGCTTTTCGTACTCATCACGTGGCTGCTGGTGTCATGTCACTAAAGAGACATGAGTTCCGTGACTTGAAGCAACTACATCGCTCTGTCTCCGAGTATGGGGACTTTTTCAACAAGCTGGCACGTTATGCACCGGATGATGTTTCCACTGATGCCAAGAGGCAGGAAGAGTTCCTAAGGGGACTTAATAATGAGATATCCATTCAGCTTGTGGCTCTAAAGTTTGATAACTATCAGGAACTTATGGACAGGGCAGTTGTGGTTGAAGCAAAGCAAAGGAGTATAGAGAACTGCAAGAGGAAGTCCACCTCACACAAGCACAACTCAGCCCCATATCAGAAGCAACACACTTCGTCACCACCGCGCCACAACCACAATGGCCACAACCACAATGGTCATCGTCATGGAGGACATAACCACAATGGCCATAAACACCGCAATGGAAATGGCAATGGGAAGGATCTGAGTGAAGTCACATGCTTCAAGTGTAACAAGGCAGAGCATTATGCAACTACTTGCCCCGAAAAGATGAAGAATGGGAATGGCAATGGTAACGGCAATGGACACAACCATGGTAATGGAAATGGGAAGAAGCCGAATCCATTCGTTAAATCCACGGTGAATCATGTCTCCATGGAGGATGCTCGTGAGGCACCTGACTCCGTGATTGGTAAGTTCAAGCTTAATTCCATCCCCGCAATTGTTATTTTTGATACTGGTGCATCGCATTCATTCATATCAAGGGTATTTGTGGATAGAGGCAAGATACCTACGGAGACTATTAGTAATCCCCTAATGGTAAGTTCTCCTGGGGGAGAAATAGTGGCAAACTCTGGATGCCGTGGGTTAGAACTAAAGATTGAGGCACACATCTTTCACACAAGTCTAGTCGTTCTGGAGTCACAAGGCTTAGACATAATTTTGGGCATGAATTCGATGCCCGAATATGAGGGAGTCATAGATTGTGCCAAAAGGACTATCGCACTCACGACTCCAGATAAGAAAAGGATCCACTTTAAGTCAGCTTTCGCACTCGAAGGGAGTATGGTGAACTCTCTTAAGGGGGTTAGCTTGGAGGATGTGTCAATTGTGAAGGAGTATCTAGATGTATTTCCGGAAGAATTGCCAGGGATGCCTCCTGACTGAGATATTGAGTTTCTCATTGACTTTATGCCTGGGACTGGACCGATAGCAAAGAGACCGTACAAGATGGATGTTGATGAGTTGAAGGAACTTAAGAAAAAACTTAGAGAGCAATTGGACAAAGGCTTCATTCAACCAAGTGCGTCGTCATGGTGAGCGCCTGTCTTATTCGTGGAGAAGAAGGATAAAACCAAGAGGCTAGTCGTGGACTACCGGTCGTTGAATGAAGTGACAATTAAGAACAAGTATCCTCTACCCAATATCAGCGACCTGTTCGATCAATTAAAGGGAGCTAGTGTGTTCTCTAAGATTGATCTCCGATCAGGTTATTTCCAGTTAAAGATCCGAGAACAGGATGTACCCAAGACAGCCTTCACCACAAGATACGGATTATATGAGTACACCGTGATGTCTTTTGGCCTAACCAATGCCCCAGCATACTTCATGACTATGATGAACAAGGTGTTCATGGAGTACTTGGATAAGTTTATTGTGGTATTCATTAATGACATACTCATATATTCCAAGGATGAGAAGGAACATGAGAGGCATCTGCGCCTAATTATGGAAAAGTTAAGGGAACACAAGTTGTATGCCAAGTTTAGAAAATGTGAGTTCTGGTTAAAAGAAGTGGGATTCCTTGTTCATATTATGTAAGCTGAAGGAGTTGCAGTGGACCCAAGTAAGGTAGCTTTCGTGACAGAATGGGAGTCACCTAAGAATGTGGGTGATATCAGGAGTTTCTTGGGCCTTGCAGGATATTATCGAAGGTTCATTGAAAACTTTTCCAAGATAGCCAAGCCTATGACCGAATTGTTAAAGAAAGGAAAGAAGTTCCAATGGACCGAGACATGTGAAGCGAGTTTTCAAGAATTGAAGAAGCGCCTAGTAACAGCTCCAGTTTTGTGTCTCCCTGACATCCAAAAAGATTTCCAAGTATATTGTGACGCTTCTCGACAAGGACTTGGTAGTGTACTGATGCAAGATGGAAAAGTAGTGTCATACGCCTCTCAGCAACTTAAGAACCATGAGAATAACTACCCCACACACGATGTGGAACTAGCATCAGTGGTGCATGCGCTCAAGGTATGGAGACATTACCTCATGGGAAAACATTGTGATGTGTTCACGGATCACAAGAGTCTTAAATATATCTTCACTCAAAAGGAGTTAAATATGAGGCAAAGGAGATGGCTTGAACTCATCAAGGACTATGACCTGGACCTGCAGTACCTTCCTGGGAAGGCCAATGTTGTGGCTGTCGTGGAAATGGCCACGACAGTCGCTGCTACTGGCAGCGATTGATTGTAACGTGAGGAAGAGTTGGCGGCCATCTGCGGTGCGAGATGGGGGCGGATGCACATGGGTTTACCTAGGTTCGGCCCCCCGGAGGGTAAAGACCTACTCCTGCTAGATTAGATTATTGGAGAGCGAGTTACATGGGTGGCGAGCTCGGCGTCTAGGTAGCGAGTCGCTTGAGGGGGTGTATGATGGAATGTGAGTCCTTAGGATACCCTAGGGAGGTTTATATAGGAGTCACCTCGCTAGGGTTTACAAGTTACAACCGAGCAAAATATAGACTCAGAGGCTTTCTGACCTAATCCGACCGGGCTTCAGATATGCTTCTGGGCCTTCAGCTTCTAGTCGCCAGGCTTCTCCTTCAGTCGTAGTCCAGTCGCCGTCCTTCAGGCACACTCACAGGCCCTTCGGCCCAATCGGAACGTCCTGCTGGGCATACCCCCTTTGGCATATCCCTATCAGTAGTCCCCGAGGCCATCGTTGATTCAGGCGCAAGTGTCCCTTTGGCGATCAAAGTAGGCGAGCCCAATTTGGACGCCCAGTGGAGTCGGCGATGGACTCCATTAGAACCAAGGAGAATTTCCCTAGGCTTCCACTCGCCACCCCAACGAATGTTACTACTGTCGAGTCGCCGCTTTGGCAAGTGGAAGACTAGCGGGTAGCGGGTGGAATGGAGGAGTTGGACCGTCAGTTCTGGTCCAACTATCCATTGGAATTTCCAACAGTAACTTCGACGCAATTACCGTGAGTAACGGCTACCCCGATTTTGGCGGGTGGCATTCCCATATAAGGGGAGTGATGATTCAGTTCTGCAAATCTTCCCCGCATTCTTCATTCTCCCATATTCGTTCTTCCTGTCCGCAATCTTCCTGCCTTAAACCTTCCGATTCGTCCGCACCGTGCGATTCCATGTCCTACCTGATGGCACCTCCCAAAGGCTCATGGGGAAAATCCAAATGCACCATAGCCTAGCTCAAGTATTTCGAGGACGCCGGAGTCCTCCGCAAGGGGAACTGGCGGGTTCCCCCCTCATCCGAGACCGAGCCAAAGCCGTGAGCCGGCGAATTCATCTGCTTCCCTAGCCATCTAGAAAGGGGTCTGGGATTCCCCACCTCGCTCTTCTTTCGCCGCTTCTGTGCGTATTATGCGATCAACATCGAGCAGCTGGCGATCTTCATCGCCTTCTGCGAGTGCTATCTCGGCTGCAGACCATATTTTCCGCTGTGGTTGGAGCTCTTCCATGGCCGCATCGGGCGTGAGGTGTCCGGTGGCTTGATATTGGCCGCAGGCAGCGTCATGTTCCATTTGAAGCCGAATGCTAACTTCATCAAGGTCCTCCTGCCGAAGAAGGCCGCCAACGAGTGGAAGAAGAGCCGGTTCTATGTAAAAGAATCCACTCCCTCCGGCGAGGTGGCACTTCCCGAGTTCATCGCCGAGAGGAGTGAGCCTCGCCGGTTGGCGCCGAAGAACCTTCCCGAAGACTAGAGGATGGCCGTCACGGAAATGATGGATCAGATCCAGAAGCTGAAGGACCAGGGGTTGACTTCAATCAATCTTTACAACTGCTGGCTCGGGCGGCGTCTGGTTCCGCTGGCGGCTCGGCCGCATTGGATGTATGAATATAGCGGGAAGCACGACCCCTCCCGAACCAGCAAGGAATCATGGGAGGCCGAGGACTACAAGGCTTCCCTGAAAAAGATCACTGCCGTGGAGTTCACCAGCGTATTGGTCGGGCTCGTCCCGTACACTCCCGTGAAGAATGAAACCCCATAGTAAGTTTTCTCCCAAGTCGCTATTTCCACACCTCAATTCTCAGTCGTTGCATTTGGTGTTTACTCGTGGTGGTTCTCAGCTTTTTCAGGTGTTGGAGGGCTGGCTTCCTCCGCTTGATGAGGAGGTTCCCCAGGAACTCGAGGAAGACTCTGAGGGAGACTCTTCTGACAGCGATGGGGAGGAGGAGATTCCTCCCCCGGCGCCTATGGCTTGCAAGACCCGCATGCAGAAACAGCGTGAGTTCGAGGCAAGTCGTAGCCTGGATGAACACGATGGAGGTGACGAGGTTGCGCAGGAGCACACGTCTCGGCGTACTGCTACACCATCGAAGCCCGCATGTTGGGGGGATACCCCCGGGTAGGGTGACGTCGGGGTATAAAGGCCTAGTTAGCCGAGGTGCGGCAAGGTCAAAGCATGTGCTGGCCAAGTCACCTCAAGGCAGGCTGGATCACGGAGTAACCCAGACCAGGGGACGTCCACCTAACTTGGTCTCAGCCGACTTAAGCCGTATGTCAGTAAGATGTATCTAACATGTATGCAGGAATGTTGGGGGGATACCCCCGGGTAAGGTCACGCCGGGGTATAAAGGCCGAGTTAGCCGAGGTTCGGCAAGGCCAAAGCGGATGCTGGCCGGGTCACCTCAAGGCAGGCCGAATCACGGTGTAACCCGGACCAGGGGGCGTCCGCCTAACTGAGTCTCAACCGACTTAAGCAATAAGTAGGAAATGCGTATTTAACTTGAGTGCAGGAACGGGTGTGGCCGGATCAACTATGATCCGGGTCATATCTAGCTTCTAGGAGAAGGAAGGAATCTCGCTGGTCAAAAGAGGCCCCGGTATGCACTTCATGAGCGAAGCGGACAAGGGCAGGACCGCCGAGGCGTGGCCGACAAGGGTGACGATGCCCATCTCGGCTGACGCAGGCGCCGCAGAGGCTCACGTAGCCTCTGCATGCGTGACGCGGGGGAAAAGTAACCCGGTCGGCTTGCTACTTTGGGAGAAGGCATATTCTCAGGAATATGCTTCAACGTATGCCCGAAGTGGAGACCTAGCCACCCCTATATAAGGAGGGCTAGGGCCTCTGTAGAAGGGGTTCCGCTATTCTGATTGGTTTAGGGTTTTAAGAGTGAACTATGTGTGAGAGTAAGAGAGCTTCTTCTTCCTCCTCTCGCCAATACAGCTCTAGGAGCACTTGTAATCTTGGAAGCAAAGCAAATACAAACTTCTGTGTGAGGAATCACCTCACTATCCCTCCCTGGATTCCCCTAGCGTGTATTAGTCCCCACCTTTAGCCTATCCATGGCATCTGACGTGACACCACCACGACAGTTGGTGCCCACCGTGGGGCTAGCGGCGCTAGCAGGGGTCAAGATCCGGACGGGAAACTTCATCGGCACCGGCGAACGCATTGTCTCCGGGCTCGTTCAGCGCTTTGGAGCGCTGGACTTCGTCAGCGACAACGCTGGCTGCTTCGGCACGTGCCCGCTTCCGCGCAACGGTCTCTTCGTCAAGATCGGCGTGCACAAAGTCTATGTTGTTGTCGATGTGTCATGTGTTCATCCGCGGCACGTCGTCGAGGCAGGGGAGCCTCCCCTTACCGTGGTTCGCGGGGCGCGTATCGCTCGCTCCCCAGACCATGCAGAGGTGATGATGACTACGCCTAGTGCGGGCGCAAGCAAGGATCCGGCGCCAGATCCGGAGGTAACACCTAAGGCACCGAGGAAAGGTAGAGGTCCTCCACTAGAGAGGCCGGAGAATGTGTTGAGGGAAGCGATGGATAGCTTGGCAAACCCTGTAGTAGCAGCAGTAGATCCGGCTCGGGCATAGGCCAAGCTAGAGGAAACTAGGCAAAAAATACTAGAGGCTGCGAAAAAGATAGCCGCGGCTCAGCAGTCGTTGAACATGACGCTGCGTGAGTATGCAAAGGCAAACAAAGTTGATGCTGTAAAAGTGAAGGGGAGAAATCTCATGAACGAAATGAACAGAGAAGGTGATACTGGAATTGAGGAATCAGAAAACTGTTTGTCTGTGGGGCTACCGAGGTATGGTACCTCGGCAAAGAACCTCAGAGCAGCAGATGCAGCTACATCCGAATTAGAGGGTCTAACGGGTGAGGCCCGGCAAAGACAACAAGATAGGGTCAATGAGCTGGTTCGAATCGCGAACAGACAAAATGAGGAACTACTCCGAGCTAACCCGGAGAGAGCTGGAGCCTCCAAGATCGTCCATTTGGCGATAGGTAACCCGGAGAAATCCGCTAGAGCCGCATCGTCTCCTCATGGTGGCCCAAGGAGAGAAGAGGTAGTAACCTCGGCCAGAAGGAACAAGCAGATCGTCCCGTATGACCCAACACAGGCAGGGAAAGGAAAATAAGCACAGAAAAATGATGATCGACGAAGTGTGAGCCGAGCTGAAGCTGGCCGGGGTAACCGCGACAAAGTCAATGCCGGTCAAGGGAACACCGTCAACGGCAATGCCGGACAGCGAAACTCGGCAGGAGCAGGACAACCGCAACAGCGGAATATACCAAGGCAAGAGCAAAGTGCCGGCCGAGGTATGCAACAGAGAGGTGCTCCACGAGAGCAAGACCGGTACAACGATGGAGATTCGGAAATGGCAAACGCGGGATACCCAAGGCCGGACTATCATGTGATAGGGTCAAGGTTGGGAAGCAGGGATTTGATGCCGGATGATGCTAGGTCGAAACTGGATCGACTGTATAGGTCGAAACAAATCGAATGTCAAGGTCCACCGGGTCCAGCATGTTTTGGGCCCCGGATCATGAAGGAGCCACCGGTACCCAACTTCTAGTTACCCAGGGGCACGAAGACGTATGACGGCAGTACCAAGCCGGAGGATTGGTTGATAAATTATGCTACAGCTATGAAAATTGCCACAGGCAACTTGAGATGGGTTGTACGATACGTACCCCAGATGTTGGAAGGCCAGCAAGGGTATGGCTGAACAATTTTCCACCCGAAAGCATTAACTGCTGGATAGATTTCGAGAAGATGTTCATCAGCAATTTCTCGAGTACGTATCAGAGGCCGAATAGGCCGCAGACCCTAGCTATGTGCAAGCAAAGACCAAATGAGACAGACCGGGAGTTTTTAACCCGGTGGTGTACCGTGAGAAACTCGTGTGAGGGCGTGATGGAATCACAGGCCATAGCATGGTTTGCGCAAGGGTGCAGATATGCAAGCGAACTGTGGCAAAAGTTGCAAAGGAAAATGCCAACCACGTTGGCAGAGATGATCCGGATTGCTGATTCGTATGCTCTGGATGATTCGACTCAACCTAGGCTCGGGTCAAACGAGTCAAACGATGAGCACTACCAGAGAGATGGAGCCGGGTCATCCCGGAGGAATGACTACAGAGGAAAAAGAAGAGATGATAGATCGGATCATCGACACGGTTCGCAGCAAGTTGCAGCTGTGAATCAAGATCAGCCCGGAGTAGGGGGCAGTCAACGTCAGAAAACTAGACGGCAATGGACTCCGAGAAACGATGGCAAGAAAACTTGGACGCCAGAGCAAAAGAAAAAGTGGCAAGAAAAGAAAGACCGTCCAAGGTATACTTATGAGTCGATGTTGGATCACCCGTGTAAGTTTCACACGCCAAATCCGAGTAACCCAGCGGGTCATACAACAAGGCAGTGTGAGTGGATGCGCAAGATTGAACAAGGTGGTTCGGGGAATGCTCAGGCACTCCGGAATGATCAACCTCGGCAGGAGTTACCCCGGTAGCAATTGCTCTCCGGAGCAAACACACAACAGCTAATGTTGCCTCCCCCTCCGCCGAGGTATGATAACAATGAGAGAAGGGTGCGGTGCATCAGGTGGAAAATCAGCATCAGCTGGAAATGAGGAGAGAAATGAGTACAGAGAGCATCATCAGAGCTATTGTGTGTTCACCACTGAGGAAACAGACAGGAAGAGCTTGCAGCGCAGACATATGGAGGTAAATGCAGTAATGTCTGCAGGGACGAGGTATATGCCTTGGTCTGACCAAGAAATCACCTGGAGCATAAAGGATCATCCCAAGCTTATGCCAAGCCATGGTTCGTATGCGTTGGTGCTGGATCCGACATTCATTGGGCCTAACATTAATGTAAGGTTCTCAAAGGTACTGATCGATAATTGGGCCCAAGTGGAACTTAACCTGGCCCTAGGTGTGTGCATATTCGAAGTGTACAAGATCCGGGCCAAGTGGAACTTAACCCGGCTCTAGGTGTGTGCATATTCGAAGTAGACAAAATCTAGGCCAAGTGGAACTTAACCCGGCTCTAGGTGTGTGCATATTCGAAGTTATCACGGGGTTACGTTAGTTTTCTAAGGAGCATCCGGCCGAGTAACAAGTTACTCCCCCGGAGGCTCGGGGACTAATGGTTATTATCTACAGCATGTAAAGGGGAAGTGACGTACCTCCATCATTCGACCCACGAGGTTGATTGCCTTAGCGGCTGTGTTCATTTGGGCGGAAAATTCGGCGGGGCCAAACCTCTCCGGGAGATCATTGTCATGAACGAACTCCGCCTTGTTCCAGTTGTTGATGAATTTAATCAAGATCGGAGGGTACCGCTCGCCGGTGGGCATATGGGGCGCCACCAAGCCCGTCGCATGCGCCTCCTTCCTCTCAACTAAGGCAAGGGCTGGGCTGGTGTGCAAAACCATTTGTTGTGTATCAGTTGGCTCGGCAGGGGCATCCTTCGTTGCTGGAGCCTTCTTGGGAAGCATGGACGCGAGGGTGCGCTGTCCAGCCTCGACGAATGCTGCCCTAGAAGCGTCAGGAGCCTTCTTGCCGTTTGGTTGTTGGGAAGAGGAAGTGGTTGCAGCGGATTTTCCCTTAGGAGCTGCCGGGGTATTTCCTCGCCGAGATTGAGAAGACTCGGATGAGGCGGAGGAGCTTGGCGCTGGTGCTCTTGTTGTTGGACTTGGTGCCGCTGCTGATTTTCTTGCTGCCGGACTTGGTGCTGGTGCCGGAATTGGTGCTGGCGCTGGGTCGGCTGCTGGTGCTGGGGTAGTTGCTGGTACTGGAGCTGGTGCTGGTGCCGAGGTAGTCTCAGTAACTGCTGGTTGCGGCGAAGCCGAAGTTGTGGATGCCGCCGCCTCGGCTGGGCTGGTCTCCCCCGCTCCAAGGTTACCCCCCTCTTGACGAGGTGGAATAGAACCCGGAGCAGCCGCAGAACCCTCTGGAATAGGGCTCAGCGGGCGTGACTCGTCGTCATAAGGGGGAGAAGGGCTAGGACGGAGCGGCGAAGATATGCTAGATCCACTCTGAGGGACCTCCACCGCAGCCCTGCCAAATCAAATAATGTCAGAAGAGAAGCTACAACAATGCAAGGAAGAACGAGTTGCAGAGGGAAAACCGGCTTACGCATCCGAGGTTTGGGGCTCCTTGGGTTTCCGAGCCCTTCGTGCTGGGGCCTTGCCTGCTGGCATGGAGGCAGTTTTGTCTCTGGACTTCTTTCTCCTTTTGGCGGGCTGAGAAGGTCCGAAGGAAGAACTTGATGCAGCTCCGTGCTTCTTTTTCGGCGCTACCGGAACAGGTTCGCCCATAGCAAGGGGAGGGTCCTCGTGGATATGCCCACCGGGGTTAGCTGATGTCGGAAAAGCATAAGAAAGGGGGACAGCGTCAACGGGTTCAATCACCTCGACATCCAAGTCATCTTCATCATCGGGCCAATCTCTAATAGAAGAGGGTTTACCGGTGGGTCGCTTCGTAGCGTCGGTCATCGGGACGAACATCTCCTGGTCCGGCTCTTCCTTGTCCGGGGTCTCACGGTCGGGCGCCCACTTAAGGGTCGGATCGGTGCCGTCCTCGAGGGTCTGCTGAAGGAATAGCTGAGGAAAAGTATGAACAACAGAGTCAAAAATGCAACAATAACCGACATATAATTAAATCCGGAGTAAGTTTGCGCCACGAAGCTTACCGCGGGAGGAAGCCTATCACGGCAATAATGCTCAATTCCCCACGTCCACTTAGCGGAGAAGTCCTTGTGGGTGGTGAAGAGAGCCTTAACCCGGCGATAGATCTCCGTGTTGCTCAACTCGAAGGATGAGGTCTGGTTAGGGTCGCGACCGAAGCTCATGTGACACACCTTGTGAGTGCGCTTCTAGAGGGGGGAGATCCGGTTGCGGACGAACATGATCATAGCGTCCTCGTTGCGCAACCCGAGCTTCTTCAGCTCCGCGAACCTCTTGTTGACCTGGTTGGCCAATGCCGTGGGCTTCTTGGGGACGACGTCCCACAATTCCGGGTTAGGTGGACCCGGAGCATAGGGAAGCAGCCGGATCAAGTCTTCGGTACCCGTATTCCAGACATAAAAGAAAGTCCGGGCCCATCCTTTGCAGGAGTCCAGCCCGGTGACTCGGGGGAAAATGGAAAACCTCCGGGGTGAGATGGACGCAGCTCCGAACTGAGTGAGCTGCTTGTCCTCCGGATCTAGCTCTACATTCGGAATGACATTACGACGAAGGCCGAAAAACCGGATCCATCGCTCCTTCGTGGGCCATAGTCCGGCATAGCCTTCGATCGTAGAAGCGAAAGCGAAAAGAGAAGTAATAGCGTTGGCAGGAAGGTGGTGCGGCTGGAGTTCGTAGGTGCTTAGCCAATCCCGAAAGAAATCGCTGACCGGCAAACCGAACTCCCGCTGGAAGTGGGACAAGAACACAACGTACTCACCCGGATTGGGTGAGGGGGCTAGTTCGGCAGAGGCGAGACGCGCAGTGACGCCGGCGGGAATGCGTCTGGTGCGGTAGAGCCAGTCCAGGTTGTCTTGGCAGACCCAGGACCCGGCCCACGCACCACGGTCCGCCGTCGCGGTGTCTTCCTCCATCTCTTGCTCGGCGACGACGAGCTCTTCCTCCGTCATCTAGTGTTCGATGCCCTCACTGGCGCTAGCGGCGGTGGGGGGCAAAGGCCTAGATTGACAGCGACCCGTGGCGGAGGAGGTGCGGGGGAGCAGTGCGGTGGCGGCAAGGCAGAGGTGTGGGGGAGCAGTGCGGCGGCGGCACTGCTACTTAGAAGCACTGGCGGCGGCGCTGTCGCGGGGAAGACAAAGAGGAGGAAGAGCTAGGGGCAGAGGTGCGCAGGAGGGGGAAAGATCCTAAGGGGTGCGCCCCTCCCCTATTTAACCACTCCCTCAAGGGGAAAGTGGGATCGCGTCCTACGGATATGCCACACGATGTGGCCGTGTATAGCCCACATCGACCAATCAGCAGGGAGCCACACGGAAGGCCACAGGGTGGTGTTGATCTCATGACGTGACGCATTGATGCGGTAAACGAAGAGGCAGGCGTGACGTGACCCGCGCAGTGATAACTGACAATTACTGCGGCGGTTGCTGTAGCTGGCCCTTAAAATGAGGCAACCTAATGATTAGCCTCCACGTGGGTTAGCGCACGAGAGAAGGAAAGAAGACCCGGACGAAACCGTGGTAACCCGGCCAGCAAGTGAAAACTTGGAATATGAAGAGGGAAAGTAAAACCATGAGGTCTGAGTTGAAGTGGTAACCTGGCCAGCATGTGAAAATTTGGAACATGCGAAGGGAACGTAAATCGATATAATCCGAGATAAGGAGGTAACTCGGAAATAGCGTCCAAAGCTCAAATATAATTGAACCTGATGTGGCCTTAGCAGCCAAGGCAGCTGAGACCGCACCAGCTTCGGGGACTAATGTTGGGGGGATACCCCCAGGTAAGGTCACGCCGGGGTATAAAGGCCGAGTTAGCCGAGGTTCGGCAAGGCCAAAGCGGATGCTGGCCGGGTCACCTCAAGGCAGGCCGAATCACGGGGTAAGCCGGACCAGGGGGTGTCCGCCTAACTGAGTCTCAACCGACTTAAGCAATAAGTCGGAAATGCATATTTAACTTGAGTGCATGAACGGGTGTGGCCGGATCAACTATGATCTTGGTCATATCTAGCTTCTAGGAGAAGGAAGGAATCTCGCTGGTCAAAAGAGGCCCCGGTACGCACTGCATGAGCAAAGCGGACAAGGGCAGGACCACCGAGGCGTGGCCGACAAGGGTGACGATGCCCATGTCGGCTGACGCAGGCGCCGCAGAGGCTCACGTAGCCTCTGCATGCGTGACGCGGGGGAAAAGCAACCCGGTCGGCTTGCTACTTTGGGAGAAGGCATATTCTCAGGAATATGCTTCCACGTATGCCCTAAGTGGAGACCTAGCCACTCCTATATAAGGAGGGCTAGGGCCTCTGTAGAAGGGGTTCCGCTATTCTAATTGGTTTAGGGTTTTAAGAGTCAACTGTGTGTGAGAGTAAAAGAGCTTCTTCTTCCTCCTCTCTCCAATACAGCTCAAGGAGCACTTGTAATTTGTGAAGGTGAATCAAATACAAAGCTTCCGTGTGTAGAATCACCACACTATCCCTCCCTGGATTCCCCTAGTGCATTTAGTCCCCACATTCAGCCTATACATGGAATCTACCGTGACACCACCACGACAGTTGGCGCCCACCGTGGGGCTAGCGGCGCTAGCAAGGGTGAAGATCCGGACGGAAAACCTCATTGGCACCAGCGAACGCATCGTCTCAAGGCTCGTTCAGCGCTTTAAAGCGCCGGACTTCGTCAGCGACAATGCTGGCTGCTTCGGCACGCGTCCTCTTCCGCACAACGGCCTCTTCGTCAAGCTCGGCGCGCACAAGGTCTACGTTGCTGTCGACGTGTCATGTGTTCACCCGCGGCGCGTCGTTGAAGGAGGCGAGCCACCCCTTAGCGTGGTTCACGAGGCGCGTATCACTCACTCCCCGGACCGTGCAGAGGTGATGATGACTGCGCCAGGTGCAGGCGTAAGCAAGGATCCGGCTCCAGATCCGGAGGTAACGCCCAAAGCTCCAAGGAATAAGTAGAGGTCCTCCACTAGAGAGGCCTGAGAATGTGCTGCAGCAGGCGATGGAGAGCTTGGCAAACCCAGTAGCAGTAGCAGTAGATTCAGCTCAGGCACAGGCCGAGCTAGAGGAAACTAGGCAGAAAATACTAGAGGGTGCGAAAAAGATAGCCGCGGCTCAGCAGTCGTTGAACATGACACTGCGTGAGTATGCTAAGGCAAATAAGGTAGATGCTGTAAAAGTGAAAGGGAGAAATCTCATGAGTGAAATGAATAGAGAAGGTGATACTAGGATTGAGGAATCAGAGAACTGTCTATCCGTGGGGCTGCCGAAGTACAGTACCCCGGCAAAGAACCTCAGAGCAGCAGATGCAGCTGCATCCGAGTTAGAAGGTCTAACGGGTGAAGCCCGTCAAAGACAACAGAATAGAGTCAATGAGTTGGTTCGGATCGCGAACTGGCAAAACAAGGAATTGCTCAGGGCTAACCCGGAGAGAGCTGGGTCCTCCAAGATCGTTCATTCAGCGGTGGGTAACCCGGAGAAATCCACTGGAGCCACATTGTCTCCTCATGGTGGTCCTAGGAGAGAAGAGGTAGTAACCTCGGCCAGGAGGAATAAGCAGATAGTCCCATATGACCCGGCAAGGGCAGGGAAAGGAAAAGAAGTGCAGAAAGATGAGGATCGAAGGAGTGTGAGCCGAGGTAACCGCGACCAAGGCAATGCCGGTCAAAGGAATGCTATAAATGGCAATGCCGGATAGCGTAATTCGGTAGGTGTAGGTCAACCGCAGCAGCGGAATATACCAAGGCAAGAGCAAAGCACCAGCCGAGGTATGCAACAAAAAGGTGCTCCACGAGAGAAGGACCGATATAACGATGGTGATTCGGAAATGATGAACGCAGGATACCCAAGGTCGGACTATCATGTGATAGGGTCAAGATTGGGAAGCAGGGATTTGATGCCTGATGACGCCAGGCTGAAACTGGATCGGCTGTATATGTCGGAGCAAATTGAGTGTCAAGGCCCACCGGGTCCTGCATGCTTTGGGCCCCGGATCATGAAGGAACCTCCGGTGCCTAACTTCTAGTTGCCTAGAGGCACAAAGACGTTGGAGGTACTTATCGACAATTGGGCCCAAGTGGAACTTAACCCGGCTCTAGGTGTGGGCATATTCGAAGTGTACAAAATCCAGGCCAAGTGGAACTTAACCCGGCTCTAGGTGTGTGCATATTCGAAGTGTACAAAATCCGGGCCAAGTGGAACTTAACCTGGCTCTAGGTGTGTGCAAATTCGAAGTGTACAAAATCCGGGCCAAGTGGATCTTAACCCGGCTCTAGGTGTGTGTATATATGAAATTATCAAGGAGCTACGATTAGTTTTCTAAGGAGCATCCGGCCGAGTAACAAGTTACTCCCCCGGAGGCTCGGGGACTAATGGCTATATCAGTTATATCTACAACTTGTTAATGGAAAAGACGAAGTAACGTACCTCCATCATCCGACCCGCAAGGTTGATGGCCTTGGCGGCAGTATTCATGTGCGCAGAAAATTCGGCGGGACCGAACTTCTCCGGGAGATCGTCGTTGTGGACAAACTCCGCCTTGTTCCAATTATTTACAAATTCAATCAAGGTTGGAGGGTATCGTTCGCCGCTGGGCATGTGGGGCGCTACCATACCCTTGGCATGCGCCTCCCTCCTATCAACCTGGGCAAGGGCTGGGCTGGTGTGCGAAACAAGTTGCGCACCAGGTGGCTCGGCAGGGGCGTCCTTCGGTGCTGGAGGCTTCTTGGAAAGCATGGACGCGAGTGTGCGCTGTCCAACCTCGACGGATGTTGCCTTGGTGGCGTTAGGAGCCTTTTTGCCCTTGGGTTGCTGAGAGGTGGAGGTGGTTGCAGCAGATTTACCCTTGGGAGCTGCCTTGGTGCTTTCTCGCCGAGACTGAGAAGACTCGGACGAGGCGGAGGGGCTTGGTGCTGCTGTGTCGCTTTTCTTGTTGCTGCTGGTGATGAAGCTGAGGATGGCGTTGGTACTGATTTCTTTTTCTACGGAGGGGCTGAAGGAACCTTGGTGGTAGCTGGTTGCGGCGGAGCCGAAGTAGTGGTTGCCGCTGCCTCGGTAGATCTAGTCTCCCCCTCTCCAAGGTTGCCCTCCTCTTGACGAGGTGGGCTAGAACCCGGAGCAGCCGCCGAACCCTCCGAGCTAGGGCTCAGCGGGCGTGAATCGTCGCCACGAGGGGGAGAAGGGCTGTGTCGGAGTGGCGAGGCAATGCTAGATCCACTCTAGGGGACCTCCACCACGGCCCTACCGAATCAAATAAAGTATGATGAGAAATTCTAACAAAAGAAGAACAAGTGAATGGCAAAAGGTGAGGAGGCTTACTCATCCGAGGTCAGGGGCTCCTTGGGCTTCCGAGCCCTTTGGGCCGTGGCCTTGGTTGAAGGCTTGGTGGCAGTTTTGTCACCGGACTTCTTTCGCCTTTTGGCTGGCTGAGAAGGTCCAGAGGAAGAAGTTGATGCGACCCCCCTCTTCTTCTTCAGCGCGACCGGAACCGGGTCACCCACGACAAGGGGAGGATCTTGATGGATCTACCCACCGGGGTTAGCTGATGCCGGAAAAGCATAAGAAAGGGGGACCGCGTCAAATGCTTCCATCACCTCAACATCCGAATCATCTTCATCGTCGGGCCAATCTCTAATAGAAGAGAGTTTACCGGTGGGTCGCTTGGTCACATCGGCCATGGGGAGGAACATCTCCTGGTTCGGTTCTTCCTCGTCCGAGATATCCGGGTCGGGCACCCATTTGAGGGTAGGATCGGTGCCATCCTCGATGGTTTGTTGAAGAAACAGCTAAGGAAAAGAAAAAGCAACAGGATTAAAACCGACAATAATACTGACATATGATTTAACTCGGAAAAGGTCTGGAGCAGAAGACTTACCAAAGGAGGAAGCCTATCCCGACAAAAGTGCTCAATCCCCCACGTCCACTCAGAGGAGAAGTCCTTGTGGGTGGTGAACAGGGCCTTGACCCGGCGGTAGATCTCTGTATTGCTTAACTCGAAAGACGAGGTCTGGTTGGGGTCGCGGCCCCAGCTCATGTGGCACACTTTATGAGTGCGTTTCTGGAGAGGGGAGATCCGGTTGCGGACGAATGTGATCATGGCGTCCTCGTTGCGCAACCTGAGCTTCTTCAGCTCCATGAACCTTTTGTTGACCTGGTTCGCCAAGACAGTGGGCTTCTTGGGGATAACGTCCCACAAATCTGGGTTAGGAGGACCCGGAGTATAGGGGCGCAGCCGGATCAGGTCCTCGGTGGTGTTGTTCTGGACATAAAAGAATGTCCGGGCCCATCCCTTGCAGGAGTCGAGTCCTGTGACTCGGGGGAAGATGGACAACTTACAGGGAGAGATTGATGCAGCCCCGAACTGCGTATGTTGTTTATCCTCCGGTTCTAGATCTACATTCTTAATTACGTTCCGGTGAAGGCCAAAGAACCGGATCCATAGCTCCTTTGTGGGCCATAATCCGGCATAGCCTTCGATTGTGGAGGCGAAGGCGGAGAGAGATGTGATGGCATTGGCAGGAAGGTGGTGCGGCTGGAGCTCGTAAATGTTCAACCAGTCATGGAAAAATCGCTAACTAGCAGACCGAACCCCCGCTGGAAGTGCGACAGGAACACCACAAACTCACCCGGATTGGGTGAGGGGGCAAGTTCGGTGGAGGCGAGGCGTGCGTGACGCCCGCTGGGATGCGCCTGGTGCGATAGAGCCAATCCAGGTCATCCTGGCAGACCCAGGATCCAGCCCACGCACCGCGGTCCGTGGTCGCAGTGTCTTCCTCCATCTCCTGCTCGGCGATGATGAGCTCTTCTTCTGTCATCTCGAGGTCGCTGCCCTCACTGGCGCTAGCGCGGTTGGTGGCAGCGGCCTGGACAGACGAGGACCCGTGGCGGAGGAGGTGCGCAGGGGCGGCGGCCATGCAGGTGCGCATGCGAGCAGTGCGGCGGTGGCGCTGCTACTCAAGCGCGGTGGCGGTAGCGCTGTCGTAGGAGAAGATGAGGAAGAAGAAGGGGCAGAGGGGCGTGGAAGTGGGGAAAGGACCCAAGGGGCGCGCCCCTCCCCTATTTTACCGCTCCCTCAGGGGGTAGTGGGATCGCGTTTGCGGGCGGGCCACACCGTGTGTCCGTGTACAATCCGGATTAACCAATCAGCATCGAGCCACATGGAAGGCCACAAGGCATAGCGAATCCCATGACATGACGTTATGATGCAGTTAACAAGGAGGCAGGCACGATGTGACTTACGCTACAGTGATTACTGACAATTACTACGGCGGTTACTGTAGCTGGCCCTTAAAATGAGGCGATGTGATGATTAGCCTCCACATGGGGAAGCGTACGAGAGAAGGAAGAATAACCCGGATGAGTATGTTGTAACCCGGCCAGCAAGTAAAAACTTGGAATGTGCCAAGGGAAAAGTAAATCCATAGAATCCGAGATAGGAGGTAACTCGAAAGAGGTACACAAGGTTCAGTGAAATTGAACTTGTTGTGGCCTTAGCGGCTAAGGTAGCTAAGACCGCACCAGCTTCGGGGACTAATGTTGGGGGGATACCCCCGGGTAGGGTCACGCTGGGGTATAAAGGCCTAGTTAGCCGAGGTACGGCAAGGTCAAAGCATGTGCTGGCCGAGTCACCTCAAGGCAGGCCGGATCATGGAGTAACCTGGACCAGGGGACGTCCACCTAACTTGGTCTCAGCCGACTTAAGCCGTATGTCGATAAGATGTATCTAACTTGTATGCAGGAACGTGTGTGGCCGGATCAACTATGTAGGATCCGGGTTATATCAAGCTTGTAAGAGAAGGAAGGTATCTCGCTGGTCAAAGGTGACAACTGTAAGCCATCCTAGGGAGAGCCTTTAGGGCACCCAATACTTTAGACCCTCAACTCGCATAGGTGAAACCCTTGTAACCCATATTCCGGCTCTGCCGTATTACTAGATTGCTAGCAGGAGTAGGATTCGTCCAAAGCCGGCGGATTCGAACCTGGGTAAACTTGTGTGCTCACCGTCCTGGAACACCGTACGTCTCACACCCCTCTCTTCCGCATGCCTCGAGGACCCCCTCATGGCGTACTTGTCCTCAATCTGACGACACGCCCCGCCTTGCACCGGCGCCCACCTTGCCCCATTTTGTGCCGTCCTCCCCCTAGATGCACATAATTGCTGCGAGGTTTCTCCCCAACCCATAGCCCGTGAGGACTACTCACTCATAACAAATAGATCAAAGATAGAAAACATCATACAAATACTTAGATTGAAATCTTACAATGGTCGCCAAATCAGAAGGAGATCTAAAGTATAAAGCAATGGCTATGGCTAATGGAGGGGATAGATGATTGAAGTGATGAACAATGGCGTGGATCTCCTTTGGTGGTGGTGTGATGTAATCTGAGAATGATGGCTCTCTAGCCGGCGGCTGGAGTCTCAAAATATATAGACGTCTTCACGAAAGTCGTAAAGTTTGACGAGATGAGGTCAACGCCACCTGGTCCAGGCGGACGGTACGGGAGGGCGCTGCCCGTACAAGTGGTCGTTAAGCGTGCTGACGCCTGGGAATGACTTCCCAATTACTTGGCCATGTGGACTTCCTCAAAAATCTTCATTATGACTCTTAATTTTGCATTAAAAAGCATGATTTCCTGCACAACACAATTTAAAGCAAGGCTTTGCATATCTTTGCAATTATTAGTCATTAGTGGCAAGGTTTGAGAGTTTCTTATCAATTGCTTGACAAAAAACAATGTTTAAACGCGGTGGAAGATGGCTAATTTTGGAGCCATCAACTTCCCTAAAGCTCAAACATTGATCGCCCTCAAGCAAGAAGAAACAAAAGAACTATAAGAAATTCAGCGTTTAAACTTAAAACAACGTGAATGAGAATTCACTCAAGGTTGGTAGTTGATACCTTCGATCTAGATTCACGGATGTAGTATAATAGCTTTTTCCCTAGAAGACCTAGCTTTAATCGAACCCTGGAAAGCAATGCTAAAAGGAAATAAAAAGGACATGTCTACAAGATTTTGTTTGTTCATTTTACCTTAGTTTACCGGACCAATCTAGTTTAATTTTATAATGGGTTGAATCAATGGATAGAGATAGGCCAGGGTTGAAGATCCACCTGCAGCTGCACATCATATGGAATAAAAGATAATAATAAGCGTAGTCATGTGTAGTGTTTGAACGGAGATAATCTCTTGTGGGAAACATATCCTAATATACTAGAGCCCCTATGATGCAGCGAGCATAGCAATAGTCTTTTAATCCAATGAAGTGCACACCAAACCAACAGGCTACAAACGATTATTAAGTGTAAAATACATATCAAAACTTTAAGTGGTGATGTTGTTATGATCCCAAATGGGTCGCTAAGCGAAGACCGTACTACCCTTTCTGTCACTTAGGTTCCTACGAGATAGTCGCTAACCAAGTATCTCACCTCAAGCCTCTATCAATCTATGGGATCTTGGATACCTACAAGTGCACTAATCGAGACAAGAGACAAAGAAACAAAAGATACAAATCTCAATTGCAAACAAAATACAATACTCCCATGAATTAGATACACATAATCGTTGCGAGGTTTCTCCCCAACCCGCATCCCGTGAGGATTACTCACTCATAATAAATAGATTAGAGATAGAAAACATCGCACAAATACTTAGATTGAAATCAAATATTCTTACAATGGTCGCCAAATCACAAGGGATCTAAAATACAAAGCAATGACTATGGCTAGTGGAGGGGATGTATGATGGAAGTGATGAACAATGGCGTGGATTTCATTTGGTGGTGTTGTGGTGTAATCTGAAAATGGCGGCCCTCTGGCCGGCGGCTAGAGCCTCAAAATATATAGGCGTCTTTATGAAAGTTGTAGGGTTTAACGAGACGAAACCAACGCCACCTGGTACGGGCGGGCCTTGCTCGTACTAGTGGTCATTAAGCTTTCTAACGCCTGGGAATGACTCGCCAATTACTTGGCCATTTGGACTTCCTCAAAAACCTTCATTATGACTCCTGATTTCGCATTAAAGCCATGATTTCCTGCACACCACAATTCAAAGAAAGGTTTTTCTTATCTTTGCAATTATTAGTCATTAGTGGCAAGGATTGAGAGTTTCTTGTCAATTGATTGACCAAAAACAATGTTTAAACACGGTGAAAGACGACTAATTTTGGAAACATCAACTTCCCCAAAGCTCAAACCTTGATCACCCTCGAGCAAGAAGAAACAAACCAACTATAAGGAATTCAGCGTTTAAACTTGAAACAGTGAGAATAAGAATTCACTTATGGTTGGTAGTCACATGCGCTCAGCACTTCATTCATTTGTGAGGCTTATCAAAGTTAGAGAGATGATGAGAGTACTATAAAAGTTTCGGTAAGTCAAGACAATCAAAGTAAAGTTTAATATAAGTATAAGTAACTAGAAGTGTAGCAATCAATCCAATTCTTCTAGTTAACTCTCAGCTTGCCAAGGAACACTAGGATGTTTAGATAGCATAATTGAGTAAGAGAGTTTCATGTTCTAAGTAGCATAACAACGAAGTGTATTATTTACACCCACATCAACAAATCAAGTCTATCAAAAATACTTCTAATCCAATCATTGTATTTCAAGAAAAATTCGTAGAGTAGTAATGAGACCATGCCAAGGACTTGTTATGTGGATCCTCATAGATATCTTTTTATTTTTATTCTTTCAAGGATCGCTGGTTGTTTCTTTTGCAAGTGTTTGCACAACCTTTGCGAGTACCAATACTTTTGCCCATATATTGACACATATGCTACTCATGTCATCAACTCATAGCCGAAATTCGGAGTTATACCATAGATCGTTCAAAAGCTAGCAGAGTTGTTGGCATCCCAAGGGTGTGCATTAGAGACATAGAATCGTCTCTCTTATCTTTTTTTGAGCTAGTTCCGTGGTTTGATCCACAAGGTTAGCTTTGGAATGCATCACAATTACCACTAGACTTTATTTCAATCAAACAACTCCTTTCATGAGTGCCGTCAAGACTATCAAAATGTCTATGGGGTTAAGTATCTTCAAGGGTATACTCTCAAGACAATCATTCATAAAACAAGTCATAAATTTCAGAATTTTCTTATTGTACTTGTTTAGCAATATTATTTCCAAGGCAAGACTCGGTTAGCTAAAGGAACTAGAGTAAGGGCTTTAACAACTAATCATCATACTAATAAAAAGCATTACTCTAACCATATTAAATTACTTCTCACAAGCATGGCATCTTAGCAAGTCAACCAACTAAGATAAACAACTCAAACTTCAAAGGTGGGAGACATAGGACCTACCTCTCATAAGTGACTTTATGATTCTCTTCCTTATAGGGATGTGTTCCTTCAAAACTCAAACATGATTATTTCTCATAATAATATTAAAGCAAAGAGGTAAAGTGTGAATCCACATTTACGAAAAAGGAAGAACGGAAAAATCTTTTTGTATTTTCGAGGATAGGGATTTAAAGAATAGAAAGGATCTTGCGACTAAGCAAGGAGTTTTAAGAAAAGAAAAACAGATGAAAAATAAAAGAAAACTAAAAACAAAAGCAAACTTAAAAAGCAAAGGAAAAAAGCAAAGTGTTGGAACAAGCAAACACGAGTATTTCAAAGCTCTCAAGGAGATAGAATATAACCTCATTATTACACAAATAAATTTGTCGAGGAACATATCCCCAAGCTCAGGCTTTTGCAAGCCCTTTTGTTGCTCATTATGGTGATGGTGGATAGTGTCGGGGGGATGATCCCCAGATACGCCAACCGGACAAGAAACAGGGCAGTCGGACCACGTCCGGCTGGCCGGATGCAGCCGGACAAAGCAAGCCAGGCCAGCTATCGCATGGTAGCTGTACGGCAAGAAGCAGTCGGCTACGGTGACGTAGCCGGAACCAATCAAGGAGACAGGACAATGTTTGGATCAGTGCACAGTACGCCCCTGTACGATGACACGACCGGCAACTGCTCGGCCATACCGAAGACTTTGCGGGGATGACGCAGGAATAGTGGCCCGTTGCTGACGACAGGCTCGCACGACATCCACTGTGCCTACGACAGCCATACCGCTCATACTCCGATGGGACATACCGTACCGGATACTGTAAATGACCAGTCAGCTGGGACCCGCCTGTGGGGCCCACCAGTGGGACCGGTTAGTGGGACTGTTGCCTCTCTGCCTATATAAGGAGAGGCAAGGTCTCAGTAGAAAGGGTTGGATTCAGAGCATTTAAGACAGTAGCTAGAGAATACAGCTCAAGGAGCACTTGTAGTTCGTATATCCCTCATAGTCAGATCCGGCAGGAGTAGGAGTTTTACCTCATCGCGAGGGCTCCAAACCTGGTTACTTCCTGCGTCCAGCTACGCTTGCTTGTATCCAATCCCGCCTGCGGACGCCGTCGATAGCTTCCCTGCTAGTCCCCACACCTCTATCTAACCTTCTTAGGCACTGTCGTTCCCAATACAACGACAGTTGGCGCCCACCATGGGGCTATGGCTTCGACCGGAGTCACGTTCTGCACAGGACCCCGCACTTCAGCCGGTGAGCGCGTGGCCTCCGGCCTGGTGCTCACGCTCAACAAATTCGACTGCGTCATCGACAACGCTTCCTGCTTCGCCGGAACCTCCTTCCCGACGAACGGCTCCATCCTGCACTTCGGCGACCTCCCCGTCTTCGTCGCCACTGTTCCGGAGCGTTTCCCTTGGGAAATCGTCTCTGTCGCGGAGCTACCGCATCTGGGCGGTAGCGCTTTCGTCGCGTCCTACGGCGTGGAGGTCATGATGGCCGGCTCCAGCTCTCATCCCCGCCAACCGTGGGAGCGGGGCACGGACGAAGGCGGAACTTCCGTGCCTCCGCAGTCTCGAAATCCAGTGGAGGATGCCATTGATCGGCTCCTGACACCGGTTAACCTCAGGGATAACCCAGAGGAAGCGGAGGCCAACTTCGCCATGGAGAGACAGATCCTCCTTCAAGAGGCCATGGAGCTGGCGGCAACCTGCAAGCATCTCGAGATCACCCGGCGCGAGTACGACCGCGCGCACGGCTTCACTCCGGCTACGGCGGAGCCGAGCCGGCGCGGCCAGGTACGGCGCCGGGACGGCGAGCTAGGCGGAAGGATGGAAAAGGACGGGGAGCCGGAGCCCACACCCGCCCTCATCCATCCCACCTACAGCACGCCCAATCTGGAGGGCGAGGAGCGAGCCCGCCAGCACGCTCGCGTACAGGAGCTCCTCCGCATCGCGGATGAGCAGGCTGATGCCAACCAGCAGATGCAGGAGGACCCCAGCTACTCTAGGGGGAGCAAGCTACCTGTCAACAGCAGGGGCGCGCCACGCGACACCCAACAGGCGTCGTCCCCTTAGCCGGCTAAGGCCCGCAGCAGGCATCGCAGCTCTAGCAACAAGGGCCAGCCGCGCCAGGAGCAAACGGTGAACAACAACCCACTGCCTCCCCCTCCACCAAATGGAGCACCTAGACCCGCCGGTTCCCGTCTCTCGGGCCAGGTGGGAGCGCCCAACCCGGATTGTCCGGATGCCTGTGATCGCATCGAGCTTCTTGCTCAAGCGCGCGTCATGGAGGAAGAAGACTCTACCGGCCCGGTTTGTTTCGGACCCCGCATCCGGAACGAGCCGTTTCCGGATAAGTTCTCCCTGCCCAGGGACACCCCCAAGTACGACAGCAACATGAAGCCGGAAGATTGGCTGACTGACTATGCTACGTAGTCGGCATCGCCCATGGGAACAAGCGCACAACCGTGCGCTACGTCCCTCTCATGCTAACCGGGTCGGCAAGGACGTGGCTCAACAGCCTTACGCCCAACAGCATCAACGCCTGGCCGGACTTCGAGAAGGTGTTCGTCCGCAACTTCAATGGCATGTACAAGCGTCCGGGACGCCCATGCGACCTGGCCTTGTGCGTCCAGGGTGACTGCGAGACTGACCGCGAGTAGCTCGCCAAGTGCACGGAGCTGCGCAACACTTGCGAGGGCATCCTGGAGAGCCAAGCCATCAACTTCTTCATCGAGGGATGCCGAGAAGGCACAATGCTTCGCCACTGGCTACTGTGTGACGAGCCAAAAACCATGGCGGAGCTGATGACGGTTGCGGACCAGTACGCCACGGCGGATGCCGCCATGAAGAAGCCCCTCCGAGTAAATGCGGACGGGCGTCCGACACCTACGGAGCCGGCTCGCGACCGTCCGAGCAATCCGGCTGGCGAAGACGGATCCTCCAGACGCCACGGCAACGATAACCGGTTCTATGGGGACCGCCATGCCGGACAACAGAAGCCCCGCTACCACGCGCGGCAGGTCAATGCCGTGGAGGGCGCGCCCGACGCGCCGGCTAACGATGCAAGGAGGCAGAAGCCACGGCTCACCTTCAACCAGATGTTTGATGGCCCGTGCAAGTGGCATAGCGGTCCCTTCAAACCGGCTACGCATACCACCCGGAATTGCAGCTGGACCCACCAGCTAAAAGACCAGGGTAATCAGCATCGTCTCCCCCCGCCCCTCCTGGTGGACCACCACCACCGGCTAGGGGAGCCGGCAATGATGGTAACGGCGGCAATAGCGGCAACAACAACAACGGCTACCCCCAGCCGCAGGCCGCCTACCACATCTTCGAGACGGAGCTGGACGACAAGCAGAGCCGCATGCAATGCTCCAAGGAGGTCAACGCCATCGTCTCTCCGGTCCCCCAGTACCTGAACTGGTCGGAAACCCCCATCACCTGGAGCCACGAAGACCAGCCGGAGCAGCTACCGACTCTCGGGGGCTACGCCATGGTGCTCGACCCCCTCATCGTCTCCAATGCACGTACCTGCTGTTTCTCGCGCGTCCTCATCGACGGAGGCAGCAGCCTCAACCTCCTCTACCAGTCCTCGCTGGAAAAGCTGGGCATTCGCGAATGCGACCTACGCGGACTACCACAACATTCCATGGCGTGCTGCCAGGGCCAGCTTGCGCCCCGCTGGGTAAAATCCAGCTAGATGTCATCTTTGGGACCGAGGAGAACTTTCACCGCGAACTGATCTGGTTCAAGGTGGTAAACCTGACGAGCTCCTATCATGCTCTCCTCGGGCGCCCCGCCCTCGCCAAGTTCATGGCGTCCCCCACTACGCATACCTCAAGATGAAGATGCCGGGACCCAACGGCGTGATCATCGTCGCCGGCTGCTTCAAGCGGTCGATGGAGTGCGCCTCAGCCGGTTCCAAACTGGCAGAGGCCCTCATCATAGCCGAGGAGAAGCACACGATCATGCTCAATGTGGCCATGGCCCAGCAGGACATACCAGCTAGCAGCAAACCGGCTGGCGAAGGAGCCTTCTAGCCGGCCAAGGAGACAAAGAGGATCCTGCTCGACCCCTCCAACCCGACCAAGTTCGTCACCATCGGTGCCAACTTGGACAACAAATAGGAAGGCACGCTCGTCGACTTCCTCCGTGAGAATCGGGACATCTTTGCATGGTCCCCCAAGGACATGCCAGGTGTGCCGAAGGAGTTCACCGAGCACTCACTTCATGTGCGACCGTATGCCAAGCTGGTCAAGCAACCTCTGCGCCGGTTTGCCAAGGAGAAGAGGAAGATAATCGGTGACGAGATCACCCAGCTCCTTGCAGCCGGGTTCCTCATGGAAGTGTACCACCCGGATTGGCTGGCGAACCCAGTCCTGGTGCTGAAGAAGAACAAGACCTGGCGCATGTGTATCGACTACACCAACCTGAACAAGGCGTGCTCGAAAGACCCCTTCGCATTGCCCCGTATCGATCAAGTCATTGATTCCACGGCCGACTGTGATTTGTTGTCTTTTCTAGATTGCTATTCCAGTTACAATCAGATCCGGTTAAACCCGGCTGATCAGATTAAGACATCATTTATCACCCCCTACGGGGCTTTCTGCTACGTAACCATGCCTTTCGGTCTAAAGAATGCAGGCGCTACCTATCAGCGCTACATGCAGAAGTGCTTGCACTCGCAGATAGGCCGAAACATGCATGCCTACGTGGACGATGTGGTCATCAAGACCAATGACAAGTGCACCCTCCTCGAAGATCTAGGGGAGACATTTGGCAAGCTCCGCCAGTTCTAGATGAAGCTGAACCTAGATAAGTGTGTCTTCGGAGTGCCATCCGGTCAGCTCCTTGGTTTCCTCGTATCACAACGAGGCATCGAGGCAAATCCGGAGAAGATCGCGGCCATCGAGAGGATGCAGCCGCCGAGGAGCCTGCTTGGGGTCCAAAAGTTCACCGGATGCCTGGCCTCCCTCAGTCATTTCGTCAGCCAGTTGGGGGAGAAGGCATTCCCGTTATACCAGCTGATGAAGAAGACGGACAAGTTCTCCTGGACTTCGAAAGCCGACGCCGCATTTCACGACCTCAAGCGCATGTTGTCCATAGTGCCGGTTCTAGCCACGCCGGCTAGCAAGGAGCCGATGTTGCTCTGTATAGTAGCCATCGGCCGGTTCGTCAGCGTCGTCCTGGTGGTGGAGCGCCCCGAGGAAGGCAAGGCTCAGCCGGTTCAAAGGCCCGTCTACTACCTCAGCAAGGTCCTGTCCCTCTCCAAGCAGAACTACCCCCACTACCAGAAGATGTGCTACAACGTGTACTTGGCATGCAAGAAGCTCGAGCACTACTTCCAAGAACATCCGATTAAGGTCGTGTGCACTGCACCCCTTTCGGAAATCATTGGCAACAAAGACGCCACCGGCCGAGTCACCAAGTGGGCCATCGAGCTCGCCGCCTACTCCCCGGCTGGTGGACAAATTCACAAAGTGGATCGAGGCCAAGCCCATCCGGAAGCTGGACGGGGCAACGGTCGTCACCTTCTTCACTGACATCATCAACCGGTTCGGCTACCCCAACAGCATCATCACCGACAATGGCACGAACCTCGCCAAGGGGGCCTTCGCCTGATTCTGCAGCAACAAAGGCATCCGGCTGGACCTTGCCTCTGTCGCGCACCCACAGTCCAATGGGCAAGTCGAAAGGGCAAACGACTTGGTACTAGCTGGCATCAAGCCACGCCTCATCGAGACATTGGAGCGGTCACCCGGATGCTAGATCGAGGAACTTCCGGCTGTGCTATGGAGCCTCCACACCACGCCGAATAGATCAACCGGCTACACCCTGTTCTTCCTGGTCTACGGATCAGAGGCCGTCCTCTCCGCGGATATCGAGTTTGACTCCTCGTGCAAGCTCCTTTAGGATGAAAAGGCCAACCAGGAGGCACGGGAGGACGGTGTGGACCTCTTGGAGGAGGCCCGCGAGTTGGCATTGTCCAGGTCGGCCCTGTACCAGCAGCGACTACGCCGCTACCATTCAGGCCGGATCCGCCCAGCCGCGTTCCGCGAGGGCGACCTAGTCCTCCGGCTGGTGCAAGACACAAAGGGCATGCACAAGCTATCGCCACCTTGGGAGGGTCCCTTCATCATCAGTTGGGCACTACCCAACGACTCCTACTACCTCATCGACGCGCAGCAGCCGCGTAAGAACAAGATGGAAAAATTAGACGAGGAGACCGAGCGTCCCTGGAACGCGGCCTTGCTACGCCCTTTTTACACCTAGTCGCCAGACAGTGTATGTATCCCGCAAACCCTATGAATGAAAATGTGGACCCCTGCGAGATGCTCGGGGGCTCCTTGCTAGAAATGTGTTTGTACCTATTTTCCGGTTATTGTTTTCTTGCTATGGCAACCCCTAGCCGGGGGCTTGCCGGCTGGCCCGGCCTGCTAAGTCAATAAACCGACTAAGTAGTGTGTGATGATGTCAGAGGCCCACTCTTCGTCTCAGCTACAGACCGCAACCCGGCTGTCCGGCTAGCAAGAGCAAAAGCCCGAGGCATCCCACACGAAAAATAGGGAGGAGACGCGACAGATCGGGCGTCCCGGCCTTGCAACTAGCTTAAGAAAATCCGGTTACTAAGCTGTTAGTACCGTGCGCGATGTATTGTCAGCTCCCTTCGATTCCGGCTGCAGACCACAACCCGGCTGCTCGGCAAGGACGTAGCGAAAATAGCAAAGCACACGGGAAAGCGACCAAGTGTCCAGAAAGGCGCAAGCTAGTTTTCAAAAAACAAATACACTTTCTGGCTACAATTTGGCAGACTAACCTATTAACATGTGAGGATGTATGTGTATGTATATTCTTGTACAACTACCTTGAGTCAGAATTCAGGAGGAAAAGAGAAGAAGATTCGAAGTCCTTGCCTTCATCAAGCACTCCGAATCTCGGGGGCTACACCCACTGGGTGTGCTCGCGTGCCCCCAGTGGAATCTTGTAGTTCCCGACCTGCTAAAGGCATTTAGCCGGCCATTCGGAGCCCAGGTGAGGGCAAGGGCATGAGCAAGAGAAGACAACGAAGGTTCAAAGCACCTGGCTGCGCTAGCTACTCCGAATCTCAGGGGCTACACCCAGTGGGTGCGCTCGTGCGCCCCCACTGGAATGTTAGTTCCCCCGGCTGAAGGTGTTTAGCCAGCGAAAGCAACCGACTAAGACGGGTCTAGTCGGATAAAGTTAGAAGATTTGGGAGAAGAAGGAACATTCGAAGCACCTGGCTACGCCAGCTACTACGAATCTCGGGGGCTACACCCAGTGGGTGCGCTCGCGCGCCCCCACTGGAGGTGCAGTTCCCCTGGCTAAAGGTGTGTAGCCGGGCGAAGTCAGCCGGATAAAGTCAATCGGCGGAATGTTGAAAGAAAATGCGAAGTGCACAAGTTGAAGGGAAATCAAGCTAGTTCAAAATTAACATGGAAAGAAAAAAGGAGGCGAAGCTCCCATAAGTTTACCCGGCGCCAGAGACAGCTGGTACAGACAGACAAGTTTCAAACAGGATTGAACAAGACAAATACACCTGGCATCCCGGGGCATTAGCTAAGCGGCAGGACCCTTGCCATGCGGAGCGTCTCGGCTGGCGGTAGCTTTAGGCGGAGGAGGCAGCGCGGCGCTCGACCCAGTTCCAGCACCCGCAGGCGGCTGCGTCGAGGCTTCCACATTAGGAGTACCGAAGGACTCCGAGCTGGTGAGCACCTCGTCGGGATCCACGTAGTTGGCGATCTTGATGGCGGAGCCCCGGAGCTCTGGATGAGCCTGGCGGATGGCAGCAAGGTCGGCGCCAGCGCGAAAGCCTCCATCGATCTTCTCGACGCGGGCGCCCTTGTACCAGGAAAGCATGAGGGCCAGAGCCATCTCCGCTCCGGCTCGCGCCGCCAAGTCCCGCAACCGGTCCATCGCAGCCGGCACCTCCCCCACCTTCGCAGCCAGCAGCGCCATCGTCTCCGGAATCGGAGCATCCGGCCATAGGAACGAGAAAATGTCCCGCGCCGCCTGACGAAGCTTGGCAGCTTCCTGGCCAAGAAGGACGACGAGCTCCTGGGCCGTCGGCTGCGCTCCCGGCCAGTTCTCCTACAGCCGGTTGTACGCCAGCAGGTCTATGCCGGGATAAAATGCTGTTAGAAAAAGAGAGTCAGATCCGGCTACCGGATCCGGAAAGAAAGGGAGACGGAAAAGGGGAATTTACCCTTAGCCCTGTGGCCAACTTGCATCAGCTCCTCCACTAGAGCCTTCTCCTTCATTGCCAGCCGCTTGATCTCCTTCTCTTGGTCCTTATTTTGGGCCTCGAGAAGGTTGAAGGCTTCGATCCGACTGGCGAGCGAGGCATCGCGCTCCTTGACGGTGGCATCCAGACCGTCTATCTTCGCGTGCCAATCCTTGTTCTGCAGCTGCAGAGTGGAGTTCGCTTTGCTCAGCCGGTCGTTCGCTTTCTTCAAGCGATCGATCTCGTGCTGAGCGCACACGAGGATAGCTGTGACAAGACTGGCTATCAGCAAAAAAAAGGCAAGACGGATGAAGCAAACTTACTGACATGGGTATACCCTACATGTACTCGAGCTTGGTATATACGACCCGCATATGTAGAGGCCCACGGTGTCGCCAGGGCCCAAATGAAGGACTCGAGTAACCTACGGACTCTCGCTTGCTTGAAGAACAAGAAGAAGCTAAAGATAGAAAGTAAAAAGGGGAAAACCCTAACATGTAACCGACTCGACCTGTTACCCGAGACCTAGCCTATCTATATAAAGGCTAGGAGGGGGTGGCGAGGAGGACACACGCAACCCTAGTTTCCACAACCCTCGCCAGATTGCATCTGCGCACCATTGTAATCCTCGATTCCTTTGATAATTTCACGAGCAGACAAGCAGGAGTTGGGACCTCTACGAGGCCTGAACCTGGGTAAATCTTCGAGTCCCCTGTGTGCTTGTTTGCTAGCCGATAGATGTCTCTAGCGCTCCCTCCTTCTCCAAAACCCAAGTCCATAACAATGGGCATTGATGAGTTAAACCCTCGTCAATTGGCGCCGTCTGTGGGAACTGGGAGTGCTGATGTTGCGGCTTCTTCGGCCCCATCAACCGCGATCTACAACTCCGCCACAGCGGTGATTCGCCAGCTCTTCGGCGCGTTCGACTTCACCGTCCACACGCCAGCCACTCGCCCGACCTTCGATTCCGTGGGCGACGGAATCAGCCTGGCGATCGGGAGCTTCCGCTTCCAAGTTGGTCAGATGGGCACGCTTCGCATGCCCGATCAGCCGACGGTGCCATCAATTGCCCCAGCATCGTGGTTCCCTCCACCGATCGGCACCCTCAGTGAGCTCAATGCCTCGACGACAGTCGAGAACACAGTCAGCCACAACAATCGCGACTCCGATCTGAGCGATCTGGCAACAGAAGATGGAGCCTACGGTTCCGGATCTGAAAGTTGCAGGAGCAGCAGCTTCCCCAACCACTTCATGTGCGCCGTCATCAACGCGGGCTACACCTCCGCCAATCGCGACAACACGGGCTACCGTGGCAACGAAACCGACCCGCCTAACAGCGGCATACCCAATGGTGGACCACCGCCCAACGGCGGCAACGACGCCCCCGTCAACAATGGAGGAGCAATCGAACCTCCAACCATAATAAACGAGCAAACTGACGAACGCGTCGTGATCAGGCTCAACGAACAAGAGTGGGCTCGCTGCCGCGAGGCCTTACGGGGCAACCCTCTACCCTTCGGATCTCTGCAAGAACTGCTAATGGGCTACCATTGGCTCCTGAAGGAAGAATTCAAGCGCCAAGTGTAAACAATCGCGCAACTCGAGGCGTGCAAAAAGGCGGCAGACAAGTTGAGCCTTCGGCGCGCTAGGCTCTCCTCCCATGGAGGATCCTCCTCGAAGGGCAACGAGTACCTCACAAATAAGAGGCGGTCTCGGATGGCCCATCTCACTAAGCAAGAACGCATAGAAGCTGCAAAGGTCCTCGACTTCAGCTCTATGACAGTCGATACACGTGGCAACGTGGTCCCGGAGACGCCGCAGGCGGCGGTGATAGTAGCCACCATGTACCTCCTCAATAACCAGCCACCAGCTGGAGATCCCCGAGCCGCCATGCACCGATCTATGATCACGGGCTTGGGACTAATCGAGACCGCTCTCGACAAAGAGCCAACACCTAAGCCAAAAAAGGGCAAAGCGCTAGCAAAACGCTACTCCTCGCCCTCATCCAGCGACGACAGTCACGACCTGTCTCGATGCCGCCGCTCACGGCGACTATGATGCACGCGACAACCTCACGCAGCGCAAGATTGACAAATCAAGGGTGCGGCGTGCTTGGTCGACTAACTCGGAAGAGGAAGATGTGGAGCTCTGCGGCGCCAGATGCTTCAGCAGGTCCATCATGCAAAAGCGAATGCCTAAGGGGTTTAAACTCCCGTCGGAGAACCCAAAGTTTGATGGCCTATAGGAACCGAAGATCTGTCTAGAGGACCACATCTCCTCCGCCAGGCTCCACGGCGGCAGTCGAAGCATGGCCATGCAATGCTTACAGCTATAGCTGCAAGGCGCCGCTCGAGCATGGCTCAACAACCTCCCACGCGGATCCATTGGCAGCTGGGATGAGCTGGTTTACAGCTTCATGTGCAACTTCGAGGGCACGTACAAGCGGCCTACATCAATCGAAGAGCAGAGATGCTGCCAGGAAAGATCGGGCGAATCGCTACGCTCCTACATCCAAAGGTGGTCCATCATCAAGAACTCCGCAGAGAACATCTCGGAGGATCACGCGATTGACGCATTCAACGGCGGCGTCCGCCGCCTAGAACTCAGGGAGGAGCTGGGCCGCTCAAAGCCCAAGACCATCGACCACCTGATGGAAATCACGAATAGGTGGGCCGATGGAGAAGATTCGGTGAAGAATCGCGTTCAGTCCGATGAGGAGGCGGAACTCGAGCGCAGACGCGATCACTGAGGCAAACGCCGCATGCGCATCTACGATGACCGCGACGACATCAACATGGTCGCAGTTGGCTACGTCGATAGACGCGACGATAACTGCAACAGAAGATACTGTAGCGGCGGATATCGCGACTTCGGGAAAACCACGCAAGTGTGGCAACGCCGCAATCGCAATGAGGCACCCGCGACATCCTTTGAGGACAAACTGTCCGGGCCATGTACAGTGCACTTCTACGTTGACAAGCATGATGGAAAGAATAAGTCCAGCCACCTACTCAAGGACTGCCGCGAGTTCCTCAAACTACATGTGGGATTGGTTCGGATGAATCGCAACACAGCCGAAAGAGGCTACGGAGCCGCTCCAAGCGCCGTAGCACATGGAGCTCTGCCACCACCACCGGGACAACCTCCAAATGCAGCTGCACCGGACTAGCACCACGGAGGCGAACCATACCCACGGGCGATGGGTACCATGATGATCCAAAAAGGACGCCCCTCGAATCGGGTGCAGAAGGCCATCACTCGCCAGGTCAATCCGGCAACACACTCGCCACCATCTACCACTGAGTACCTCAGCGGAAGCGAGTCCTGCATCACCTTCGACAAACACGATCATCCGCATCAAGTACCTCGTCCAGGCCATTGCCCCCTCGTACTCGAGGCCCAAATCGGAGGTTTCGACATGAGCCGCGTCTTCATGGACGGCGGAAGCGGCATCAACCTTATATTCGCGAGTACCTTGCGAGCAATGAGGATCCCTCTGACTTGTCTAGAAGCCCCAGACACAACATTCCACGGCATCGTCCTAAGAAAAGGCGTATATCCCCCGGGTAAAATCAACCTTGACATCATCTTCGGCACGCCGAAAAATTTCCGGCGCGAGCGTGATACATTGCCAATGTATCTATAATTTTTGATGTTCCATGCTTGGTTTTATCTACTTTCTTATGTTTTGTTCCAACTTTGGAGTACTTTTCATATGATTTCTTGGACTAACCTATTAACAAGATGCTATAGTGCCAGTTGCCTGTTTTCTGCTGTTTTTGGTTCCACGAAAGTCAGAAAATCAATATTCTCGGAATTGGACCGGACAAAAGCCAAAGTCGATATTTTACCGGAAGACTCACGGAGCCAGAAGACGAGACGGAGAGGGGCCACAGGGCGGCCACACCATGTGGTGGTGCGGGCTAGCCCTGGTCGCGCCACCAGGTGGTGTGGGCCCCCTGGCCACCCACCGACCTTGCCCTCTGGCCTATAAGAAGCCTCCCGAGGCATAAACCCTAAAAAGTCAAGCCTCCAGCCACGAAAAGTTACGCAGCGCCACCGCCACCGAAAAGGAGATTCGGGGGACAGAAAGTCTCTGTTCCGGCACCCTGCCAGGATGGGGAAGTGCCCCCGGAGCCATCTCCATCGAACTCCACCACCATCTCCATCACCATTGCTGAAACAATTCAGGTCATTACAAGGACTATCTAGATACTTGTTTAGAGGGATCCTTCACAAGTAAGGAGGTCAAAGCTAAGTGGGATCTTCTTGAAACAATTCAAATCAATACCGAATATTGGGATAACAACAAAGGTAAAGAACTGGGTATAAACTATGAGTATGATTGCATTAAGTCTTTCACTGAAACTGCGGATTTTCAAGATCTTAGTGCTAAATATGGTATTGATCCTCAAATTCTTGTTGATTGTTATAGAACCTTTGCTTCTCGTATTAATGCTCCTAAAGAAAAATGGGACATGTATCATGAGCCTTTTGAAGACACTTGCATGGAAAATTAAATTGTTATTACTGATAGCAATAAACATGCTCAAACCTATGAAAGTACTATTTCTTATAAGCATGTTATTTTTTGTGGAATACATAGACCTTGTGAGAATAATCAAATTGAAGAATAATATTGTATCACCCACAGGAATGAAAAAACTAGAATGTGGTATAGGGCTTTAAATGATCTTGGTAAAAAAGTTTGTGCCCTTTAACCTTTTATTTGTGAACTTTGCTTTGAAGTGGGTCATTTCAATTTTCAATGCTCAGACCATAATAATAGCCCTTCTAATCCAATGAGTACTGCAAGTTTGTATTGTGATGACATGATCACTCCTAATCAACATGATGAACTTACATTATTTTTGGGGTGTGAAGAGTTATCAAGAAAAACCTCTTTGGTAGATATGGGTGCTTTTGATATGAATAGTGTCCTGCATGGTTGTCATCTTTATTGTGTTGATAATTGCCACACAAATACTTACATACAAAATATTATAGAAGATGAGATTTTACCAAAATATGATAGGACTAATATGTGTTTTCATCTTATTAATGAAAAGAAGGAATCCTCCAAAGTTTCTTCTATTGTCTCTAACAATGAACCAGGGTATATGGAGAAGCTTCCTTTCAATCCTCTCCCTCCTAAAGAGAAGAAGATAAAGAAGAAGAGGAGGAGTAAAAGGAGAGAGGAAACGGTATTTCCCCTAAGCATGTTGCTTCTATTATAGTTTTTGATGTGTCTGAACTCGATGATGTTCCTATGCCTATTACCTATAGTAGTGAGCATGATTGGGAAAAGCACACTACTTTTGATATTGAAAATCTCTTCGGTACCAATTCTGAAAATGATGATAATTGTTGTACTATTAGTGCTATCCATGTTCCTTCCAATGATGATATGTTTACAAATGAACACACTTTGGGAGATAACTATTCTATTGCTTATGATGATACTATACCCCCAATATATAATGATTGCAATGATGAATATGATATTTTCAGTCCACCTACTATTGAGGAGAAAATTAATTATGATTACAATATGCCTCCTATATTTGATGATTATGGTGATGAGAATAATAATGATAGCTATTTTGTTGAATTTGCTCCCACTACAATTAATAAGAATGACTATGTTTATGTGGGGAGTATTAATTATTTTATGCATGTGGCTCATGATAAGAATGTTTTATGTGATAGTTATATTGTTAATTTTATTCATATTTCTACTGAAAGTTATTATGAGAGAGGGAAACATGGTTCTATGCATCTCAATAATATTAAGTTTCCCCTCTTCATGTTGAAAATTTTGAAGTTGCACTTGTTTTGCTTTCCTATGCTTGTTGTTTTGTGCTTTCATGACTTGTTTCTTTACTAGATTCCTATGCATATGAACTGGTTAGACTTAAATGTGTTTTACATTTGCTTCTTGATGCTCTCTTTTACTTCAATTCATATTTCTTATGTGAGCATCTTCTCAAACTATCATGCCTAACTTAAAGGCGTTAAAGAAAAGTACTTATTGGGACCTAACCCAAAAGTTTTAGATGATTCTTGGAAGTTATTACCTTTGTAATAACCGCACCTTATCCTTTTTATTTGCTTTTTGTGCCAAGAGTAACCTCTAATGAGAGAGAAGTAATGATTGGGAAAGTTGCTGTCCCGAAACAGATTTCTGTGCTTCATCGTAAAAATTCATGTAAAATCTCTGTACGTACTTTTGAGGCGTGAATTTTTGTGCTTCTACCCCAGGTTGTTATCTAACTTTAGTTAGTTCAACACTTTTTGATTTGAGCAACAGAAGGTCTTCGAAAAAATTCGTCTTTACCTGCTGGTCTGTTTTGACAGATTTCTGCCATTATTTGCATTTGCTTCTTGTTGGTTCCTTTTTGAGTTCTTTTGGAGAATTGAGCTTTTTGAGGGAAGTGCTTCAGTAGCTTGTGTTTTAATGAAAGTTTATTGGTGTTAGAGCTGAACCTTAAGACTTATTTATCTTGAGTGCACTAATGTTGCTAATAAAGATTGTGTGAAGTTTTGTATGAAGGAAAAAATTCAGGTATATGGAAGGAATGAGTAATGAGATGAAGGATGGAATAAAGCTCAAGCTTGGGGATGCCACACGTGTCACCCAAGAAATATCCAAGAAGTACAAGCGTCAAAGCTTGGGGATGCCCAAGGCATCCCCGTTTTCATCAATAAAAATCCCAGGTTTCTTCCAAACGCTTCATTTTTATTGTTTCATGCATAGTTGTGTTGTTCTTGGAGCGTCTTCTTTTTTCATTTTTGTTTTGTTTTTTAGTTTGCTTGGTTTGCTTAGTTTTCTGAATAAATTGGTTGGACCCCCTCTTTCATACATTGGTTTGCAAATAGTTTGGTTTGGTTTGGAAAAGAGTAGGAAAGTTCATGCTTTTGTGGTAAAAAGAGCTTGTTTTTGACTGTGGCCTATGCTTTGTCATGCCATGCTTGATATTGTTTTAGCCTTTTGGTTAGTATTCTTTGCTGTAGCATGACTTGTTATAAATAATTCAGATTGCTTAATGTGCCTTGGATGAATCATGCGTTGTTTTAGCATATTAAAGCATAGTATAGTTGTATTCTCCTTTGATGCTTTATTTGGGTTGACTTGGCGCGTGCTCACACCATGTTATGACTATCTCAAGTCACCATAAGCCTTTATGATCCTTTAGTTTTCAACTTGTAGTATCACTTTATGCTTTTATCAATGATGTTTTGTCGCTCTGCATGATTATGGCCATTATTGCTCTCTTAGTTTGTCGCTCCCAGTCTTTTGCTAGCCTCCACAACCAAGTATGAGTTCCACTCATGCATCCAACTCCCTAAACCAAGTTATTCCAAAGAGTCCACCATACCTACCTACTAGCATATGCTATTCCAAGTATATTCATGCTATTATTTACCTTCCAAATTAAACTTGTTATGAGAAAACTAGTGATTAAAGCTCTCACGAACTTGATGGCACACTTTACTTTTTGCATCAAATAAACTTGAACCATTGGGTCCTTCTTTGTTGCGTATATGCTTGCGCTTTATAAGTTGAAATTAGCAGAACCATGTTTCATGGGGAACGCTTTCAACATTGCACTTGTACTTTGTACCCCGTTGATATCATGTTCTTTTGCTTACGGATCCCGGCGGTGTGAAATGAAAGTGGAACTTGTAAGATCATGGAGTTTCTATGTGTGTTAGAGAAACGCCTAGGCCACTAGCCTAAGCCATGCCTAATGATGGTGGAAAATTGTAGCATCACCATAATGAGCACTCTATGAAGCATCCTCAATAAAAACCTATGCAAATAGCAAATAAAAAGATCGCTGAGATGCTCATTGTCTGCTTGCCTTGTCATTTTGATTATGGGAAAGCTCCCATATCATGTGCAAGGGGTACCCCATTGGCGGTTCTTTATGATACACATGTACTTACAATGACAAGAGCTTACTTGTGACTAAAGTTGAGTAGCATGAGGATCGGTCTTCGTAAGTAAGGGGCATGAGATTTCAGCTTATAACTTGTCAAGCATATCCTCTTAGTTGTGTCACTTTAACCTTAACCACTTCAAGATGCTTATGATAGGGGCAATGAGAGCTGAAAGCTAATAAGTACCATAATTTTTGGAAGCTCTTTATGAGACTTGAATCCCTACTTCCTTTTACAAAGGCCTTTCTTCCACCATTACATTGACTCTCCACCTTCTATCTTTATGCACCTACTTTGAGAGCATAGTGGCCATTCTTAGTTCTATGTGCATTGTCCCAAGACTTGTTGATTGATGCATAACTTGATATTGCTTGTTTTAAACTATTTGTATCTAGTCACTCTTGTAAACTTTGAAGGTGTCCTATGCATTTATATTTGCTACTCTATGAGGGACAAGCTGAATGCTACTATGCTATGTTTTCTTTATGTGAAACAAACAAACGTCTTGCAAAGCATTGTTATTCATGAATCTTTTGTTTGTGCCTTTTCATGTTGCATCATAGTTTCTTTGTCTTATTGCTAGAACTTTGTCTTTCATGTTATGATTGAAGTACTATGATCCCAGCTATCAATGTTCTACAAATACTTTGATCAAGTTTATGATGGTGCATGTCACCTCAAAAATTATTCTTTCTTTTTATCACTTACCTACTAGAGGACGAGCAGGAGTTAAGCTTGGGGATGTTGATACACTGCAAATGTATCTATAACTTTTGATGTTCCATGCTTGGTTTTATCTACTTTCTTATGTTTTGTTCCAACTTTGGAGTACTTTTCATATGATTTCTTGGACTAACCTATTAACAAGATGCCACAGTGCTAGTTGCTTATTTTCTGCTGTTTTTGGTTCCAGGAAAGTCAAAAAATCAATATTCTCGGAATTGGACCGGACAAAAGCCAAAGTCGATATTTTACTGGAAGACTCACGGAGCCAGAAGACGAGACGGAGAGGGGCCACAGGGCGGCCACACCATGTGGTGGCGCGGGCTAGCCCTGGTCGCGCCACCAGGTGGTGTGGGCCCCCTGGCCGCCCACCGACCTTGCCCTCTGGCCTATAAGAAGCCTCCCGAGGCATAAACCCTAAAAAGTCAAGCCTCTAGCCACGAAAAGTTCCGCAGCGCCGCCACCACCAAAAAGGAGATTCAGGGGACAGAAAGTCTCTGTTCCGGCACCCTGCCGGGACGGGGAAGTGCCCTCGGAGCCATCTCCATCGAACTCCACCACCATCTCCATCACCATTGCAGATTCCCATGATGAGGAGGGAGTAGTTCTCTCTCGAGGCTAAGGGTTCTACTGGTAGCTATGTGTTCATCTCTCTATCTATGCATGATATTATTGAGATCATGAGCTTGTAATCTATAGATCTATTCTGCTACTCAAGTGCTTTAATGAATCTCTGCACTTGGAGGCCCAACTACTGTCTACAAGAATATAAGTGCGGAGACATCAGAGCGCATCGACTTTGAGGTCGTCGACTGGCCCTCGCAGTACCACTGCATCCTCGGGCGCGTCGTGTTCGCCCGATTCATGGCAGTGCCACATTACGCCTACCTGCAGATGAAAATGCCAGGTCCAAATGGCGTCATCATGATCAACGGGAGCTTCGAGAGATCCGACAGTTGCGACAGGGAATTCAACAGAATTTCCTAGTCCTTCAGCATGGAGGAAGAACTTGCAAGGCTAAAGGAGTCGACAGACAACAGTTTGCCTTCCCTGAGCCGGCCAAGCTCGCCTGATCTATCCTTCGACTCATCAGTGCACACAAAGAAAGTGTAAGTCCACCCATCGGATCCCGCCAAAACGGCCCTCATCACCAACAACTTGAGTCCCACATAGGAACTCGCACTCGTCGAATTCCTCCGTGAGCACTGGGATTTTTTCGCCTGGTGTCCAGCGAACATGCCAGGAGTTCCCAGGGAATTCGCCGAGCACGCACTCAACGTCAACCCAGACGCAAGGCCGGTTAAGCAAACAATTCGGCGATTATCTAAGCCAAGAGAAAAGGCAGTTGGAATGGAGATCAACAGACTCCTCGACGCCAAATTCATACGCGAGATCAAGGAAAGCACTTGGCTCGCCAACACGGTGCTAGTACCAAAAAAGGACACGGATATCCTTCGGATGTGCGTGGACTTCACCTCTTTAAATAAGCACAGTCCAAAGGATCACTTCCGCTGCCGCGAATCAACCAGATCATCGACTCCACCGCGGGATGCGAGCGCCTCTGCTTCCTCGACACCTACTCAGGCTATAATCAGATTCGAATGAAGGAGGAAGATCAAGAACAAACAGCGTTTACAATGCCCTTTGGTGTGTTCTTCTACAACACAATGCCCTTCGGGCTAAAGAACGCGGGAGCCACCTACCAGCGGTGCATGCAGGCTTGCCTCAAGGAACAACTTGGTCGCAACATTCAAGTCTATGTCGACAACATAGTAATCAAGACCAAGGAGGAAGCCTCCCTAATCGACGATTTGCGCGAAACCTTCACCAACCTCGACCGCTACCAGATCAAGCTCAATCCAGACAAATGCGCCTTTGGTGTACCATCCGGGCAACTACTCGGGTACCTCATCTCCGTGAGAGGAATCGAGGCAAACCCGAAGAAAATAAAAGCCATACTGGCCATGGAGAAGCCGAAAAACATAAGGGGCGTTGAGTAGCTGGCTGGGCGAATCACGGCCCTCAGTCGATTCATCAGTCGGATGGGTGAAAAGGCACTGCCCTTCTACCAACTCCTCCGCAAAACTGAAAAGTTCGAGTGGACCAACAAAGCGCATGAAGCATTCGAAGACCTCAAGCGCCTGCTATCCACCTCGCCAGTACTAGTGACCCCACGGGAAAGGGAACCACTATTGCTATATATCTCCGCCACCAACCAGGTGGTCAACACAGTGCTCATCGTCGAGCGAGCCGAGGAAAACAAGGTCCACGGGGTACAACGCCCAGTATACTACCTCAATGAGGTCCTCACGCCAACAAAACAGCGGTACCCACACTACCAGAAGCTGGCGTACGGCGTCTTCATGACTGCCCGGCAACTGCGCCATTACTTCTAGGAACACCCAATCGTGGTGGTCAATGACGCCCCGTTTATCCTCAATAACCCCGACGCCACGGGACGAGTCGCGCTCTGGGGAATAGAATTGTCTCCACGAGACATTACATACGAAAAGCGCGACACAATCAAGTCGCAAGTCCTCCCTGACTTCCTCGTGCATTGGATGGAGAACCAGCTCCCCGACAAGCCAGATATGTCCTACCTCTAGGCAATGCACTTCGATGGATCCAAGCGGAAGGACGGAGCAGGTGCAGGTGTCATACTGACATCACCTCAAGGTGACAAGCTGAAATATATCCTGCGAATGCAATTCACCGCCTCCAACAATGAAGCAGAATACAAGGCCCTGCTGCACGGGATGAGGATGGCAAAAGCCTGCGGCGCTAAGAGGCTCATTATATACGGCGACTCCAAGTTGGTCATCAACCAAACAATGCATGCGTGCGATGCACTGAATGACAATATGATCGCGTACCGCGACCTCTACGACACACTCGAAGGGGACTTCGACGGCTGCAAACTGCGGCACGTAGGTCGCGAAAGCAATGAAGAGGCGGACGCACTCGCCAACATAGGCTCTACCTGCGCCCCCATACCACCTGGGGTATTTCTCGAGCGTATCTGCGAACGCTCCATCAAGCCAAAGGCCGCAGAGAAGAAAACAAGGGCAACAACGGACTCGGGGGCTACGCCGCCCAATGAGCCAATGGCACTCAATGACTTGGAGCTGGACACAGGACTCGAGGGACCAATGAGCATCATGATGATTGAGCAATCCTGGACGCAACCGTACGTCACGTACCTCCTCAGCAAGAGGCTACTGGACGATCCGACTGATGCACGGCACATCACGCGGCGATCCAAGGCATTCGCTGTTATCAACGGCGAACTGTATAAACGTAGCATCACAGGAGTACTCCAACGATGCGTCTCCACGGCCGATGGAAGAGCTGTTCTCCTCGACATCCATGAGGGGACCTGCGGGCACCACGCCGACAGTCGCGCCCTCGTTGCCAAAGCTCTACGAGCTGGATTCTACTGGCCTACGGCCATGCGCGATGCCAAGGACATCGTCCAAAAATGCAACACTTGCCAGCGATTCGCGGACAAGCCACACGCACCTGGCGCAGAACTCTGGCCAATTCCATTGCCCTGGCCCTTCGCGCAATGGGGACTTGACATGGTTGGCAAAGTCCCAAGATCCTCACGAGGAGGCTACGTCTACCTCTTGGTCGCAGTCGACAAATTCACCAAGTGGATTGAGGCCATGCCAGTGACCAATCAATTAGGGCACAACGCAGTCAAGTTCTTCGAGTCCATCATCTACCGCTTCGGAGTTCCACACAACATCATCACCGATAATGGGACGAACTTCACATCCAAGGAGTTCCAAGAATTCTGCGAGAATCTGGGGATCAACATCAGCTACGCCTCGGTAGTGCATCCACAGACCAATGGTCAGGTGGAAAAGGCAAACGGGCTCGTCTGCGGTAGCATCAAGAAGCGACTCCTTCGGCCACTCGAACAAGCCGCGGGTTGCTGGCCAGACGAATTGCAATCAGTACTTTGGAGCCTACGCACAACTCCAAACAGTGCTACGGGCTACACCCTGTTCTTTATGGTGCACGGGGCCGAGGCAGTGCTACCCGCCGAGGTACGGTACAAGGCGCCGCGCGTGGTCGCTTACAGCGAACAAGAGTCATCCCTCGCACTCGAAGACTCCGTCGACCTCCTTGACGAGGCAAGGGAAATCGCCGCGGAAAGATCAACGATCTACCAGCAGAACCTGTTGGGGATATACTTTCCAGGTATCCTCACAGTTCCTCACTGACCAGGGTGGCCCACTTCGGGTTTGAGCTTTGTTTCACAGGCGGCCCAAACGACTTACCGACTTAGGCCCATAATGTTACTTGTAGTTCAAGATGTACTCTGTAACCAACTCTTAGTCGTAGCTGGATTGATCTCTCCTGTAAACCCTAGGCCGGATATCTATATAAGTCGTCCTACGGAGAGCCTTTAGGGCACAATCCAATACTTTAGACCCTCAACTCGCACAGGCGAAACCCTTGTAACCCATATCCGGCTCTGCCGTATTACTGGATTGCTAGCAGGAGTAGGGTCCGTCCAAAGCCGGCGGATTCGAACCTGGGTAAACTTGTGTGCTCACCGTCCCGGAACACCGTACGCCTCACACCCCTCTCTTCCGCACGCCTCGAGGACCCCCTCATGGCGTACTTGTCCTCAATCCGACGATAGTTGGCGCCCACCGTGGGGCAAGTGAGCTTCGGATCTGCGTTCCGAGCGGAATGTGCAAGAATCTGAATCGGCGAGACCATCGCCGTCAGTCGCATCCTCTATGCCAGCGACGACCCTCTCATCGTTCTCGACGAGACCTGGATTCCGTCTAGGGAGGCCGTGACTGCCTATACAATCATGTCTTTCGGCGAGATCGATGTTTACATCGGTTTCGCTGAACCTGCCCAACCCACCCCATCGGTGATGATAGAGGCAGAAGAATCTTCTGGGTCTCCTTTGTCCACGGAGGCAGCAGAGTTCCGGATCTTAGAAAACCCTAATCCCACCCAGCCCGCACCACTTGCGGAGATAGTGGAGAAATCTGAGCCTGAAGAAGACCTCGCGGTTCAAGTCGAATCCATAGTGGAACTCCCTGGAGAAGCCGGATCCCAGATCGACCCACCCGTGGAAGTCGAAATCCAGGAGTAGCACATCAACGACGCTGATTCCGACTCTGACGATGTCGGAACAGACAAGCCTTTCCTCAGGTACACACTAAGATGTATGATACTACAAGGCGCTAGCGCAGATGCAATCCTCGAAACTATTAAAAGTTTCGATATGGCTGATCGCGAAAGCCGTAGGTACCTCAGGAAGCACGCATCGCACTTCGTCGGATATGTTGGATCCGGATCCGTCTCCGCCGATGCTAGAGAAAACACCGACTCGGTGCTGGAGGCAATTGGAATAAACGCCGACATTCCCGCATCCTCGGATGAATCCATGACGTCGGCAGATTTCCGAAAGTTCTCTGCGGAATATGAAGAGGAGTACAACTCCAAAGCTGCAGAGGAAGGAGAAGCCATGGATGAAGGATCCGGGGAACACTCTCCCAAAGCGCAGGAAGACATGGACGTCAGAGACAATCCCGAAGTCCAGATGTCCGAAAGTACCGATCAGAGCTTGACTCCGAGAAACGAACCCAAAGCCGTCTTTGCTACCGGCGCTGCCAAGAAGGCAAAGAAGAAGAACAAGAAGAACAAGACCACGGCAAAAGACCCTCTGACAGAGGAGGTGATTGCCGAGGAATACGAGGAAGACTCGGATGGAGCACTTATCCCAGACGAGCCGAAAAAAGAAGCATCGGTGGATGGACACGTGATCACTGAAGGTGCACGTAAACTCATCGATGCCGCATTAACCACACCTATCCCTACAACTGCAGAACTTACTACAGATGAGCTGGACGAAAGGGCCCAAGCCCTAGAAGCGCGTCGTCAACAACTCCTTGATGAAGCCAAAAACATCGAGGTGGAGAAGAAGCGCATGTCAAACAAGGAGTACATGTCCCGTCTACATCAGAAGACACGGAAGCGTCACATAGATGACAACCAATTCCCACGTGTCCGGGCCGTCCTTTTTGGAGATGAGATGGGAAAGCCACGGAAGGACAGCAATGGAGATTGGGTTTACCCAACACTAGTGCAAAATACCGTGGCAGCTCGCGAAATTCTATCGGCTAATCCAGGACTAGAGGAGATACGTTTGGGTATCAAGCTACTCAATAAGGGACTGGAGCAGCAAAAGGTCACCCTGTCTGGAAGTCAAAAGCTGGTCTCGGATTCCGACCAATGTCGCACAGATCCGGCATGGGCTGACGTAAGATCCCACTACGATCAGGCGCAACATCGTCACCCCGAACGCAGGGAAGACAATTATTCAAGAACCGGATCATCAGGACAGCACCGCAAGACTACACATAACTAGAGCAACGTCGCTCCAATAGCCGAGAAAGACGCGATCGCTGCACTGATTCCGAGGAATCCTCCCAGAAAAGGAGAAGATAAAGAGAAACGTCGGAGGAGGATCGTCAGAAAATGCCACCTCCTAGACATGAAAACCGTTCGGCTGAGCCTCACCATGGTGGGAATTACGGACGAAGGAACGACGGAAACCACGCTGGCACAAACCGGCAGGGGGCTCGTCATAGTCAAGAACCTCCCTGGAACCGGAATAATGACGCTCCAGACGGAGGCCGGCAATCAGCCGGAAACAACCCAGCTACACCACCCTCTCCACAGCACAGTTATCACAACGGCCCCAAAGGAGGTCAAGGAGGACGACATGGCGGAGGAGGTGGTGGCAGAAGCCGAAGTCCGGCTCCAAGGCACCGCAACGACAACCGATATTCGGGACGATCCCTATCCCCGAACGATGCAAGGCACAGGATCAACTCCAACATAGAGGCTCGGCGCTACGAAAACGATGACGTGTACGTGGGCCCAAAGTGCTTCGGACCACGCATCAGAGCTACAAAATTCCTGGAAGGATTTGCTATCTCAAGACATATCCAAGCCTACGACGGCATTGCTCGGCCAGACACCTGGTTACAGGATTTCTTCCAAGCTTGCTGCATCACCAAAGGCGGAAACAGCCTGGTCGCAACCCGATATCTCCCACTTATGCTGCGGAAGACGGCACGATCATGGCTCAATGAACTTCCGGCAAACACCATCCATAACTGGTATGAGTTACAAAGTGCGTTCTTTCGGAATTTCGAAGGCACATATCGGAGGCCCTGTTCGGTCGGAGACCTACAGCGTTGCACCCAGAAAGCCAGAGAAACTTGCCGGGACTACCTCGGACGATGGATCGACACCAAGAACTCCTGTGAGGGAGTAAACGATCAAACTGCGATTGAAGCTTTCATCGCAGGACTCCCAATTGGTCTACTGCGCCACCGCCTGAAATGTGACAAGGCCACTGATTTGGGAGAGACGATAGAAACAGCGAGCAAGTATGCAGATGCTGACGGTGATGCAGAGGGATTACTCAATGTCCTGGGTGTACCTCAGTTAGCAAAGACAAAGCAACAGGCTCAGAAGCGCAAAAACACCTCGGAAGAAAAACCCAACGCGGAGACAGCAGTAGTCACTACTGTTTCCGGGTCTGGAGGACGAGGAGGACATGGCGGAGGCCGCAGGCGTGGCCGTGGGACATCAAGGATCCAAGGTAGAGGAGAGCAACAACCAGGCAAAACCTACACTTGGGCCGACATCGCCAATAACCCATGTGTGCATTACTTGGACGCCAATGGGGGCTCGTCCCACACCAACGCTGAATGTCATTTTAACGACGACATTAAGAGAGATGATACCACGGGCTACAAAGCTAAGCGGAAGAAGGGAAAGAAAAATCCCGAAAAAGACAAAGAGACCAAGGAAGATTCTGACATGGAGGAAGCCGATGCTTCAAATCCCAAATCGGAAGGGAAAAAAACTTTTCCTACCAAGAAGGACACTTACGTCACCTTCCTCGAATCTCAACCAGCAAAGGTCAAGAAAGCAGTTCTCCACGAGCTCAACTCAACAGTTCCGACTGTCCCTCAGTATCTGGACTGGTCGGAAGTGGCAATAACGTTTGACCGCGCTGATCATCCACCTAAGCTACATAGGCGAGGAAAATACGCCTTGATCGTCAATCCACTTATTGACGGTTATGGTTTCTCCAAGACCCTCATGGACGGTGGTAGCAGTATCAATATTCTCTATGTCGAAACGCTACGCCGGATGAAGATCTTGGAAACACAGCTTAACCATAGCTCTGTGATTTTTCACGGAGTTGTCCCAGGAAGACAAGCTAATTCCCTAGGAGAGATCACTTTGGATGTTACTTTTGGAACACCAAAGAATTATCGGACGGAGGCACTTTCCTTCGAAGTGGTCCCGTTCAAGTGCGCATACCACGCTATATTCGGACGTCCAGCTTACTGGGCTTTTATGGCTCGTCCGTGTTACATATACAATATGATGAAAATTCCAGGTCCCAACGGTGTGATCACCATCAGGGGAGACCCGAAGAAGGCGCGAGAGTGCGAGGATGGAAATGCCGCCTTTGCCGAAGCCGTGCTGCACGCCTAGGAGTACCAGGAGATCAAGAAGAGCATAGACCCGTCCGAGATGCCCGCAACAAAGAAAGAGGTGACAAAGCCAAATCCGGAGTTCAAGGCATCAGAAGAGACGAAGAAGACGCCGTTGAAGGATGATGACCCCTGCAAGGTGACCCAGATAGGCGTAGGACTAAGTAGCGCATAGGAAAGCGCGCTCGTCAAGTTCCTCCGAGCAAATCAAGATATCTTCGCATGGCAGCCATCTGACATGACCAGAGTACCTAGGGAACTTGCCGAGCACTCTCTAAATGTAAACCCGAACGCTAAACCCGTCAAACAGTCCTTACGACTGTTTGGTGATGAAAAGCGTAAGGCAATAGCTAAGGAACTAGCGCGGCTCGAGTTAGCCGGATTCATAGAAGAGGTCATCCATACTGATTGGTCGGCCAACCTTGTAATGGTCCCTAAAAAGGACACCACTGATTTAAGGATGTGTGTTGATTATACTGCCTTGAACAAGGCTTGTCCAAAAGATTCATTCGCTCTGCCTAGAATTGATCAGGTTATCGATTCTACGGCAGGCTCGGAACTCCTCTGTTTTTTCGACGCATACTCCGGTTATCACCAAATCCAGATGAAGGAATCTGACAAAATCAAAACTTCATTCATAACCCCTTTCGGTACCTTCTGTTATGTTATGATGCCCTTTGGGCTGAAGAATGCAGGAGCTACGTACCAGCGCACGATGCAGCGTTGCCTCCATGATCAACCCGACGCAATGTACATGCATACGTGGATGATATCGCGGTCATGTCCAAAAAGAAGGAAACATTGATTTTCGACTTGGAGGAGACGTTCGCCAATTTACGAAAATACAACATCATGCTTAACCCGAAGAAATGCTTCTTTGGAATACCAGCCGGAAAATTGTTAGGTTTTATTGTATCTCAAAGAGGTATAGAGGTGAACCGTGACAAGATCAAGGCTATTCTCAATATTTACAGGCCAACTTGCCTGAAGGACGTACAAAGATTAAGTAGTTGCATTGCTGCGGTCAGTCGATTTGTAATCCGGCTTGGTGAAAGAGCCGCACCATTATACAAACTCCTGAAGAAGACCAAGGATTTTGTCTGGACTGACGAAGCTGAAGCTGCACTACAAGACCTGAAGAAAGTACTCTCATCTGCTCCTATCCTTGCAGCGACGGAACCTCAGGAACCGATGTTGCTTTACATTGCTGCGACAAACAAGGTTGTCAGTATAGTTATGGTGGTGGAGAGACCAGAAGAAAATCAGGAGCACCTGGTGCAGCGTCCGACATACCTTGTCAGCGAGGTCCTGACATAATCAAAACAACGGTATCCGCACTATCAAAAGTTGGCTTACGGTGTTTTTCTAGCATCTTGTAAGTTACGACACTATTTTCAGGAGCATCCAATTACCGTGGTGAGCAAAGCTCCCATGAGAGATATAATCAACAATAGCGATGCCACAGGATGCGTCGCCAAATGGGGTATAGAGCTTGCAGCTTTCGATATTGAGTACAAACCCCGGACAACAATCAAATCCCAGATCCTTGCTGACTTTGTCTCTGATTGGACAAAGACCAAGGAGAACATGGTCCTCCCTAAGTCAGAATATTGGACCCTCTTTTTTGACGGGTCTAAGGCTCGAGGGGGCTCGGGGGCTGGCGTGGTGCTCAAATCACCCCAAGGAGATAAACTTTTATACGTGTTGCAGATCCACTTCACAACGACAAACAACATTGCCGAGTATGAAGAACTACTGCATGGAATCCAGATTGCTAAGGATATTGGCATCCGACATTTGATGTGTTACAGAGATTCAGATCTTGTTGCTCAGCAAGTCTCGGATATTTGTAATGCAAAGAAGCACATGGTAGCATATAAAGCTGTCGTGGATGATCTATCTAAATCGTTCGAAGGGTTTGAAGTTCAACACATCCCTCGAGAAGAAAACGAGGAAGCAGATGCACTATCTCGAATAGGCTCTGCGCGGAAAGAGGTTCTGGATGGCGCATTTTTAGAGCACCTCAAAGTTCCCTCGATAAAGGGAGTAGAAGAGGAATATCCGACCAAATCCGACTCACCTTTAATAGCAGTTCTGGCTGTAATTCCCAGCTGGACTCAACCCTACCTCGATTACTTGGTAGATGGCAAATTACCCAAAGACGAGGTGCTAAGCCGGCAGATTATCCGACGAGCAAAATCCTATACTATTGTTAAAGGTGAGCTCCATAAACGGAGTGTTTCTGGGGTTTTTTAGCGCTGTGTATCTCCGGAAGAAGGAGTGGAAATCTTAAGAGAAATCCACGAAGGCGAGTGTGGTCACCACGCTGCAGCCAAATCTTTAGTGGCAAAAGCTTTCGACATGGATTTTTCTGGCTTACAGCTCAGGAAGATGCCGAACGATTAGTCAAGACATGCAAAGGCTGCCAAAAGTACGCCAAGCAAGCTCATGTTCCGGCTGATCAACTGCGCACAATACCTATAACATGGCCTTTTGCGGTCTGGGGGCTTGATATGGTTGGACCTTTTAAACGAGCTCCAAGTGGATTTACTCACCTCTTAGTGATGGTGGATAAATTCATGAAATGGATCGAGGCTAAACCTGTTACTAGTTGTGATGGAGCAATAGCCAAAATATTTGTCGAGAATGTTATAATCCGGTATGGTTATCCGCATAGCATTATCACGGACAACGGGAGTAATTTTTCCATGTGAGAGTTGGCTGAATTCTGCGACGAGCAAAATATCTGGCTTGACATTGCGTCAGTCACACATCCACAAGCTAACGGACAAGTCGAAAGAGCAAATGGTTTAATTCTACAAGGCTTGAAACCAAGACTCGAAGCACCACTGAGACGTGTTGCGGGGGCTTGGGCAGAGGAACTACCCTCTATAATTTGGAGTTTGCGAACAACTCCGAACAGGTCAACAGGATATACACCTTTCTTCTTGGTCTATGGCACAGAAGTAGTTCTTCCTAGTGATTTAATTCATACTTCTCCTAGAGTGGCTGTGTATATCGAGGAGGATGCCGAGATTTCTCGACAAAATGATCTCGACTTAGTCGAAGAAGTTCGCGTCGTTGCTGAAATGAGATCTACAGCCTATCAGCAGAAGTTACGCAAGTATCATAGCCAGAGAGTTCGAACTAGATCTTTCAATAAAGGTGATTTGGTTCTCTGGCTTGTGCAACAAAGAAAGCACAAACTTTCCCTAGTATGGGAAGGGCCCTTTTTAGTTAGTCGAGTATTGCACAATGGGTCGTACTACTTAACTGACATGAGGCCGGTCAAAGAAAGACCTGCTACTAAGAAGAGAAAGAGAGCTAGAGGCAGTACAAATCCGGATGAGTTAGACAGACCATGGAATATTGCTCAGCTACGTCCCTTTTATTCTTAGTTTATCCTTCTTTATAATCATACATATGTACATGTTCTGTGAGAAATAAAATTTTCCTGAGAACTTTTTTACCATCTTATTTCATAATGATCATGTCATAGTCGAAAATCCCAGAATGCTTGAAAGTACTTTATGCTCATGTTCGTTCTGGTTTAGATTTCCGATTCTAAAACCGCTACCTTCGGGTATAAATCTAAAAAATTCTAGTCTTCACTTGGGTTATTTGTCTGATTGCTGGATGCGGGTATCTTCCGAGTAGTGAATTGGTGGTACTAGAAGCCGGCTTTGTTTCCGAGTTTAAACTGGTTTAGCAATTGAGCTCTGTTGCTCGACAAAGTTTCCGGCTGAAGGTTTAGCCGGCTCACGAAAGGGACGAGGCGGAAAGCCAGATAAACGATAAGTAGAGACTGAAAATTCTAAGTGCTTATGAATACATTTCAGGCACACAAAAAATCTAAGACAAAAGTGCTAAATAGATAAAAAAAACTTAGCACTAGCAAAACTCATAGTACTTAATATTTACAAAACGCATCATGTCTTTCCAGAATAATACATAGTTTTTTGATCTATGATGTAGGGGAGATGAAGGAGCTGACGGCTCGCTGGTTACTCCGCCTTGATATCGTACCGTGATGTCTGGATCCGAGGTGGTCCATTCATCATCGGAAACTTCTTCGGTGTCTTCTGGAGGAGGTGGCGGAGTATCCACGCGGGTGAAGAAGGGCACCTCGTAGCTGGTCAGGTCAGCTACGTGGCACCCATATCCGGCGCAGGAGTGCATGATGGCTTGAAGGTCCTGCTCCTGGCCGTCTTCGTCTACTTTGTAGTACCCTCTGGTCACTTGCCATATCTCCATGTTTCCATGGTGGCTCATGACCATGGTGAGAGCGTTCTGCGCAGCAGTCCGCGCGTAGGACATACTCCAGTCCCGAATGAGCTGCGGCATCTCCTTGGCCTTCTACCGCATCTGGAAGTCCGACATGCTTGGCATGTCCGGAATCCTGAGAGACTCGCCAATGTCCTCAAGGGACTAGCAGTAGTCATGAAGAAGATCACCGACTTGGGTAAGCCAGTGAGTGCGGGGCTCGGACAAGGAGGAATCCGTCAAGTTCAGAGGACCTATACACAAAATGAAGATAAGGAAAAACCGACATTGATGAAAGTCGAAGAAATAATAAGTCAGATGGATGGAACATACCAAGAATGACGTCGTCAATCTTGGCTTTCTCCTCCCGGAGACTCTGGAGTTCAGCCAGGAGCGCCTGGGAAATATCCTTCTCTCTGCCAACCTCATTCTTGAGGTCCGAGATAATTTTATCTTGAGCAGCAATGTTGCGATCGCGCTCTTCAGTGGCCATGGAGGAGGATTCCAGGACTTGAGCTATGCTCGTCTCATGATCCGCCTTGAGCTTTTCCAGCTCCTGGCAAAGTCCTTTGTTCTCCACCACCAAGGTCTTGAGGTTCTCGGCCTCTTCAATCATAGCGATGGATTGTTTCACCAACGCTGTAAGTCAAAAAGAACAACAGTTCAGAAAAATTCGACATTGAAAAAGCAAAAGACAAGGTTTGAATCTCGGAATGTTTACCTTCGGCTTCATCCTTGGCTACCTTGAGCTCAGCATTTTTAAGCCGGAGAGCTTTGATCTCTCCCCGCTTATCACAAACATTGGTTAATAATTCCTGGTTATAGGAACATACTTTCTGTAAGTCAGAATACCCAAAATTAGAAAGCTACTTAAGACTCGGGCTAATATTTTTTTCTAAATATCAGCACGAGCCTTGGGGGCTACACTAGTTCATTCTTTGGCATCCTAATGAAAGCATAAACCCGGATTTCTATATCCTACTTCATGCTTGGGGGCTAGAGGATATGATATAACATAATGAAAAAACAAGAGTTGGAATTCCGACTTACATATTGCTCGCGGGTGAGTTTGTCTAAACCCGCGTTCACCTCAGCTGCCACCTTCTCAGCGAGAGTAAGAGGAATTACTGGGGCTGTTGGAAGCTCGCCAGTCCTGATCCTCTCATCGCGAAGGCGGACTTGAGCGAGAAGGTCAGAGAACTTGACATCCTCTGCTTCTTGCGCTTCCTCTTCGGGGGATAGATGGCTTTTGTCCAGGACTTGCCTGGCCAGCCGCTGGATCTCCTCTGCAGATTTCTGGGATAAGCCAAACTTGGCAAGTCCGGGGTTGCTGAGGAGGTTGTCGGCGAAGACTTCAGCCGAGGGATCATTACCTGAAGAGGGTTCACCCTTATCTTGAGCTAACGCACCCACGGCGACGTCAGTGTCTGATCCAAGGATCACAGGCGCCGTTGGAGGAGCCAGATCTTCTGCAACAACCAGAGAAGGAGCAATCACCGGTGTTGCAGAAGGTTGAGGGGCAGGAGTTGGAGGAGCCATGGCAGGGGAAGCTACGGTAAGCTTCGTTTGTCGCAGGGGCTTCGCAGGAATCCCTTTCCCCTTACCCTTGATAAGAGGCTTTGCTCTGAGAATGTAGTAAAGTTGGAAAATTTACATCTCAGGAAGAAATTCGAGAAAGATACAAAGGCGAAAATTGTGAATGGAAGTTACCTCTTCACAACAGGCACCTCCTGTGTGCCAACTGCCACTGTCGGAGCCTTACGCTTCTTGAGCGCAAGATCCGGCAATGGGACCACTTTAGTCTCCTGAGAAAACTCAGGAGGATATCCTTCGAGTGGAGCAAGCTCTGACTGAGGGAGATCAGCAAGCTGAAAACAAGAAAACATATCAGCATTGCAGTATATAACTTAAAGATTGAAACACGTAAAAGGTGTACTGATGGAAGCTTACCGCTACCGCGGGGTTTTCCGCCGTGTGCATATCCAGAGAAATCTCCGAAATATTCCTCTCGATCCGCTCCTTGATCAACCACTTGATCTGGCTGATGTAGCCTTGAGTGGACTAGGCTTTGGGGCTGATGCGGAGAGAGTCTTTTTTGGAAGACGTGATGGAGTGCATCAGTCTATCCCCGTGGTACTGAAGTGGCTGGATCCGACGTGAGACCCAGCATTGGACTAAGTCGGATCCTTTCAGACCCTTGTTCTTGATAAGATATTCGATCCGCCTCTTAGCAAAGATCAGATCGTCGGTGGGAGCCGGAGCAACCTCGTCCCAGGAAGGCTAGGCCGTGGCAGCTCCGTCGACAAAAGCCGGCAAAGCAATAGCTTTGCCGGGAGCCAGAATATCCCTATGGTAGAAAAAAGTGGCTGGCCATTGTTTGACCGAGTCACTGGCAGAAATTTTGGGATATGCCTGGTCTCGTCTAACAGAAAAACTAATGGTACCGGTGATGTAAGGAACACCGGCAGTAATGGAATTCCTCCGGACATGGAAATAGTACCGGATGAGAAGCAAACTCGGCCTAATGCCGAGAAAGCCCTCGCAAAGCGCAACATATGCGCTCATTTATAGGAGAGAATTGGGAGGAAGATTGTGGAGTTGAACTCCATAATGGTCAATCACCTCGGAGAAGAACTCAGAGGGAGGAAAGGACAAACCTCGGTCTAGATGGGTGCCGAAGTGGACACGCTCGCCCTCGCGCGGATTGGGGACGGTTTCGCCAGAACCGCTCCGCCAGTTGCCGGCGGCGAGAAGCCCCTCCTTCTCCACATTTTTGAGGCCGTCCTCGTCGAGGGTGCAAGGGATCCAGATTCCCCAGAAGCTCTCTTTCTGCGCAGCTACTTCCGCCGACGCCGCCGCCGCCAGAGAGGAAGAAGAGGATGAAGCCATTTTCTCTCCGGTGGAAAAAGTTGACCTTAAAGTGGCGGCGCTAGGAGCTCTGTGGGAGGAGGACGAAAAGGCTCTGGGCGTGCTGGAGGATTGGGAAGAAAGGAATGGCAAAGGACTGGTGAAGAGGAGAAGAAGGAATCTAAACCCCTTATGACCACCTACCTACGCCAAGATTCGTGCAAATGCTACAGTATAATCACCACGCGTCGTGGAAAGAACTGGGCAGGGCCCGCGCGATGATTGCGTCGCCTCGATCTCCATGCACGCATTGAAACGGCGCCTCGGTTTCGCGAACCGCGGACCCACCAACGGTCGTGCTGACGGAACGTCTGTCAGATGATGTGACTTGACCATGCTTGTGTCAGGTGGCGTTAGAGACCAAGTTCCGGCTTAGTTTAAAAGCGAGCTGGAAAATCCGAGTAACTAATTGAAAGGTCCGACTTACTTTTAAGACCTGGATCATATTTTTTGTTGTGAAGTTTCAGGAACCCTTCAAGATTCTGCAAGCCGTAGATCAAGCTGGACGATGATAAAATCCGACTGTGGATCTTGGAGGCCTCCGGGGGCTATTGTTGGGGATATACTTTCCGGGTATCCTCACAGTTCCTCACTGACCAAGGTGGCCCACTTCGGGTTAGAGCTTTGCTTCATGGGCGGCCCAGTTAGAGAGATAAGACGAAGTCCAATCCGACTACGGGAAGGCCCAAAAGACTTACCAACTTAGGCCCATAATGTTACTTGTAGTTCAAGATGTACTCTGTAACCAACTCTTAGTCGTAGCCGGATTGATCTCTCCTGTAAACCCTAGGCCGGATATCTATATAAGTCATCCTAGGGAGAGCCTTTAGGGCATAATCCAATACTTTAGACCCTCAACTCGCATAGGCGAAACCCTTGTAACCCATATCCGGCTCTGCCGTATTACTGGATTGCTAGCAGGAGTAGGGTCCGTCCAAAGCCGGCGGATTCGAACCTGGGTAATCTTGTGTGCTCACCGTCCCGGAACACCATACGTCTCACACCCCTCTCTTCTGCACGCCTCGAGGACCCCCTCATGGCGTACTTGTCCTCAATCCGACAATAGAACCTGCGCAACTACCACAGTAGGAGGCTACGCCCCAGATCCTTCGTCGAAGGCGACCTAGTCCTGCGACTGAAGCAGCAGGGACATCTCAAGCTCGAGTCCCCCTGGGAAGGACCATACGTGATTACAGAAGTAATCCCAGGTGGCGCCTATCGCCTTCAAGATCTAGAGACAGGAGTCACATACTCCAACCCCTGGAACACCACACAACTGCGACGCTTCTACCCTTAGTCGTTTTTCTTTTACATTACAAATAAGGCATTCAGCCAAGGCTACTTAGCCACATATTGTACTTCGTACTGTCCCTCGAATAAATAAAGCTAAGTGCCCCAAAACTCTATGTTCTCCTTTATTTTCCACAATTTATCTACTCGGGGGCTGCGCCACCCTATACACATGTGTTCTACGAACTAAAACGCGATATCCTGAGTAGCTGGCACATCAATCGAAACCCTTGACGCAAAATCAACCCAGTTGCAACGCACCTGACAGGTTGACAAGGGACTGAGATAAAGCACATGGCCAGGGTAATGAAAAGGAATCGCATAGTGCAACGCACTCACACGCTAACAAGCTCTTTATACATAATCGATAGTTAGTTATACACTATATATACAAACTTTACAACATTGGTACACTTATGTGCAGGATACAAACTAAGCTACTACTGCAACAAAAGAACGATGGTCTGCTCCTCGAAGAAATCGACGATCTCCTCTGCTGGGCGATCCACTCCCTGGTAGTGCGGCACCATATTCCAAGCAGAACCTGCTGGTGGTGCAGGTGGCCCATCCGCAATCACTACAACATCGACGTCAGGCCTATGTAGTCGCACCAGCGATAGAGCGGCCTTGGCACCAACCACCAACTGCTGCCTTACGCACTCGCGAACCGTAGCCAAGTCTTGGAACTTGGCAAGAAGGGCCAGCAGGCTTGAGGGAGCAACATCCAGCGGAAACATCGTCCGATAAATGTTCTTCAAGCATGACTGCGACTTCTTCAGAAAGTGCAGCACTCGCGACGCACGATCCTGCAGGGTCACCAGCGCAATCGCACGATCATGATCCACCCAGAAGTATCCACTCTCCTGAAGTTGCTCTTGGGTCAGATCATGCATGCGAATGGTAATCCTATCCTTCTCATCCTGCGGATGGCACGCGCTAACAACTATACAAAGAAACAACGGAAGCATAAGGACATCACACCATTGCGAGTGACTACAAGGAAAAGATAAGAGCAAGCAAACTAACACTTAAATTTGTCGCCCAGCTGCGTCACCTCCCCCAGCAGATACTGTTCTCGGGCGGTGGCCTTCTCTGCCTTTGACTACCATACATCCACGTTACCGCGGAGCACGGGCAACTCACGCTCCAACTGCTTCACATGATCACGCAGCCGCGAGAGCAGAGACAGCTCATCCACCCTCGAGCGCGGTGCCAAAGTATCATCAAGGGGCGACGAATGCTGTGGTTCCCTCAATGGTTCACTCGACGTACCCTATCACAAGCCAAGCAAGAAGCAAAATAAGAAGACCAAAGCGATGCACAGACAAAAGATTCGAGTGTGTTCAAGACTAGCAAAAGTATCAGCAGATACACTCGCCAACAGGCATGTTCTTGACAAAGGACATAAACTAATTAACTATTACAAGCTACTGAGGAGAAACTGGCTTCTTCGACTTGGACGGCTTCGGGGGCTTCATCGAGTTCGTGGTGGTATCAGACGCCACTGACTTTCCGCTGGCCCCAGATGCCGCAACCTTTGCCGCCTTCTTGGCTCGTGGCAGCTCCTCAGAGTACTTCGCAACTATGCTAATCAGCTGCGGCCCATACTTGCCACATGTAGTCGCGAAGGGAGCAAAGACTACCTACTGGCCGTCCGCGCTAACGGGCATCGCCCTCGAGACCGCCGCAGGATCAACTTCAACTCCGTGGGCCTGCACCATAGCAAGTGACATTGACGCGCCAGCCGCACGAAGCGAATTCTTGAAGCTTGCAGGGACACCCCCGGAGAGAGACTCCACCAGCTCATCCATGTTCTCGATCAGCTCAGCCTTGGGCATCAGCTCCTCCCGGAGGCGACTGAGCACGCCCTTGGCCTTGGAGAACATATCTTGAACAGCGGCGCTGCGGTCCTCGACTGCTGAAAGTGCACCCGCCAAGGCATCGTCATGGCGAAGGGTCTGAGGATTGAAGCTCAATCGCCAGCATCTGTACATAAACCCACGCATGTGCACGAAAGTCACCAATAGCGAGAAAAATCGAACAAAAGAATGACAATGATATCCAAGCAAGGTACCTGAGAGGGCCTTGGCAATCGAAAAAAGCTGTTCTTCGAACAACTTCTCCCTAGCTGCAATGGAGGCACGCAGACCCTCTTCACGCTTTTGCACCTCGTCACGTGCCGCGATTGTCTCATCACGGCTCTTCACAGCCGCGGCGAGCATCTTTTCCATGGCAGCGGCGTCACGAAGAAGGGCATTATGTTCAGCTGCGAGACAACACAAAAGGGATTGACTATCAGTCGACCACAGGACAACGATGTAGAAGAATGAGAAGAAAAGGTACTTAGTTTCCACCACGCGATATCGCGTATCCAGCATTGCATGCTGGCGACCCATCGCAAGCACTTGGTCCGCCAGATGAGCCGCTTCCTTTACAAGGAGCTGTCGCAACAAAGAAAACAACAAAGTTAGCAGATGTCATAAGCAGCATCGACTGCAGCACGAGAAGAAGAAACGCTACACTCACATGATCCTCAAGTGACTCCGAAGTCGACTGGTGTGGAGTCATCCAGGCAACCATCCGATGCTCCCCATCATGTGGAGAGCTTGATGAATTGTGTCCGGAGTGGGCCGCCAATGGAGGATAAGGAGCACACTCAACCTCTTTCTTGGATCTGGAGGTCGCAATTCCAGATTCTTTCAAAAATTGGACGTCGCCAGAAGACGACGACGCTGGCTGACTGCAAGATCAAATCAACATCAAGAAAAGGCAACTGCAAAGAAGAACCAAAAAAGGAGGATTCGAATACTTACCAATCAAAGTTATCAAAGTCAAAGGTTGGCTCCCCCTACTCTGACGAGGACTCCTTTGGCAGTCGCATCTTCTTGTGAGAAGAGGGTGCCACAACACTCACATGAATGGCAGGGATCGGTGACTCCACACCAACGCCTGCACCTTCCGGAGTCGAAGGAGACGACACATCGGAATCCTCGCTACGCGAACGCTTGCGAGTATCCGGACTACCGGACTTGGGGGCTTCCTTCTCCACATAAGATGGGACGGTCGACTCCGACTCGTCCTCTTCCAAGGCCTCGCGAGGGATAACCCCCTCAGGAAGAGGGGGCATACAGGGTGACACCGCCCAATCCTGCATACATACAACAATTTAGCACAAAGATAAGAAACAGCAAAGAAGCAATCAACAAACTAAGCTACTGCGTAGCACAACTATACCTCAGGAGGAGGGTTAACAGCATCGAACGGAGGAACAACTGGTTCACTGGGGAGAACGTCCTTGACGGTGTACTTGGTGACCAGTGGAACCCTTTTATCTACCTCACTCGTGGACATGCCATCGGCAGACACACGAGTGACATCATTAGCACCAGCCCACTGAAACATGGGATGGACTCTGGCTTGCAGGGGCTGGACGCGACAGCGCAACCACATGCGAATGAGGGCGCATTCTCCCTCCTCTTTGCCTATGCGACTCTCGAGGTCGCAGACACGCTCGTACAACACATCTGTCTCTGCGGACTCGCCAGGCATGATCACATTCTTCCAGGAACGCCTCCTCTGGCACGGCGTCGCGGGGTCGAAGAGTGCGAGCCTGAAGTGTTCTCCGTCAACCTTCTTGTCGCGGACGTAGAACCACTTGTCCCTCCACCCCTGGACGGACATCGCCATCTTGATGTCGAAGTAGGTGGCGGATGGATCGACGTGGATTCCATAGCCGCCTACATCGTAGACTATGGAGCCAGACGCCGATTGACGCTTCAGCTTAAAGAGGCGCTTGAAGAGACCGAAATGCGGCTCGATACCGAGCCAGCACTCGCAAAGGGTGATGTAGCAAGCTACGTGGAGGATTGAATTGGGGGACAACTGATGGAGGTGGAGCCCGTAGAAACAAAGAAGGCCCCTAAAGAATGGATGCAGGGGCAACGAGAGGCCGTGAATGATGAACGCTAGGAACATCACTTGAAAACCGGTAGGAGGAGATGGGATTACCTCACTGCTGGGGATGCGCGCGTCGGCGACTGTGGCGGACAGCACTACGTCTTGACGAAGAAGAGGAAGATCAGAGGACTTGATGATGGATGGACGCCACGCGCCATTCGTGACGCGGGTGCCCGTGCCCTTCTTCTTCCCGCCAGCGGCGGTGCTGGTGCCCGCAGCGGCGGAGCCGCCTTTTTTCTTCATCGCAGTAGTGGCAGCGGCGGAATCGGCGACATCGCCTCCTTTCTTCTTCCCCATTGCGCGGCGGCGATGCGACCAGAGGAAGTAGCTAGGAAATGTGTGGAGCTGGTCCAGCGCCGTGGAAGACAAGAGCACAAAGAAAGCAGAGGAGCAGCGGCAATGGCGATGAAGGCAAAGGAGGAACGAAAGCAGATGTGAAATTTACCGTCGCAGCGTCACTATTTAACGCCTGGAAGATGCAATCCAACGGCTTAGAAAAACCCTACCAGACCTGAATAAGGCCTGGCAATGCATCTGCTGCGCACTACCAGAAATATATCCGTGCCTACAGGTGCGATGAACATGCCTCGACGGACGCGTCGAGTGCTCACACCCATATAACTGGAATTCGACTCCTGTAATACCTCCGCGGCTTGAGTCGAATTACACCAGCACTTTTCCGGATTCGAGTCCGGGGACTCGAATTTGAGTAGATGGCATTGTTTTACCCTAAGGTAGTTAACTAATATCGTACATCGGTTAAATCAGGCACGCACATCAACGATCCCTATGACATAATCAGAGTAGTCGAAAAGCATACTCAGTCATGCACTCGAAAGGCTTCGTAAAGTCTCCAGTCAAATCCGCGATTCCACTAGACACTCGAGGGCTACTGACATGGGTATACCCTACAGGTACTCGAGCTTGGTATATACGGCCCACATACGTAGAGGCCCACGGTGTCGCCAGGGCCCAAACGAAGGACTCGAGTAACCTATGGACTCTCGATTGCTTGAAGAACAAGAAGAAGCTAAAGATAGAAAGTTAAAAGGGGAAAACCCTAACATGTAACCGACTCGACCTGTTACCCGAGACCAAGCCTATCTATATAAAGGCTAGGAGGGGGCGGCGAGGAGGACACACACAACCCTAGTTTCCACAACCCTCGCCAGATTGCATCTGCGCACCATTGTAATCCTCGATTCCTTTGATAATTCCACGAGCAGACAAGCAGGAGTAGGGACCTCTACGAGGCCTCAACCTGGGTAAATCTTCGAGTTCCCTGTGTGCTTGTTTGCTAGCCGATAGATGTCTCTAGCGCTTCCTCCTTCTCCAAAACCCAAGTCCATAATAATGGGCATTGATGAGTTAAACCCTTGTCACTTACTCTAGGAGGTTCCGTTGGCAGCAGCAAGCTTCTGCTCCAAGGACCGGTTCCCACCGGCTGCAGCCTCCTGCAGCCGGATCTCCTTCACCGCCAGCTCGAGGGTGGCAGCGAGGTCAGTCTGCGAGACGGCAGAGGAGGCGTCGTCATCCACAACGTTGATGGCCAAGGACTCCTTCGTGGCAACCACCGCTGTCCTCCACTCCTCTCCTGGCTCGTCGTTGGAGTTGTCATCGCCGACAACCATGAGTTCCTTGTCGGTCGCGCCCCCCCCCCCCCCGTGCGCCCGCGAAAGTGCCACCCATCTAAGGTCCCTCCGCTTCCGGCTGGGCCACCATGTCCGGCTGGGGACCCTCCGCTCCGGCTGAGGCAGCCGGTTCAGCTCGAGGTGGCAGCGGAGGCGGCGCCTCGGAAGAGGGAGGGGCGCTGGCAGACGTGGTCGGGGCGTGGGGTGGCGACCCGGTCGGTGCTCGCGCTGGGCTCCAAAGGAAAACAGCGTGCTAAGAAGATAGAAGAGGAGAAGAAGGAAAGAAAAGCAAATAAGCCAAAGGCAGAAAGGGAGAAAAGAAAGAAACAAAAGATGATGAAAGAAAAAAGGAAGGAGGATGTACCCCTGCACAACCGGAGGCTGCCCCTTCTTCCGGCCAAGGCGACTCGGCGGAAGGGCGCTGGTCCGGCTCCTCTTGGGGGCTGGATCCTCCGCGACAGGCCGACTGGAGTTGGAACGGCTGGAGCCACTCCCGCCAGTGTCGCCGTCCGTCGCACGGCGCTGCGCCGGATTAGAGGCTGGCGCGACCTCCTCCTCCTCGTCAACCTCCGCGTGGGGGTCGGCGGCTGGGGAAGGCATCCTCGTCCCTGTCCGACTCCTCGCCAGACCTCCGAGCACGCGGCTTGGGCAAGTCAGGCGCAAACGTCTCGAGGGGGGCCTCACCCTCCTCTCGAAGAATGCAAGGGAAGATCTACCGAATACAAGAGATTAGTCGGATAAAACAAGAAAGAAGGGCAAGAAATGCGAAAGAAAACTCCAGCTAAAAGGACCTCCCCGGGGCTTGCGGTTGTCCCGGTTGTAGGGCGCCAGGATGAAGGTCCAGCCTTCCGGCAACCGCTCCTTGGTGATCGTCCACACCCACTCCTTCAGGTTGTGGTAGCGGGGATCGCGGCGCGACAGCAGGGTCGGGTGCAACTGGCAGGAGTAGAAGCACATCTTGTGCGCTTGCTTATGCAACGACATCATCAGCCGGGACATCCAGCTGAGGGTGATGTCCAGGCCAGACAGCCAGCAGGTGACGAGGGTGCGCATGCGTTGCAGCATCGCGTCTGACTCCGCCTTGTCGCCATAAATCTTCAAGTCCCAGTGCTGCCGGCTGGACTCGACATCCTGGAACACCGGAAGGTTGATCCGGTCCACGTTGGTGACGTTCTTGACGTAGAAGTACGACTGCTGCCATGGTCATACCGTGTCATGCAGCCGGAACTTCGGGTAGTCGGTCTCCGCGCGGGAGTAGATGGAGGCACCGCGACAGACGACTAGCGGCCCCTTCATAAACTGCACCTGCGGCCGGACTCGGAAGAGCCGGCAGAAGAGCCCGAGATCCGGCTGGATCCCGAGGTAGCTCTCGCAGAACGCCATGAAGTGCGCCAGCGTTCCAATTGCGTTGGTGCCGAGGTGGTGGAGGCGGAGGTCGAAGAAAGCGAGGAATGTGCGGAAGAACAGGTGCACCGGCAGCGCGAACCCACGCGCCAGGTGCGAAAGGAAGATTACCCGCTCTCCTCCGTCGGGTGCGGCAACACCTCTCCCGCCGATGCTAGCCGCACCTCTACTTCCTCCTCCGGCGGAAGGACGCGGGTAGCGCAGTATTTCTAGATGTGGTCCTCCGTGACGGAGGAGCCACACCAGGCTCCACGCTCGGCTGCCATCTCCGGCTGACAGGAAGGCGCAGCGGTGGAGGAGTGGCGGTGGCCCGTACCGCCGACGACGACGAATGGGCGGTGCAGCGGGCTACAATGGCAGCAAAGGAAGGGCGCAGAGGGCAGGAGCACGGAGGATAAAAGGGCAACTGGAAACAGGGGAGCAAAGGAAAGGAACTGCTCCCCCCGCGGCGTCCCTTTAAAGGGCCGAAAGAGTAACCGTCCACGACGTCATGTGGCACCCATCCAGGCGACCCCCACCCCAACCGCCGCCCAGATCCCGTGTGTAGGCACATGATGCACAGAAGATCCCGGAGCGGGAACCGAAGCGCCAGGCGATAGTTTCCCGAGGCGACGTGCGACGGGACGTTAACCTGCCCGCCCCAGAGCAATGATGGCGCGTGCGCGCGTGGCCGGCGTCAGCACTGACGTCACGGGTAGCGCAACCGCCAAGCGTATCCAGCCACGAATTCAAAACCAGGAGGGAGCGCGCGCACATTTCGCCTAAGGGCGGAATCCACATGTGCTCAGGGGCTAGTGTTAGGGGGATGATCCCCAGATACCCCAACCGGACAAGAAACAGGGCAGTTGGATCGCGTCCGGCTGGTCGGATGCAGCCGGACAAAGCAAGCCAGGCCGGCTATCGCATGGTAGCCGGATTGGCAAGAAGCAGCCAGCTACGGTGACGTAGCGGGGACCAATCAAGGAGACAGGACGACGTGTGGATCAGTGCACAGTACGCCCCTGTACGATGATAAGATCGGCAACTACTCGGCCATACCGAAGACTTTGCGGGGATGACGCAGGAACAGTGGCCCGATGCTGACGACAGGCTCACACGGCGTCCACTGTGCCTACGACAGCCATACCGCTCATACTCCGATGGGACATACTGTACCGGATACTGTAGATGACCAGTCGGCTGGGACCCGCCTGTGGGGCCTGCCAGTCGGACCGACCAGTGGGACTGTTGCCTCTCTGCCTATATAAGGAGAGGCAAGGCCTGAATACAAAGGGTTGGTCTCAGAGCATTTAAGACAGTAGCTAGAGAATACAACTCAAGGAGCACTTGTAGTTCGTATATCCCTCATAGTCAGATCCGGCAGGAGTAGGAGTTTTACCTCATCGCGAGGGCTCCGAACCTGGGTACTTCCTGCGTCCAGCTACGCTTTCTTGTATCCAATCCCACCCGCGGACGCCGTCGATAGCTTCCCTGCTAGTCCCCACACCTCTATCTAACCTTCTTAGGTACTGCCATTCCCAATACAACGGCAGATAGTTTCTCACGTTCCATTGGCTACTCCAATCATGGAATTGGGTGGCTAGGCTTATAGTAGCATCTCGAAGGTTGATAGAGAGGTTGTTCATGTTTTGAATATTTCCTTTGAGCGCATAGATGTCTTCATAGCACCACAAGAAAAGTTTCCTTTCGCAACGAATTGGCCCGACGGCCGTCGTAGAAGGCACGTCTTCTGCGATGAAATTCTCGGCTTGGCCATGGTCGATGGAAAACTTTTTTTTTCCGGTTTCGCGGCCCTCTACTACGACAGATCTGCTAAAAACATGGAGGATGCTCGGCTGGCGTGTGGTAGAAGAAATATTTTCGTTTCCTCGCGCGATGTTGACTCGCCGAAGTCTTTTGAGGCGTGTGGGTCCCAGACGTCAGTGTCTCTAGTGGACCATACTTTTCGGTCATGCCTCCCTGATTTGAACTCGAAAATGTTGCTCGATGCATCTACCGTTTAGTCAGGATGCTAGGTCCCACATGTTAGCCTCTCATTAGAAGGATCGTGTGCATGATGGAATTTTTTCCTTCGTTTGCGCTACCCTGTTCCGAAGTTGATAGCGTTGTTCGATGCATCTACTGTTTAATCACAATGCTGGGCCCCACATGTCACCTCTCATTAGAAGAAACGTGTGTATGATGGAATTTTTTCCTTCGCTGGCGCTACCCCGTTCCGAGTTGATAGCGCTGCTCAACGCATCTACCGTTTAACCAACCTCCTGAGCCCCACATATCATTCTCTCATTAGAAGAAATGTGTGTATGATGGATTTTTTCCTTGGCTCGCGCTACCCCGTTCCGAGTTGATAGCGCTGCTCGACATATCTACCGTTTAACCAACCTCCTGAGCCCCACAGGTCATCCTCTCATTAGAAGAAACGTGTGTATGATGGTTTTTTACCCTCTAACGCGCCTTTGTGTTCCGAACTTTATAGCTTTGCTTGCTGCATCAGCCGTTTAATCAAACTCCTGGAACCCACATGTCATCCTCTCATTAGAAGAAATGTGTGTATGATAGAATTTTTTCCCTCGGCCGCGCCTCCGTGTTCCGAACTTGATAGCGTTGCTCGCTACATCTACCGTTTAATCATGATGTAGGGCCCCACCCCCACATGTCATACACTCATAAGAAGAAACGTGTGTATGATGGAATTTTTGCTCTCGGTCGCGCCTCTGTGTTTTGAACTTGATAGCGTTGCTCGATGCATCAGCCGTTTTTCCAGGCTGCTGAGTCCCCCATGTGAGCCTCTCATTAGAAGAAAGGTGTGCATGCTGGACATTTTTATCGCTCGCGCCTCCCTGTTTCGAACTTGGCAACGTCGCTCGAGGCAGAACCTGTACTGGGTCCCACGTGCCGACCTCTCTGTATATCAAACCTCCGTATGATGGACTTTTTTTTCAATCGCGTCCCCTATTTTGACCTTGGCAACGTTGCTCGATGTGGCAGCCGTGTATGGTTGATGTCTATGCACTTCTATTCTTGTAGACAGTTGTTGGGCCTCCAAGTGCAGAGGTTTGTATAACAGAAGCAAGTTTTCCCTTAAGTGGATCACCCAAGGTTTATCGAACTCAGGGAGGAAGTGGTCAAAGGTATCCCCTCTCAAGCAACCCTACAATCAAGATACAAGAAGTCTCTTGTGTCCCCAACACACCCAATACACTTGTCAGGTGTATAGGTGCACTAGTTCGACGAAGATATAGTGAAATACAAGTGGTAACGGTGATAGAAAATAGCTTGATGGCATGGAAAGACTAAAGTAAAACTGAAGTAAAGATAGAAGCAAGCAAACATGTAACAGATCTAGTAGCAAACGGTGTTTCAGTGCTTATAAACAAGGCCTAGGGATCATACTTTTGCTAGTGAACACTCTCATATAAATATCTTCTCTTTATGATACTACTCTTAACTACTCTCCGGTTGGACACTCTAATCGATGGTAGGGCTATAACAGCACACCTCAAAGTAAGCCTTTCCCATCTAGAAAACCCAACACTATCATGTTGAGCTCTAGATGGTTCCAACAAACACCACAATTTCATAGAGACATCCAACTCCAAATATAACTCATAGCAAGTATTAGTAATCTCTAGCCTAAGTGCCACCATGGTGTGCATGCTGTCACTTACACACACATGGGGAGAGCAGAGATCTATTAAAGCACTTGAGTAGCAAGGTAGATCTACTTGATTACAAAGCTCATGATCACAATATGATCATGCATAGAGAGAGAGATGAACACATAGCTACCGGTAGAACCCGTAGCCTCGAGGAAGAACTACTCCCTCATCATCATGGGAATCAGCAATGGTGATGGAGATGGTGGTGGAGATCGATGGAGATGGCTTTGGGGGCACTTCCCTGTCCCGGCAGGGTGCCGGAACAGAGACTTTCTGTCCCCCGAATCTCCCCTTCGGTGGCGGCGGCGCTGTGGAACTTTTCGTGGCTGGAGGCTTGATTATTTAGGGTTTCTGTATCGGGAGGAATATATAAGCGAAGGGGCGAGGTCGGTGGCCAGCCAGGGGGCCCACACCATGCCCTGGCGCGGCCCGGGGGGACCCGCACCATGGGGTGTTGTGGCCACCCTGTGGCCCCTCTCCGTCTCATATTCTGGCTCCGTGAGTCTTCCGGTAAAATACCAACTTTGGCTTTTGTCCCATCCAATTCCGAGAATATTCATTTTCTGACTTTCTGGAACCAAAAACAACAGAAAACAGGCAACTGGCACTGTGGCTCTTTGTTAATAGGTTAGTCCAAGAAAGTGTATGAAAAGTACTCCAAAGTTGGAACAAAAGATAAGAAAGTGGATAAAACGAAGCATGGAGCATCAAAAATTATAGATACATTTGCAATGTATCAACATCCCCAAGCTTAACTCCTGCTCGTCCTCGAGTAGGTAAGTGATAAAAAGAAAGAATAATTTTTGAGGTGGCATGCACCATCATAAACTTGATCAAAGTATTTGTAGAACATTCAAAGCTGGGATCATAGTACTTCAATCATAACATGAAAGACAAAGTTCTAGCAATAAGACAAAGAAACTATGTTGCAACATGAAAAGGCACAAACAAAAGATTCATGAATAACAATGCTTTGCAAGAAGTTTGTTTGTTTCACATAAAGAAAATATAGCATAATAGTATTCAGCTTGTCCCTCATAGGGTAGCAAATATAAATGCATAGGACACCTTCAACGTTCATAAGAGTGAGTAGATACAAATAGTTTAAAACAAGCAATATCAAAGCTATGCATCAATCAACAAATCTTGGGACGATGCACATAGAACTAAGAATGGCCACTATGCTCTCAAAGTAGGTGCATAAAGATAGAAGGTTGAGACTCAACATAAAAGTAAAAGAAAGGCCTTCATAGAAGGAAGTAGTGATTCAAGTTTCATAAAGAGCTTCCGAAAATTATGGTACTTATTAGCTTCCAGCCCTCATTGCCCCTATCATAAGCATCTTGAAGTAAATAAGGTTAAAGTGAACAAACTATGATGTACATGCTTGACGAAGTATAAGTTAGAAATCTCATATCCCTTGAATACGAGGGCCGCTCCTCATGCTACTCAAGTTTAGTCACCGGTAAGTTCTTGTCATTGTAAGTACATGTGTATCATAGAGAACCGCCAACGGGGTACCCCTTGCCCAATGATACGGAAGAATCCCGATATCAAAATGACAAGGCAAGAAGACAACGAGCATCTCAACAATCTTCTTATTTACCATGGGAATATGGTGCTTTTTTCTCTCTTTCCTCTTTTCATAATCTCTTTTTTTATATTTTTCTCTTTTTTCTCAATATCAGACTCTTTTTTATAAGAAGAATGCTTCATAGACAACTCATTATGGTTACGCTACAGGTTTCCACCATGTTAGCGTGGACTAGACCAGCGGCCCAGGCGTTTCTCTAACACATATACATAATTCCATGGACTTACAAGCTCCCCTTTCATTTCACACCGACGACATCCATAGACAAAAGAGCATGATATCAACTAGGTACAAAGTACTAGTGCAATGTTGAAAGCGTTCGCCATGACAGCATGGTTCTGCTAATAACCAACAAATACGTGCAAGCATATACAACACAGACGACACAATGGTTCAAGTTTATTAAGGGCAAGAAAAGTAAAGTGGGCCATCAAGGTCGTGAGAGCTTAAATCACTAGTTTTCTCATAACAAGTTTAATTTGGAAGGTAAACAAAAACATGAATATACTTGGAATAGCATATGCTAGTAGGTAGGTATGGTGGACTCTTTGGAATAACTTGGTTTAGGGAGTTGGATGCATGATTGGAACTCATACTTGGTTGTGAAGGCTAGAAAAAGACTAGGAGCGACAAACTAAAAGAGCAATAATGGCCATAATCATGCAGAGCGACAAAACATCATTGATCAAAACATAAAGTGATACTACAAGTTGAAAACTAAAGGATCATCAAGGCTAATGTTGACTTGAGATAGTCATAACATGGAGTGAGCATGCGCCAAGTCAACCAAAATAAAGCATCAAATGAGAATACCACTATACTATGCTTTAATATGCTAAAACAACGCATGATTCATCCAAGGCACATTAAGCAATCTCAATTGTTTATAACAAGTCATGCTACAACAAATAATACTAAGCATAAAGCTAAAACAATATCAAGCATGGCATGACAAAGCATAGGCCACATTCAAAAACAAACTCACTTTAACACTTAAGCATGAACTTTCCTACTCTTTTTCCAATCCAAACCAAACTATTTAAAAACCAATGTATGAAAGAGGGGGGTCCAACCAATTTATTCAATAAAACTAAGAAAACCAAGCAAACTAAAAACCAAAACTAAAACAAAAAATAAGACGCTCCAAGAACAACACAACTGTGCATGAAACAATAAAAATAAAGTGTTTGGATGAAACCTGAGATTTTTATTGATGAAGAAGGTGATGCCTCGGGCATCCCCAAGCTTTGACGCTTGTACTTCTTGGATATTTCTTGGGGTGACACGCGTGGCATCCCCAATCTTGAGCTTTAGTCCATCCTTCATCTCATTACTCATTCCTTCCATACACCTGAAATTTTTCCTTCATACAAAACTTCACAGAATCTTTATTAGCAACATTAGTGCACTCAATATAATAAGTCTTTAGGTTCAGTTATCACACCAATAAAACATCCACTAAAAGACTAGATACTGTAGAACTTCCCTCAAAAAGCTCAATTCCCCAAAAGAACTCAAAAAGGAACCAACAAGACGCAAATGCAAATTATGGCAGAGATCTGTCAAAACAGACCAGCAGGTAAAGACGAATTTTTTCTAATACCTTATGTTGCTCAAATCAAAAAGTTTTGAACTAACGAAAGTTAGATAACAACCTAGGACAGAAGAACAAAAATTCACGCCTCAAAAGGACATACAGATATTTTACACGAATTTTTACGGTCAAGCACAAAAATCTGTTTCGGGACATCAACTTTCCCAATCATTTCTTCTCTCTCATTAGAGATTAATCTTGGCACAAAAAGCAAATAAAAAGGATAAGGAGCGGTTATTACAGTCCAAGACTCATCTAAAACTTTTGGGTTATCTCCCAATATGTACTTTTCTTTAGCGTCTTTAAGTTAGGCATGATAGTTTGAGAAGATGCTCACATAGGAAATATGAATTGAAGTAAAAGAGAGCATCAAGAAGCAAATGCAAAACACATTTAAGTCTAACCCAATTACTATGCATAGGAATTTTGTAAAGAAACAAGTCCTGAAAGCACAAAGCAATAAGCATAGGAAATCAAAACAAGTGCAACTTCAAAATTTTCAACACAAAGAGGGGAAACTTAATATTATTGAGATGCATAAAACCATATTTCCCTCTCTCATAATAACTTTCAGTAGCATCATGAATAAAATTAACAATATAACTATCACTTAAAACATTCTTATCATGAGCCACATGCATAAAAGAATTAATACTCTCCACATAAGCATAGTCATTCTTATTAATTGTGGTGGGAGAAAATTCAACAAAATAGCTATCATTATTATTCTCATCACCATAATCATCAAATATAGGAGGCATATTGTAATCATAGTTAATTTTCTCCTCAATAGTAGGTGGACTGAAACTACCATATTCATCATTGTAATCAGCATATATTGGAAGTTTGGTATCATCATAAGCAATATAATAACTATCCTCCGTGCTTGGGGGACTAAAAATATCATGCTTATCAAAACTAGCTTCCCCAAGATTAGGCTTTTCCATAGCATTAGCAATAATGGTGTCCAAAGAATTCATACTAACAACATTGCTATTAGCATGCAAATAAAGTTCCATAGGTTTTTTAATTTTCTCTTCAAACACTTCATGTCCTAACTCAAGATAAATACTATAAAGCTCTCTAATTTTGTTGTTGTTTTCCATTAAGCCTAACTAGTGAAAACAAGAAACAAAAAGACAAAATTGCAGAATCTAAAGGAAATAACTTCGAGCACTCACACCGGAGGATGTGAGTACCTTTTACCTTACCTCCCCAGCAACGGCGTCAGAAAATAGGCGTTTGCCGTAGGAGGTTCTTCTTCTTTAATCCTCCGGTGTGAATACTTTTTACCTTACCTCCCCGGCAACAGCGCTAGAAAATAGCTTGATGTCTACGCACTTCTATTCTTGTAGACAGTTATTGGGCCTCCAAGTGCAGAGGTTTGTAGAATAGCAGCAAGTTTTCCCTTAAGTGGATCACCCAAGGTTTATCGAACTCAAGGAGGAAGTGGTCAAAGGTATCCCCTCTCAAGCAACCCTGCAATCAAGATACAAGAAGTATCTTGTGTCCCCAACACACCCAATACACTTGTCAGGTGTATAGGTGCACTAGTTCGGCGAAGAGATAGTGAAACACAAGTGGTAACGGTGACAGAAAATAGCTTGATGGCGTGGAAAGACTAAAGTAAAACTGAAGAAAAGATAGAAGCAAGCAAACATGTAACAGATCTAGTAGCAAACGGTGTTTCAGTGCTTAGAAACAAGGCCTAGGGATCATACTTTTGCTAGTGAACACTCTCATATAAATATCTTCTCTTTATGGTACTACTCTTAACTACTCTCCGGTTGGACACTCTAATCGATGGTAGGGCTATAACATCACACCTCAAAGTAAGCCTTTCCCATCTAGAAAACCCCACACTGTCACCTTGAGCTCTAGATGGTTCCAACAAACACCACAATTTCATAGAGACATCCCACTCCAAATATAACTCATAACAAGTATTTATAATCTCTAGCCTAAGTGCCACCATGGTGTGCATGCTGTCACTTTCACACACATGGGGAGAGCAGAGATCTATTAAAGAACTTGAGTAGCAAGATAGATCTACTTGATTACAAAGCTCATGATCACAATATGATCATGCATAGAGAGATATGAACACATAGCTACCTGTAGAACCCTTAGCCTCGAGGAAGAACTACTCCCTCATCATCATGGGAATCAGCAATGGTGATGGAGATGGTGGTGGAGATCGATGGAGATGGTTCCGGGGGCACTTCCCTGTCCTGACAGGGTGCCGGAATAGAGACTTTCTATCCACCGAATCTCCCCTTCGGTGGTGGCGGTGCTATGGAACTTTTCGTGGCTAGAGGCATGATTATTTAGGGTTTCTGTATCGGGAGGAATATATAGGCGAAGGGGCGAGGTCCGTGGCCAGCCAGGGGGCCCACACCATGCCCTGGCGCGGCCTGGGGGGAACCGCACCATGGGGTGGTGTGGCCACCCTGTGGACTCTCTCCGTCTCATATTCTGGCTCCGTGAGTCTTCTGGTAAAATATCAACTTTGGCTTTTGTCCCATCCAATTCATTTTCTGACTTTCTGGAACCAAAAACAGCAGAAAACAGGCAACTAGCACTGTGACTATTTGTTAATAGGTTAGTCCAAGAAAGTGTATGAAAAGTACTCCAAAGTTGGAACAAAACATAAGAAAGTAGATAAAACCAAGCATGGAGCATCGAAAATTATAGATACATTTGCAATGTATCAATGGTCTTGCTGCTGAGGCCGCCATGTCACCCTCTCTAGTATGTTCTGGCCGGTGGGTCCCTAATGCCAGCTTCTCTATACAAGTATTTAACTTTTTTTCAAACCCGACCATTAAACTCGAGGGATGCTGTAGGCTGGTGGGGCCGTGATGTCAGCCTCTCCGTAATGCGATATTAAAAAGTAAACCCTTTCTAAAAAACCCAAGATATATATAAATATGTACACACAGTGGATTCGAACTAAAGATCTTCAAATCAAATCAAATAGACATAAACTGAGTGTTTTGCCACAATACCAAAGATACTAATAGAAATTGAATCATTAAACATGCATTAGTACTACAACTTATGTATCAATCTTCTAAAAAATATTGTTGTGCTTCCATGTTATATCTCTTAAAATAAAAGAGTAGTGCTACTCGAACCTCGATTTATAAAAATCCACATAATGGATTAGTTTCTTAAAAACATGGGTAGGCAGAGTTTTTTTAGAGGTGGGGGGGGGGGGGGGCACTGCCAAAAAGGCCAAATTAAAAAGTTTTTGGGCTATGGTCAATGGGCTCCTATCTCAAATTTTACTGGGATGTGTCTCGCCAGATTCAAACACAGACGTCTTCGAGGGAGGAAAAAAGCGATAATTCCTTTGACAGATATTCATGTAAAAATATCTAATGAACACACACCACATGCGCCAAAACAGGGCTGGTATCCAATGACTTCACTTGGTAAAATCATGCTATATATATTTACCCTCTCATCTCTGTCCAAAATGCATCCAACGGTTCCGATGACACAAAGGCAAACGCTCTAGAGCAAGCAGCCAGCAGCAACGACATAACTTTTGACAAATTCGATACCATTTGAAAGATTAAGGAATACAGAATAATAAGACATTAAAAAATCGACATATTCCTAGTTCATATTCAGCAGCACTTGACCAATTTAGAAGCATTTCAAAGTGACTGATTCAGCAATACAAACACTGAAATTCAATATCAATATAGAGAGAGACAGTTCTTATTTCAGCTCTAAAAACCATGCCACGCGATCAGTTTGCCCTTTTCACCAAACACACTCGATCACAACACAATCATTGTCATAATATTTGCTCATATAGGGAACCATCATATAGATACAAATATACCATACCAGTACGTACTAGTCATAGCTCCAATCCAGCAAAAGGTTATCACAGTTTTACCACCCATATATGATCAGTGGAGATAAGAAAACCACATAATTAATTACAATAGAATGCGGCCAAAGAGCTAGACAGCTAGGAAGTTCATGAACAACATGCCGCATTCAGGGCAGCGAGATACATCGACCTTGACCGTTCTTCCAATAGTAAGTTTGGCTGCTTTCTAGAACTTGATCCACCTAGAAGTAGCTGCCAAGCGCCCATCAGTCGAGTTAATGGCGTAGCATCCCTCGATAAGTGATGTGCTCGTCATTCGACGTAGAGCTCGCTGGGAACCCCAAGAGGAAGGTATGATGAGCACAACAGTAAGTTTTCCCTCAGCTATGAAACCAAGGTTTAATCGAACCAGTAGGAGCAAGGAAACACCCCAAAGGTGCTACTAGCTGAGCTTTGGCAGGGTGCACTACCGGTGCTAGTAGCAACGTGGAGACCTGCACAACACAACCACATAACTTTGTCCCCAACTTGCGATGAGGTTGTCAATCTCACCGTGTTTTGTGGAAAACAAAGGATTAACCGTATCGAATGGAAAGAAGTGAAAGTTTGCAGAAAGTAAACACAAAGCAGTAAAAGATTGTAGATTGTATGTAAAAGACAAAGGACCGGGATCCATAGTTCACTAGAGGTGGCTCTCCTTAAGATAGATAACATGCTGGGTGAACAAATTACAGCGGGGCAGTTGACAAACACCGAGAAAGCAATACATGCATATACTAATCATCTTGACTCCTTTGAGACTTGATTGGGCATTACAACATAATACATAGACCGCCATCCAACTGCATCTATGACTAATAATCCACCTTCAGGTTATCATCCGAACCCCCTCCAGTATTAAGTTGCAAGCAACAGATTATTGCCTTACGAACTGCGTGTAAAGTAAACAATACGATTGTTCTATGAACAAAGGATTGTTGTTTTCTCCCTAGTAGCAACAGCTCATCTATTACCTTAGAGATTTCTGTCACTTCCCTAGATTACCAGAGGCATGAACCCACTATCGAGCATAAATACTAACTCTTGGAGTTGCTAGCATCTACTTGGCCAAGATAGCTACTAACAACGGAAAGCATGCAAGATCACAAATAACAAAGACATGATAGAATCAATAATCAATCTGAAATAGCATCTCAATATCCATCAGATCCCCGCAAACATAACATGAAGAATTACAAATACATGATCTTGATCATGAACGGAGCTCACAAGATCTAAACATGAAAGCACAAAGGAGGAGAACCAGCCATCTAGCTACTACATGGATCCGTAGTCCAAGGATGAACTACTCACGCATCACACCGGAGGCTTGCATGGTGATGAAGAAGGCCTCCAGGGTGAATTCCCTTCTCTGGCAGGGTGCCGGGAAGAGCTTCAGATCCCTCCCAATGTAGGGATGGAGATGACAGCGGCTACAGACTCTTTCGTGGATTTTTGATCGGGTCCTTTGGGTTTTCGTCCCGAGGGCAATATATAGGCAGAAGGAGAGGCCGAGGGGGTGCCAGGACTGGCCTCACCACCCCCTGGTGTGGGCCAGGCTGGGCCGCGCGGCCAGGTGGTGTGGTGGCCCCCTGGTCCCTCTCCATCTCGTATTCTTGCACTTGATCACTTCTGGAAAAATAGGCACTTTGGCTTTTGTCCCGTTGAATTCCGAGAATATTCATTTTCTGACTTTCCTGGAACCAAAAACAGCAGAAAACAGGCAGCTGGCACTGTGGCTCTTGTTAATAGGTTAGTCCAAGAAATCATATGAAAAGTACTCCAAAGTTGGAACAAAACACAAGAAAGTGGATAAAACCAAGCATGGAACATCAAAAATTATAGATACATTTGCAATGTATCGACATCCCAAATCTTAACTCCTGCTCGTCCTCGAGTAGGTAAGTGATAAAAAGAAAGAATAATTTTTGAGGTGACATGCACCATCAAAGACTTGATCAAAGTATTTGTAAAACATTCAAAGCTGGGATCATAGTACTTCAATCATAACATGACAGACAAAGTTCTAACAATAAGCAAAGAAACTATGATGCAACATGAAAAGACACAAACAAAAGATTCATGAATAACAATGCTTTGCAAGACATTTGTTTGTTTCACATAAAGAAAACATAGCATAGTAGTATTCACCTTGTCCCTCAATAGAGTAGCACATATAAATGCATAGGGCACCTTCAAAGTTCATAAGAGTGACTAGATACAATAGTTTAAAACAAGCAATAACAAGTTATGCATCAATCAACTAGTCTTGGGACAATGCACATAGAACTAAGAATGGCCACTATGCTCTCAAAGTAGGTGCATAAAGATAGAAGGTGGAGACTCAATATAATGGTGGAAGAAAAGCCTTTTGTAAAAGGAAGTAGGGATTCAAGTCTCATAAAGAGCTTCCAAAAATTATGGTACTTATAGCTTTTAGCTCTCATTGCCCCTATCATAAGCATCTTGAAGTGATTAAGGTTAAAGTGAACAAACTATGGTGTATATGCTTGACGAAGTATAAGTCAGAAATCTCATGTCCCTTGTATACGAGGGCCGCTCCTCATGCTACTCAAGTTTAGTCACCGGTAAGTCCTTGTCATCGTAAGTACATGTGTATCATAGAGAACCGCCAACGGGGTACGCCTTGCCCGATGATACGGAAGAATCCCCATATCAAAATGACAAGGCAAGCAGACAACGAGCATCTCAGCATTCTTCTTATTTACCATGGGAATATGGTGCTTTTTTCTCTCTTTCCTCTTTTCATAGTATCTCTTTTTTTCTCAATATAGGACTCTTTTTTATAAGACTAGCACAAATGCCTGTGCGTTGCACCGGGTGAAAAATTGGCATTTTTGTAAGATGAACTTCGTCCGCCATTTTTATTCTACACAATCATATGCTTTGACAAACTACTAACCATTTCAAAGAAATCCCTCCTATACAATTAGTTACAATTTCGTTGATTTCATTTTCAACAGACAACTAGTTTATATTTTATTTGTTATTTTCGCATCATTATAAATTATGTATATTTCCCCCTATATTTTTTTGCTAAAACCATATTTTTAGTTTATATTACTTCTCTATTTGTTTAAACTTAAAACCCCCATTTTTCTGGATATTTTGCTTTACTAAAAACTATTTACAAAATGCTTTTAAATCAAACCAGAAAAATGTTTTAAATAAAAAAGGTTTTGTTTTAAGAAAATAAGGAGAGGTAGACACCGGCCAGGCCAAAGGTCCAGCGAGCAGGTCACCTACCACCCCGCTAAGTCTAACCCTAACTACTAATGCCGGATTAACTTGGGCGTAGTCCCCGAGTTTCTTTTTCTTGTTCGTTCAATCTCTTGGCTCGGTTCGTGTCTACCTTGATTCGGTTTTACGACTTACGAATCCAAGCTTCAAAAAATGTCTTAACAATACTGGGAAACTTTCAGACTTAGCTGCAAAATGAAACTGCATAATAACTTGAAAATAAATACAGGGTTAGTCCGAAAAACAAACGTCGGCTCGAATAAATTCTTCTCCTTAGTCGTTTTTCATGTGCAACGCAATTCCAAACTTGTTCTCTTGCTTGCCATGAAGCCAATTCTTGTTGGACAACAGCAAGTCGAAGAGTTGGGTTCTTGGTGCTCGCACATTACTAATCCGAGTTAAGTAGACCAACTTATTCCAGCTAACGGACAAAGAACAAACAACAACAAACATTATTAAGGCAGTCCCCGAGTTACTGCTCGAGGTGCCAACATTTCATTGATAAACTCATTGCCGACATACATACCGACATATGAGATGACTCGGATACATACAGCTCTTAGTTAGGTGTAGAAAGGACGAAGTAGAGCTATATTCCATGGACGCTTAGATTCCTCTCCGGACTTGTCCGCCCTATTCTTCTCGTGTGGCTTTGCATCTATAAGATAATAAGAATCATTGTGCAATGCCCTGCTTACGGTGAATGGCCCTTCCCATGGGGGGGATAATTTATGCATGCCAGTAGTGCGTTGTACCAACCGGAGCACCAGATCGCCTTCCCGAAAGACTCGGGGGCACACTTTCCGGCTACGATAGTGTCGGAGATTTTGCTGATATATGGGGGATCTAGACAGTGCCAGTTCTCTCGCTTCTTCCAGCAGATCAACATCATTTTGCCGGGCTTCCTGCACTTCGGCTTCGGTGTATTGGGTGACCCTAGGCGAATCATGCTCTATGTCGGCTGGTAATATAGCTTCTGCCCCATATACCAGAAAAAACGGCGTATAGCCTGTTGATCGATTCAGAGTTGTTCTTAAACTCCACAGTACTGCTGGTAGTTCTTCTATCCAGCATCCCGCTGATCTTTGCAGCGGCTCAATGAGCCGGGGTTTTATCCCGGATAATACTAATCCGTTGGATCTTTCCACTTGTCCGTTCGATACGGGGTGAGCTACCGAGGCTACGTCCAGCCGGATCTTCTTATCCCGGCAGAAACGCGCAAATGCTCCTTCCGCAAAATTTGTGCCGTTATCAGTTATGATACTGTGAGGATAACCGTACCTCAAGATGATATCCTTGAGAAATGTTACGGCCGTAGCTCCATCACATTTCTTATAGGCTTTACCTCAATCCACTTGGTAAACTTGTCCACCATTACTAGAATGTGAGTCATATTTCCCCTTGCTGGTTTGAACGGGCCAACCATATCCAAGCACCATACGGCAAAGGGCCAAGTGATTGGTATGGTCTTGAGTTCCAACATTGGCATATGTGTCTTGGTAGCATACCTCTGACAACCATTACATTTTCTCACCAGATCTTCCACTTGCTCTAAGGCATTTGGCCAGTAGAATCCGTGCTAGAAAGCTTTTGCTACCAAGGCTCGGGATGAGGCATGATGCCCACATTCCCCCTGATGTATATCTCGGAGGATGTCAAGCCCTTCTTCCGGGTCAACACATCTCTAGAGGTCATTGGTCACACTCCTTTTGTATAGTTCGGAATTGATGATCGTGTAAGCCTTTGCCCTCCTCTGTGTTTGCCTGGACAGCACTTCCTCAGTGGGTAACGTTCCGTCCTTCAGGAACTGAAATATAGGTAGTTCCCAAGCTGGTATCGTTCGCACAGGGAATACATCCTCATCAATCTCCATCTGATCCACCGGCATAACTTCAACCGGATCACGCTGAGCAGTCCCCGGGTCTTGCGAAGCAGTCCCCGGGTTTGCCGAGGCAGTCCCCGGGTTTCGCGCATCACTTCCCATGTCAATGTCCATGGGCACAACTCCGGATTTCGTGTCCTTCGGGACATAGATCGAGTCGGTTCCTGGGGAGGGCTTGATGGATGGTTTGCTGAGGTGCTCTAATGCTACACCCGGTGGAATTGCTTGTCAGGTTGACCTGAGCTTCGACAGCATGTCGACAGCCTCATTTTCCACCCGGGGTACATGATGAAATTCACATCCCTCAAAGTAACCAGATATCTTCTGCACATGAAATCTGTACAACGCCATGTTTGGATCAAGGGCGTCCCACACTCCTGACACTTGCTGCACCACCAAATCCGAGTCGCCAAAGCATATGATCCGACGTATCCCAATTTCTTTTGCTACCTTAAGCCCATGCACCAGTGCTTCATACTCAGCGACATTGTTTGATGCGGTGAAATGGATCTGCAGCACATATTTCAACTAGTCCTTCTTTGGCGAGGTGAGTACAACTCCGGCACCTAGCCCGGTTTTGGTTTTTGATCCGTCAAAGTGCATTCGCCAATAGTTCGGATCTGGAAGTGACGGTTCGTATTGCACCTCGGCCCAATCCACGAAAAAGTCCGCCACAACTTGAGATTTGATTGCCTCTCTTCTGTCATATTGCGGCGCGTAAGGAGCTAGCTCAATTGCCCATTTTGCAATTCTGCCACTTGCATCCTTGTTGCTCATTATCTCGGATATGGGGGCCTCACATATGACTCGGATAGGATGCTCCTCAAAGTAGTGCTTCAGTTTCTTGGCGGCCATGTACACGTCATATGCCACCCTTTGGTAATGTGGATAGTTCTGCTTTGAGGCTGACAACACCTCGCTCAAGTAATACACTGGCCTTTGCATCGACTTACCTTCCTCGTCGCGCTCCACCACTATCACTGCACTTACAACTCGGTTGGTTGCGGCTATATAGAGCAGCATTAGCTCCTTTGATAGTGGTGAGGCTAGCACTGGTGCCGTGGCTAACATTTTCTTCAGGTGGGTAAAGGCTTCATCGGCCTGTGGCATCCAAACGAACTTATCCGACTTTTTCATGAGTTGGTAAAGAGGCAACGCCTTTTTTCCCAATCGACATACAAACCGGCTTAACGAGGCCAGGCAACCTGTGAACTTCTGGACATCGTTAAGACACTTCGGCAGTTCCATTCGTTCGATGGCTCGGATTTTGGTTGGGTTAACCTCGATACCTCGGATGGAAACAAGAAAACCAAGCAATTTTCCAGCCGGGACACCGAAGGTGCATTTTTCTGGGTTAAGCTTCATCCGGAACCTCCTTAGGTTCGCAAACGTTTGCCTGATATCGTCAAGGAGCGTTTTGCTTTCCTTGGTCTTGATAACCACATCATCCACGTACACCTGTACATTTTGACCTATTTGGTCGTGCAAACATTTTTGCATACATCTTTGGTACGTTGCCCCTGTATTACGTAAACCAAACGGCATGGTGCGATAGCAATAAGCCCCATACGGGGTAATAAACACAGTCTTTATTTGATCATCCGGATTCAGAGGTATCTGGTGGAAACCAGAATATGCATCAATGAATGACAACAATTCACATCTAGCAGTTGAGTCTATGATCTGATCTATTCTTGGCAGCGGAAATGGATCTTTTGGACACGCCTTGTTCAGGTTCGTGTAATCAATACACATGCGCCAAACCACTGCTACGTTCGGGTCATCCTTCTTCTTCTCCACCAACACCGGATTGGACAGCCAATCCGGGTAAAGTACTTCCATGATAAATCCTGCAGCTAGCAACCGAGCTATCTCATCCCCAATGACTTTCCTCCTATCTTCGGCGAAGCGGCGGAGAGGTTGCTTCATCGGCTTAGCTTCGGGTCTCACATTCAAAGAGTGCTCGGCTAACTCCCTCGGAACACCTTGCAAGTCCTGTGTGGACCAAGCAAAAATGTCCCGATTCTCACGGAGGAAGCTGACGAGCTCGCTTTCCTATTTATCACTTAACACGGCACCAATTGTTACGGTGCGCTCTGGGAACATGTCATCAACAGGAACCTTCTTGGTATCTTTCGTGGCCTGGAAAGAGACACTTCCATGCGGGTTACTCAGCGTCGGCATATACTGCTGCGCGGACTGAGCCAATGCCACCACCTCTTGAATTTTCCTTTTCTTCTGCACAATCACAAGTGACTCGGCTAAGTTTGACCCGGGCGACGCACACTCCATGGAACGTCGGAAATCCCCAGCAATGGTAATCACTCCGTTCGGTCCGGGCAACTTCATCTTCAAGTAGCTAACGTGACAGCTTGCCATGAACTTGCTCAGGGCTGGCCTTCCGAGTAATGTGTGGTAAGCACTTTCCAAGTTCACCACCTCGAACTCCAAATTTTCGGTTCGGCAATTATCCCTCGTGCCGAACAAGACGTCAACCCGGACCTTGCCTATGGGCTCACAAGAAATGCCGGGTACAATGCCATGGAAAGTTGTCCTCGTGGCCTGGAGCATGTTCTCCGAGATACCCAACTTGCGCATTGTGTCCGCATACATGATGTTAATGCTACTGCCATTGTCGATCAACACCTTTGAGAATCTTACGTTAATGCTAGGTCCAATGAATGTCGGATCCAGCACCAACGCATACGAACCAAGGCTTGGCATGAGCTTGGGATGATCCCTGATGCTCCAGGTGATTTCCTGATCGGACCAAGGCATGTACCTCGTCACTGCAGGCATCACTGCATTCACCTCCATATGCCTACGCTGCAAGCTTTTTCTATCGGTTTCTTCAGTGGTGAACACACAATAGCTCAGATGGTGCTCCCTGTACTCGTTTCTCCCCTCATTTCCGGGGTACCTCTGATCCGGCTGATGCTGATTTTCCACTTGGTGCACTGCATCCCTTCTCTCATTGTTATCATACCTCGGCGGAGGGGGAGGCAACATTAGCTGTTGCGTGTTCACTCCAGAGAGCAATTGCTGCCGGGTAACTCCTGCCGAGGCTGATCATTCCGGGGTGCCTGAGCATTCCCCGAACCGCCTTGTTCAATCTTGCGCATCCACTCATATTGCCTCGTCGTATGACCCGCTGGGTTATTCGGATTTGGCGTGTGAAACTTACATGGCTGGTCCAACATCGACTCATAAGTATACCTCGGACGGTCTTTCCTTTCTTGCCACTGCTTCTCTTGCTCTGGTGTCCAAGTTTTCTTGCCATCATTTCTCGGAGTCCACTGCCCTCCAGTTTTTTGGTGTTGACTGCCCCCTGCTCTGGGCTGATCTTGATTCACAGCTACAACTTGGTGCGAACCATACCGATGATCCGGTCTATCATCTCTCCTTTTTCCTCTGTAGTCATTCCTTCGGGATGATCCAGCCCCATCTCTCTGATAGTACTCATCGTTTGACTCGTTTGATATGAGCCTGGGTTGAGTCGGATCACCCAAAGCATACGAATCTGCAATCCGGATCATCTCTGCTAATGTAGTTGGCATTTTCCTTTGCAACTTCATCCACAGCTCGCTTCCATACCTGAACCCTTGTGCAAACCATGCTATGGCCTGTGATTCAATCAGGCCCTCATAGGAATTTCTCACAGTGCACCACTGGGTTAAAAACTCCCGATCCGTCTCATTTGGCCTTTGCTTGCACATAGTTAGGGTCTGTGGCCTATTTGGCCTCTGATACGTACTCGAAAAATTGCTGATGAACATCTCCTCGAAATCTATCCAGCAGTTGATGCTTCCTGGTGGCAAATTGTTCAGCCATACCCTTGCCGGGCCTTCCAACATCTGGGGTACATATCGTACATCCCATCTCAGGTTGCCAGTGGCAATTTTCACAGCCGTAGCATAATTTATCAGCCAATCCTCCATCTTTGTACTGCCAGGTGGCAAATTGTTCGGTACCGGTGGCTCCTTCATGATCTGGGGTCCAAAACATGCTGGGCCCGGTGGACCTTGACATTCAATTTGTTCCGACCTATACAGTTGATCCAGTTTCAACCTGGCATCATCCGTCATCAAATCCCTGCTCCCCAATCTTGACCCTATCACATGATAGTCCGTCCTTGGGTATCCCGTGTTTTCCATTTCCGAGTCTCCATCATTATACCTGTCTTGCTCTCTTGGAGCGCCTTTCTGTTGCATACCTCGGCTGACACTTTGCTCTTGCCTTGGTATATTCCGCTGCTGCGGTTGTCCTGCTCCAGCCGAGTTTCGCTGTCCGGCATTGCCGTTGAGAATGGTCCCTTGACCGGCATTGCCTTGGTCGTGGTTACCTCGGCCAGCTTCACCTCGGCTCACACTCCGTCGATCATCATTTTTCTGAGCTTCTTTTACTTTCCCTGCCCACGTCGGGTCATATGGGACGATCTGTTTGTTCCGTCTGGCAGAGGTTACCACCTCTTCTCTCCTTGGACCACCATGAGGAGACGATGCGGCTCCAGCGGATTTCTCCGGGTTACCCACCGCCGAATGGACGATCTTGGAGGCTCCAGCTCTCTCTGGATTAGCCCTGAGCAGTTCCTCGTTTTGCCTGTTCGCAATCCGAACCAGCTTGTTAACCCTATCTTGTTGTCTTTGCTGGGCTTCACCCGTCAGACCCTCCAACTCGGATGCAGCTGCATCCGCTGCTCTGAGGTTCTTTGCCGGGGTACTGTACCTTGGCAGCCCCACGGACAAACAGTTTTCTGATACCTCAATTCTAGTATCACCCTCTCTATTCATCTCGCTCATGAGATTTCTTCCCTTCACTGTTATAGTATCAACTTTCTTTGCCTTTGCATACTCACGCAGCGTCATATTCAATGACTGCTGAGCCGCGGCTATTTTCTTTGCGCCCTCTAGTATTTTCTACCTAGTTTCTTCCAGCTCGGCCTGTGCTCGAGCCGGATCTATCGCTGCTACTACAGGGTTTGCCAAGCTATCCATTGCTTCCCTCAACACGTTCTCTGGCCTCTCTAGTGGAGGACCTCTACCTTTCCTCGGTGCCTTAGGCGTTACCTCCGGATCTGGTGCCGGATCCTTGCTCGCGCGCGCACCTGGTGCAGTCATCATCACCTCTGCATGGTCCGGGGAGCGAGCGATACGCGTCCCGAGGACCACGGTGAGGGGAGGCTCCCCCGCGTCGACGACGCGACGCGGATGAACACCTGACACGCCCACAGCAACGTAGACCTTGTGCGCGCCGAGCCTGACGAAGAGGCCATTGCGCGGAAGAGGGCGCGTGCCGAAGCAGCCAGCGTTGTCGCCGACGAAGTCCAACGCTCCAAAGCACTGAACGAGCCCGGAGACGATGCGTTCGCCGGTGCCGATGATGTTTCCCGTCCGGATCTTGACCCCTGCTAGCGCCGCTATCCCCATGGTGGGCGCCAACGGTCATTGTGGTGTCACGGCAGATGCCATGGATAGGCTAAAGGTGGGGACTAATACACGCTAGGGGAATCCAGGGAGGGATAGTGAAGTTATTATGCACACAAATGTTTATATTGCTCTGTCTCCAAGATTATAAGTGCTCCTTGAGCTGTATTGGCGAGAGGAGGAAGAAGGAGCTCTCTTACTCTCACCCACAGATAGCACCTAAAACCCTAGCACCAATAGAGAAAATCCAATCCATTAGAGATCAACCAACCCCCTCTACTGAAACCCTAGCCCCTCTTTTATAGAGGGAGCTCGGGCTCTGCCTAGGGCATACGTGGAAGCATATTCCTAAGAATATGCTTCCCCCCAAAGTAGCAAGCCGACCGGGGTGCTTTTCCCCCGGGTCACTCATGCTTTAGCTACGTGAGCCTCTGCGGCGCCTGCGTCAGCCGACATGGGCATCGTCACCCTTGTCGGCCACGCCCCGGTGGTCCTGTCCTTGCTTGCTTCGCTCAGGTAGTGTGTACCGGGGCTTCTTTTGACAAGCGAGATTCCTTCCTTCTCCTGGAAGCTAGATATGGCCCGGATCATGGTTGATCCGGCCACACCTGTTCCTACATACAAGTAAAACATGCACTTCCGACTAACTGCTTAAGTCGGATGAGACTTAGTTAGGCGAACGCCCCCCGGTCCGGGTTACCCCGTGATTCGGCCTGCCTTGAAGTGACCCGGCCAGCATCCGCTTTGACCTTGCCGAACCTCGGCTAACTTGGCCTTTATACCCCGGCGTGACCCTACCCGGGGGTATAAAGGCCAAGTTAGCACCATCTTGTTTATAAAACAAGGGATGTGAGTGTTTGTGAGGGCATGGTGGAGCAATGTGCAAAAGGAGAGCACATTCCTTGAACACTTGGCCTGACGATTCGTCCGTACTTGTCCAAAACACCCCTAAAATCCTAGATTTTAGCCGTTTACCGTGCCGAAGGCATGCTCAAGCATGCCATCACTGCAGATTGAAGTGATATAAGTGTGTGGTGTGTCATTGTGAGCCATTGTGCCAAGTTTGAGGCCAATCCTCAATAGTCTTGCCGCTATCCCGACGGGTAGACGCATTACACCCTATTACCCTAGACCGAAGCTAGCCAGTGTGGGAAGTTCATGGCCAAGCACCATCTTGTTTATAAAACAAGGGATGTGAGTGTTTGTGAGGGCATGGTGGAGCAATTTGCAAAAGGAGAGCACATTCCTTGAACACTTGGCCTGACGATTCTTCCGTACTTGTCCAAAACACCCCTAAAACCCTTGATTTTAGCCGTCTACCATGTCGAAGGCATGCTCAAGCATGCCATCACGACTCATTGAAGTGATATAAGTGTATGGTGTGTCATTGTGAGCCATTGTGCCAGGTTTGAGGCCATTCCTCAATAGTCCTACGCTATCCCGACGAGTAGACGAGTTACACACTAGTACCCTAGGCCGAAGCTGGCCAGTGTGGCAAGTGCATGGCCAAGCACCATCTTGTTTGTCAAACAACGGATTTGAGTGTTTATGAGGGCATGTTGGAGCAATTTGCAAAAGGATATCACATTCCTTGAACACTTGGTCTGACGATTCGTCTGTACTTGTCCAAAACACCCCTAAACCCTTGATTTTAGCCGTCTACCGTGCCGAGGCATGACCAAGCATGCCATCACTGCTTATTGAAGTGATATAAGTGTGTGGTGTGTCATTGTGAGCCATTGTGCCAAGTTTGAGGCCATTCCTCAATAGTCCTGCCGCTATCCCGACGGGTAGACGCGTTACACACTACTACCCTAGACCGAAGCTGGCCAGTGTCGGAAGTGCATGGCCAAGCACCATCTTGTTTGTAAAACAAGGGATGTGAGTGTTTTTGAGGGCATGGTGGAGCAATGTGCAAAAGGAGAGCACATTCCCTGAACACTTGGCCTAACGATTCGTCTGTACTTGTCGAAAACACCCCTAAAACCCTAGATTTCAGCCGTCTACCGTGTCGAAGGCATGCTCAAGCATGCCATCACTGCAGATTGAAGTGTTATAAGTGTGTGGTGTGTCATTATGAGCCATTTTTCCAAGTTTGAGGCTAATCCTCAATAGTCCCCGCCGCTATCCCGACGGGTAGACGCATTACACCATACTACCCTAGAACGAAACTATCCAGTGTGGGAAGTTCATGGCCAAGCACCATCTTTTTTATAAAACAAGGGATGTGAGTGTTTTGAGGGCATGGTGGAGCAATGTGCAAAAGGAGAGCACATTCCTTGAACACTTGGCCTGACGATTCGTCTGTACTTGTCCAAAACACCACTAAAACCCTAGATTTTAGCCGTCTACCGTGCCGAAGGCATGCTCAAGCATGCCATCATTGCTGATTGGAGTCATATAAGTGTGTGGTGTGTCATTGTGAGCCATTGTGCCAAGTTTGAGAACATTCCTCAATAGACCTGCCGCTATCCCGACGGGTAGACGCGTTACACCCTACTACCCTAGACCGAAGCTGGCCAGTGTGGGAAGTTCATGGCCAAGCACCATATTGTTTGTAAAACAAGGGATGTGAGTGTTTGTGAGGGCATGGTGGAGCAATGTGCAAAAGGAAAGCACATTCCTTGAAACTTAGCCAGAGGATTCGTCCGTACTTGTCCAAAACACCCCTAAAACCCTAGATTTTAGCCGTCTACCATGCCGAAGGCAGGCCCAAGCATGCCATCACTGCTCATTGAAGTGATATAAGTGTGTGGTGTGTCATTGTGAGCCATTGTGCCAAGTTTGAGACCATTCCTCAATAGTCCCGCCGCTATCCCGACGGGTAGACGCCTTAGACCCTACTACCCTAGGCCGAAGCTAGCCAGTGTGGGAAGTGCATGGCCAAGCACCATCTTGTTTGTAAAACAAGGGATGTGAGTGTTTGTGAGGTCATGGTGGAGCAATTTGCAAAAGGAGATCACATTCCTTGAACACTTGGCCTGACGATTCGTCCGTACTTGTCCAAAACACCCCTAACCCCTTGATTTAGGCGTCTACCGTGCCGAAGGCATGACCAAGCATGCCATCACTGCTCATTGAAGTGATATAAGTGTTTGGTGTGTCATTGTGAGCCATTTTTCCAAGTTTGAGGCCATTCCTCAATAGTCCTGCCGCTATCCCGACGGGTAGACGCGTTACACACTACTACCCTAGACCGAAGCTGCCAGTGTTGGAAGTGCATGGCCAAGCATCATCTTGTTTGTACAACAGGGGATGTGAGTGTTTGTGAGGGCATGGTGGAGAAATTTTCAAAAGGAGAGCACATTCCTTGAACACTTGGCCAGACGATTCGTCCGTACATGTCCAAAACACCCCTAAAACCCTAGATTTTAGCCGTCTACGATGCCGAAGGCATGCTCAAGCATGCCATCACTACAGATTGAAGTGATATAAGTGTGTGTGGTGTGTCATTGTGAGCCATTGTGCCAAGTTTGAGGCCAATCCTCAATTGTCCTGCCGCTATCCCGACGGGTAGACGCATTACACCCTACTACCCTAGACCGAAGCTAGCCAGTGTGGGAAGTTCATGGCCAAGCATCATCTTGTTTATAAAACAAGGGAAGTGAGTGTTTGTGAGGGCATGGTGGAGCAATATGCAAAATGAGAGCACATTCCTTGAACACTTGGCCTGACGATTCGTCCGTACTTGTCCAAAACACCGCTAAAACCCTAGATTTTAGCAGTCTACCGTGCCGAAGGCATGACCAAGCATGCCATCATTTCTGATTGGAGTGATATAAGTGTGTGGTGTTTCATTGTGAGCCATTGTGCCAAGTTTGAGGCCATTTCTCAATAGTCCCGCCGCTATCCCGACGGGTAGATGCGTTACACCCTACTACCCTAGACCGAAGCTAGCCAGTGTGGGAAGTGCATGGCCAAGCACCATCTTGTTTGTAAAACAAGGGATGTGATTGTTTGTGAGGGCATGGTGGAGAAATGTGCAAAAGGAGAGCACATTCCTTGAACACTTGGCCTGACGATTCGTCCGTACTTGTCCAAAACACCCCTAAAACCCTAGATTTTAGCCGTCTACCATGCCAAAGGCATGCCCAAGCATGCCATCACTTCTCATTGAAGTGATATAAGTGTGTGGTGTGTCATTGTGAGCCATTGTTCCAAATTTGAGGCCATTCCTCAATAGTCCTGCCGCTATCCCGACGGGTAGACGCGTTACACACTACTACCCTAGACCGAAGCTGGCCAGTGTGGGAAGTGCATGGCTAAGCACCATCTTGTTTATAAAACAAGGGATGTGAGTATTTGTGAGGGCATGGTGGAGCAATGTGCAAAAGGAGAGCACATTCCTTGAACACTTGGCCTGACGATTCGTCCGTACTTGTCCAAAACACCCCTAAAACCCTAGATTTTAGCCGTCTACCGTGTCGAAGGCATGCTCAAGCATGCCATCACTACAGATTGAAGTGATATAAGTGTGTGGTGTGTCATTGTGAGCCATTTTTCCAAGTTTGAGGCCAATCCTCAATAGTCCTGCCGCTATCCCGACGGGTAGACGCATTACACCCTACTACCCTAGACCGAAGCTAGCAAGTGTGGGAAGTTAATGGCCAAGCACCATCTTGTTTATAAAACAAGGGATGTGAGTGTTTGTGAGGGCATGGTGGATCAATGTGCAAAAGGAGAGCACATTCCTTGAACACTTGGCCTGACGATTCATCCGTACTTGTCCAAAACACCCCTAAAACCCTAGATTTTAGCCGTCTACCTTGCCGAAGGCATGCTCAAGCATGCCATTATTGCTGATTGGAGTGATATAAGTGTCTGGTGTGTCATTGTGAGCCAGTGTGCCAAGTTTGAGGTCATTCCTCAATAGACCTGCCGCTATCCTAACGGGTAGACGCGTTACACCCTACTACCCTAGACCGAAGCTGGCCAGTGTGGGAAGTTCATGGCCAAGCACCATATTGTTTGTAAAACAAGTGATGTGAGTGTTTGTGAGGGAATGGTGGAGCAATGTGAAAAAGGAGAGCACATTCCTTGAAAACTTAGCCTGAGGATTCGTCCGTACTTGTCCAAAACACCCCTAAAACCATAGATTTTAGCCGTCTACCATGCCGAAGGCATGCCCAAGCATGTAATCAATGCTCATTGAAGTGATATAAGTGTGTGGTGTGTCATTCTGAGCCATTGTGCCAAGTTTGAGGCATTCCTCAATAGTCCTACTGCTATCCCGATGGGTAGACGCGTGTACACCCTACTACCCTAGACCGAAGCTAGCGAGTGCATGTCCAAGAACCATCTTGTTTGTAAATCAAGGGATTTTAGTGTTTGTGAGGGCATGATGGAGCAATGTGCAAAAGGAGAGCACATTCCTTGAACACTTGGCCTAAATTTTCGTCCGGACTTGTCCAAAACATCCCTAAACCCTTGATTTTAGCCGTCTACCGTGTCGAACGCATGCTCAAGCATGCCATCACGGCTCATTGAAGTGATATAAGTGTATGGTGTGTCATTGTGAGCCATTGTGCCATGTTTCAGGCCATTCGTCAATAGTCCTTCCGCTATCCCGACGGGTAGACGCGTTACACCCTACTACCCTAGACCGAATCTGGCTAGTGTTGGAAGTGCATGGCCAAGCACCATCTGTTTGTAAAACAAGGGATGTGAGTGTTTGTGATGGCATGATGGAGCAATTTTCAAAAGGAGATCACATTCCTTGAACACTTTCCTGACGATTCATCCGTACTTGTCCAAAACACCCCTAAAACCCTAGATTTTAGCCGTCTACCATGCCGAAGGCATGACCAAGCATGCCATCACTGCTCATTGAAGTGATATAAGTGTGTGGTGTTTCATTGTGAGCCATTGTGCCAAGTTTGAGGCATTTTTCCTTAATAGTCCTGCCGCTATCCCGACGGGTAGACGCGTTACACACTACTACCCTAGACCGAAGCTGGCCAGTGTGGGAAGTTCATGTCCAAGCACCATATTGTTTGTAAAACAAGGGATGTGAGTGTTTGTGAGGGCATGGTGGAGCAATGTGCAAAAGGAGAGGAGATTCCTCGAAAAATTAGCCTGAGGATTCGTCCGTAGTTGTCCAAAACACCCCTAAAACCTTAGATTTTAGCCGTCTACCATGCCGAAGGCATGCCCAAGCATGCCATCACTGCTCATTGACGTGATATAAGTGTGTGGTGTGTCATTGTGAGCCATTGTGCCAAGTTTGAGGCCATTCCTCAATAGTCCTGCCGCTATCCCGACGGGTAGACGCGTTACACCCTACAACCCTAGACCGAAGCTAGCCAGTGTGGGAAGTGCATGGCCAAGCACCATCTTGTTTGTAAATCAAGTGATTTGAGTGTTTGTGAGGGCATGAGGAGCAATGTGCAAAAGGAGACAACATTCCTTGAACACTTGGCCTAACAATTCGTCCGGACTTGTCCAAAACATCCCTAAACCTTGATTTTAGCCGTCTAGCGTGTCGAACGCAAGCTACAACATGCCATCACGGCTCATTGAAGTGATATAAGTGTATGGTGTGTCATTGTGATCATTGTGCCAAGTTTGAGTCCATTCCTCAATAGTCCTGCCGCTATTCCAATGGGTAGACGCGTTACACCCCTACTACCCTAGACCGAATCTGGCCAGTGTGGGAAGTGCATGGCCAAGCACCATCTTGTTTGTAAAACAAGGGACGTGAGTGGTTGTGAGGGCATGGTGGAGCAATGTGCAAACGGAGAGCACATTCCTTGAACACTTGGCCTGACGATTCATCCGTACTTGTCCAAAACACCCCTAAAACCCTAGATTTTTAGCCGTCTACCGTGCCGAAGGCATGCCCAAGCATGCCATCACTACTCATTGAAGTGATATAAGTGTGTGGTGTGTCATTGTGCCAAGTTTTAGGCCATTCCTCAATAGTCCTGCCGCTATCCCGACGGGTAGACATGTTACACCCTACTACCCAAGACCGAAGCTGCCAGTGTGGGAAGTGCACGGCCAAGAACCATATTGTTTGTAAAACAATGGATTTGAGTGTTTGTGAGGGCATGGTGGAGCAATGTACAAAAGGAGAGCACATTCTTGAACACTTGGCCTGACGATTCGTCCGTACTTGTCCAAAACACGCCTAAAACCCTAGATTTAGTCGTCTACCATGCCGAAGGCATGCCCAAGCATGCCATCATTCTGATTGGAGTGATATAAGTGTGTGGTGTTTCATTGTGAGCCATTGTGCCAAGTTTGAGGCCATTTCTCAATAGTCCCCGCCGCTATCCCGACGGGTAGATGCGTTACACCCTACTACCCTAGACCGAAGCTAGCCAGTGTGGGAAGTGCATGGCCAAGCACCATCTTGTTTGTAAAACAAGGGAATGTGAGTGTTTGTGAGGGCATGGTGGAGCAATGTGCAAAAGGAGGAGCACATTCCTTGACACACTTGGCCTGACGATTCGTCCGTACTTGTCCAAAAACACCCCTAAAACCCTAGATTTTAGCCGTCTACCATGCCGAAGTCATGCCCAAGCATGCCATCACTTCTCATTGAAGTGATATAAGTGTGTGGTGTGTCATTGTGAGCCATTGTTCCAAATTTGAGGCCATTCCTCAATAGTCCTGCCGCTATCCCCGACGGGTAGACGCGTTACACACTACTACCCTAGACCGAAGCTGGCCAGTGTGGGAAGTGCATGGCTAAGCACCATGTTGTTTATAAATCAAGGGATTGAGTATTTGTGAGGGCATGGTGGAGCAATGTGCAAAAGGAGAGCACATTCCTTGAACACTTGGCCTGACGATTTCGTCCGTACTTGTCCAAAACACCCCTAAAACCCTAGATTTTAGCCGTCTACCGTGTCGAAGGCATGCTCAAGCATGCCATCACTACAGATTGAAGTGATATAAGTGTGTGGTGTGTCATTGTGAGCCATTTTTCCAAGTTTGAGGCCAATCCTCAATAGTCCTTGCTGCTATCCCGACGGGTAGACGCATTACACCCTACTACCCTAGACCGAAGCTAGCAAGTGTGGGAAGTTAATGGCCAAGCACCATCTTGTTTATAAAACAAGGGATGTGAGTGTTTGTGAGGGCATGGTGGATCAATGTGCAAAAGGAGAGCACATTCCTTGAAACACTTGGCCTGACGATTCATCCGTACTTGTCCAAAACACCCCTAAAACCTAGATTTTAGCCGTTTTCTACGTGGCGAAGGCATGCTCAAGCATGCCATATGCTGATGGAGTGATATAAGTGTCTGGTGTGTCATTGTGAGCCATTGTGCCAAGTTTGAGGTCATTCCTCAATAGACCTGCCGCTATCCTAACGGGTAGACGCGTTTACACCCTACTACCCTAGACCGAAGCTAGCCAGTGTGGGAAGTTCATGGCCAAGCACCATATTGTTTGTAAAACAAGTGATTTGTGAGGTTTGTGAGGGAATGGTGGAGCAATGTGAAAAAGGAGAGCACATTCCTTGAAAATTTAGCCTGAGAGGATTCGTCCGTACTTGTCCAAAACACCCCTAAAACCATAGATTTTAGCCGCTTCTACCATGCCGAAGGCATGCCCAGCATGTAATCAATGCTCATTGAAGTGATATAAGTGTGTGGTGTGTCATTCTGAGCCATTGTGCCAAGTTTGAGGCCATTCCTCAATAGTCCTGCTACGCTATCCCGATGGGTAGACGCGTTACACCCTATACCCTAGACCGAAGCTAGCGAGTGCATGTCCAAAAACCATCTTGTTTGTAAATCAAGGGATTTAGTGTTGTGAGGGCATGATGGAGCAATGTGCAAAAGGAGAGCACATTCCTTGAACACTTGGCCTAAATTCGTCCGGACTTGTCCAAAACATCCCTAAACCCTTGATTTTAGCCGGTCTACCGTGTCGAACGCATGCTCAAGCATGCCATCACGGCTCATTGAAGTGATATAAGTGTATGGTGTGTCATTGTGAGCCATTGTGCCCAGTTTCAGGCCATTCGTCAATAGTCCTTCCGCTATCCCGACGGGTAGACGCGTTACACCCTACTACCCTAGACCGAATCTGG